>CM032451.1:88391776-88448249 GCA_019049505.1 Pachyrhynchus sulphureomaculatus
GGGTAGATGATTTCTATCAAGAAGACAATATATTGAATATTCCTCGGGATAACGATTACGGATATATTTTTTGAAGTAGACCTTCATGTATCCCTAAAAGAACTATTTAAATCTTCATAAAGATCTACCACTTTTGTCCTGAACATTTAGTACCACCAGTATCAGACTCTAATATTCCCAAACTACTAACAACTCTTTATAATAAGAAAAAATATGTTATTCACTATTTAGCTCTCCACAAGCTATGCAATTGGGATTAAAAGTTACAAAATTTCATAGGTGTTTAAAGTTCAAACAATCTTCATTGGTTAAAAAAATATATTGATGTAAATACTGAGCTTCGTAAAGTAAGTAAAAATGATTTTGACAAAAATTTCTTTTAATTAATGAATCTTGCTCCATACGGTAAAACCATTGAAAACGTTCGAAAATATAGAGAGGTAAAATTGGGTGAACAAATGGTCAGGACGATATGGTGCAAATTATTATATTTCTCAGCCTAATTTTCATAGTTGTGAGGTTTTTGGCAAAGACCTGGTTCTAATTGAAATGAAAAGATTAAATGTGAAATTCAATAAACCTATTTATCTTGGAATGTCCATTCTATAGACATATCAAAAACTATTTTATATAATTTTCACTACAATTACATTAAACAAAAATTTGGTTCGAACTCAAAATTGTTATATACAGACACAGATAGTCTTATATACCAGTTCAACGTAGATGATATTTATACACATATTAAAGACGATATCCACATGTTTGATACTTCTGACTACCCTGAAAATAATATCTATAATATGCCGCTTAAAAATAAAAAAATCTATGGTCTCATGAAGGATGAAAATAATGGAAATATCATGACTGAGTTTATTGATTACGATCTAAAATGTATACTTTAAAGTGCTTAATAAACAACAATAATAATGTTATTGAACACACAACTCAAAGATTATATCAAATGTTGGAATAGTCAAAAAAGCCAAAGGTGTTCAATCTTCTGCTCTAAAATTTAATTTCATTCGAAGATTATTATCAATGTTTATTTAACCACACCAAAATTGAAGTAACTCAAAATTCTATACGTAACGAAAAACATAAACGTTTATACAGTCGAACAACAGAAAACAGGTTTAAGTCCCTATGATGACAAACGAATCGTTAATTATATTTACACAGACACTATACCCTGGGGTTATAATGATGATCCTTCGTATTCTTCCTTTTAAAAAGAGTAATCTATTTTTACTATTTATTCGGTTTAAACGTTTTTTTTCCCTCTAAATGATGCTACTCAACAAATGTAATAAAAATATTTCCAAGCAATATCAAACTATAATATTAATATAATGCATATTTTCAGGATCAACATCATTCTCTTTCTTTTGAAAGGGATATTAACTTAATACCAAATACCTATAATCATCTTTATCGAAATGGTAGTCAATTTTGCAAACAATGTGCAAAATTTTTTCTGTTTTTGTTCAAATTCCTTGACTCTTCATGGTTATTATGGTTCCTACTATTACTACTACTACCAAAATATCTATGCAGGACTTGTACTGTTATGAGAAAATGCCTGATTCATAATTTTACTTATAGCAACTCTTTGATGTCGATATCCCAGCAAAGGAAAAATTGAAAATCATTGAAAATGAATGATACTAATTTCATCGAAGAGGTTTTTCTGATGTATCAAAGCCAACCGATGTACGACTGGGAATGGATTGAAATGCAACATCGTTTCCATTTAGCAGAATTATTTGATTCTGTTACACATTTATATTGGAAAAGAGTGAAAAATGAACTCGACTACCAAGAATCAACATTTATTTATTATCAAAAATATTTCAATAACTACTTAAACAAAAAGAGAAAAAGGACTGAACTGTGTTTTAACTGTATACAAAAAATAAAGAAAATCTTGTTTTAAAATTTTATTGTAAGAAATTGAGCCATACATATGTTACTTATTAATATTTTACGTTTCAGATATTCAAATGTATTGACTGTCAGATTGATACATATGATTATAAGGAATGTGCTGGTTGTGAAGGATTACTAAGTATAATATGTGATAAATGCATAAAGAAACCTATTCAACCGAATTCAAAATGTAAATACTGTGGATTAACAACATCATACTCTTACTTTTTCCGCTCTCCAATTAAACCTTGGAAACCAACAAAATAACATATGAATAGCTCAATTATTTTATATAAGTATATATTGTAAAGTTCTTTTAATATAATTCTTGTATCTACTTTATTTTAGTAACAATTTGTAGAATTATTAATATATTGTCTTAAATATCTGCTCATACTTGTATTTTATTCTCCTCTCATAATAATAGCAACGAGTACAGGCTAGGCTAGGCTAGGCTAGGTTCATCTCTCTCTACATATATATTTTACTAAGATTTACAATACAACGAGACCAAACTAAGCTCAACAAAACTAACTCTTTGTGAAAAACAAACAACAACTTTTACATTTAACGTTCCCACACATACGGTAAAAGGCTAGCCTCATTTAAAATTTTACTATTCTTGACAAATAGGTGATTTATTTAACTTTTGCTTTCTAACAAAATCTCCAACGAGTTCACCATTTTTCAATTATTTGCATGGAATTTTCCTACTAATACAAGTTTTTGCTATTTCTTACATTCTCACATACATTCACTCATCTCGTATCAACTATTTTTGACCTTTCTTATCTACTTTGATGACCTAACGAGTCACTTGTTTTACTCAGTTTTACTTACAAAAAGTACCATGAATCACACATTATTCATACAATTTGTTTTACATTTTGCCTTATCTCACACATTTTTACAGACTTACGGCGCCCCTTGTTTACATTTTCAAGCTTTTTTACCGACTTTTAGACGCCAAACAACATTATAGGGGAACATTTAACAAATTTTACATTAAATATATCCTACCTAATAAAGCCTTTTTGCGCACAATTTCCAACTAATATATTACTTTTTGAGTTGGGGGAGGGGTGTGCTAGATTTTTCATACACTTTTACACCATAGCTTTTACTAGTCAAAATAACAAACAAGTGCTATCAACACACATTCCATCTCATCAACCAACCAATTACAAGTTTCTTATCACACCTATACACTACAAAACCAATCAAATACATGCCTTATGGAAGCCATTTTTACCTAGTCAACCAACCAACAACTATTTTCTTATCTTCCTTTTACACTACATACACATTCAACCTATCAAAATAACACCTTTCTTATCAGGTTACGCTACTTTCGTACAACGAGACCAATAACAGCTAATGCAACTTCTCCTCTAACAGAAGTTTATTAAAGTTTTATTGAAGTTAAGATACCCTGTTTTCCACATCTACTGGACAAATTACGTCATTGACGACCACTTCTTCGGCTCGTAAGACATCTATTCACACCTATTTACACCTATCTTACACCTATTTTACATCTAGTTTTACACCTTTTCGACAACTTATATTGACAAAAAGGCACTGATTCAACATCTGGACAATTTACGTCATTGACAAACACTTCTTCGCCTTCACCAATTTTTCAGCACTTCTTGCAGACTTTTCACATATTATTCACCAATCCTTTTTTATGTCATCCCAATTATTGCATTCTCTATTACGAATCCTATTTGGCTAAGTAGGTTAAGTCGCTGGTTTTGCAGTTCTACACACAACATATGCAGGTTCTAATCCTACTACAGACATCACTTTTTTAACTCATTTAATTCAAATACACCATTTACATACACACATATACCAATATCAAGAATACTCAAGGTCAAAAGTGACAAAAAGGCACTGAGCAACATCCACTGGACTTGTGACGTCATTGAAAACACCTCTTCGGCTCTTAACACACCTAACACCTATATTACACCTAACAGATTCTACCTAAATTCTATACTCAAGGTCAAATGTGCCAAAAGGACACTGATCAACAACCACTGGACGTGTGACGTCATTGAAAACACCTCTCTTCGGCGCCTTCACCAATTTTTCAGAACTTCTTGCAGATATTTCAGGTATTTTCAGCACTTCTTCGGCTAGTGGTCAATTCTCGACACCGATTCTTGACAAAATGGTCATCCGCAGTCCCAGAACCCCGCTTGTTCTACTACTGACATATTGTATAAATAAAAATATATTTTAACTTAAGCCTAATTCAGTTTCACTATCACTGTCATCAGCTGTAATAATTATCAGTGGTTTTATATTATTTACATAAATATATGAATTTTCAACTTTAACAACGTGCTGAATGGAATTCTTTCAGCTTTCATAAGGTATATCATTTATAACTTTTTTTACTAATTCACCACGACATTTTGTGCCCTTATTTTTGATTTAACTTGATGCCAAATATGTTCAATTGGATTAAACAGACAATAATACGGAGGAAGCCGCAAAACAGTGTGTCCCATTTTCTCAGCCATACTATCACAAACATATTCAATCTATAGTCTTTCAAAACTTCCAAAAGATCACTTTTTTATAACTAAAGTCAAAATAAATGTCATTTTCTAACATATATTCCTGTATTTCCGATTTGGTGTTGGCTGCATTGGGAACCTTATTTAGTAGGCGACTACGGTAACTTGCATTGTCCATAACTATAACACTCTGTTCGGGAACATTTGGCAAAAGGGAATTTTGAAACCAATTTTCAAAAAGTCGTGTCTTCGTGATAGTCCAAACTAGAATCTTTTATGTTTTTTTTTGCAGATAATAGTAGACAGTTTGAAACCCTGCCCTTTTCAGATCCAGCATGCAAAATAGTTATTCGTTTACCTTTATTTGAAAGTGCGTTAGTGTGACATTTGATACTGCTGTTAACCCACCCTTTTTACATAGTGTCACGGGTATCGAACCGTGTTTCGTCAAGGTAAATTATTGGCCAATTCTCTGAGCGATACTTTTTAATTTCTTGTAAATAAGTATGTCACAAGATTCGTAATCTTTGTGATTCCATCACTACTTGCCTTTTGTTGATTTTTCGGACGTGAATCCCATTCTTAAGAGAATTCTGTGAAGAGTTGATCGGCCAAAATGTCTATTGGTCCCCTCCTGCACCAGTCTTAATTTTATTTTGCCTAGTGTCGGGACCAACTGCTCTTCATACATAGAATATATTTTTCTCCTGATGATGTATTTTTCATAATCGTCTACATGATGCATTTGAAAATCTTTTCGTTTTTTCCTGTTCCCGAGTGATGGTTCTCCTACAATACCCTTAATCGTAGAAATTGGGGTTTTTGTTAGT
Organism: Pachyrhynchus sulphureomaculatus; assembly: GCA_019049505.1. Classification (NCBI taxonomy): domain Eukaryota; kingdom Metazoa; phylum Arthropoda; class Insecta; order Coleoptera; family Curculionidae; genus Pachyrhynchus; species Pachyrhynchus sulphureomaculatus. The sequence goes on from CM032451.1 coordinate 88,397,067, forward strand.
TCACTGGTTTCTTGCAAAGCACTTTGTTTATTCAAATTTCTTTTTACCAAACTGTCGTAAATATTTTTCACTATTTGTTGTGTGATAAATGTTTTCTCTTGCGATAGCCACTATTGCAATTTTTCCCACGGACGCCACATAATCAAAATAAAACCGTTACGTTGTAAGTCGTAAGTAAAAATAAAAATAATAAAAAGTATCTTTCGAATCTTAATGGGGACCTATGGTCACTAGGCCTATATTATCAAATACTTAAAGGGCTCCAAACCGGTTGCCAGGTAGTATATATATAGGTAAAAATAGATCCAATAATAGGGCCGTTTATTGCCCCATTGAAAAAGCAAAAAGGCAGGATCTTATATCTTGGAATTTACTTTACCTAGTGTCTAAAAAACGAACGTTTAATTTAATAAAGTATTAAGGACGTGTTTAAAGTTAATTTAATTAATAAATACGTGCTCATATTTGTCTATAATGTTAAGTTAAAATAACCAGCCAAGTGCAAGTCGGACTTGTGCAATTAGTGTTCCGTATGTTGATTGCTTTTGAAATACAAATTTTTTTTCGGACACATAAAATTATCAATGTCTTCACAAACCACACAACAAATGAGTTTTCAACAAAGTTTTTTTTCTGATCTTCACTGAGAACTGATGACCTTGAAATTGTAATTTTTAGTGTTCCGTACGGAACATTTATAAGATCACTTCGGTGTCTGTCCGTCTGTCTGTCCGTCTGTCACACCCGATTCTCTCCGAAACTATTTGTCATAGAAAGTTGAAATTTGGTAGTAATATAGGAATTGATGGCCTCATCAGAGCCATGTAGTTTTGAAAGTTAAATTTTGACTTAAGGAGTTAGTTTTGGGGGGTGAAATCGGAAGTGAAAAAAAAAATTATTAGGTAATCGAGTGTGGTGTCAAATGAAAGCTTGTGAAAACACGAGTTAAAAAATATATATATAATGTAATACTTGCGCGCACTTTTCTTTCTATTATTTTTAAAAAATCGCTAAAAATCGCTGTCCACCCGCCTTATCTCGGAAAGTACTTATCAAAAAATTTTGAAAAAAAAATTCTGGGAATATTCTCCACGGGGTGTAGATTGAACGAAAATTATCACGAGTGCATTACCTGTAATAATTTATCTGGTATATAAAAAAAAAACAGAAATTTCAAGGTCATCAATTTTCAGTAAAGATTGGAAATAAACTTTGTTGAAAACTTATTTGGGGTGTGTTTTCTGAAGTCACTGATCATTTTATATCACCGTAACATAAATTTTGACTTAAGGGATTCGTTTTGAGTGGGGTGAAATCGGAAGTGAAAAAAAAATTTTTTTTACTAGGTCATCGAGTGTGGGTGTCAAATGAAAGCTTGTGAAAACACGTAGTAAAAAATATATATATAATGTAATACTTGCGCACACTTTTATTCGTATTACTTTTAAAAACTCGTGAAAAATCGCTGTCCCCTACCTTATCTCGAAAAGTACTGATCAAAAAATTTTGAACAAATCTTGGAATATTCTCCATGGGGTATAGATTGAAAGAAAATTATCATTACCTTTAATAATTTATCTGGTATAGAAAAAAAAAACTAAAATTTCAAGGTCACCAGTTTTCAGTAAAGATTGGAAACAAACTTTGTTGAAAACTCATTTGGGGTGTGTTTTGTGAAGGCACTGATCATTTTATACCTCCGTAACAAAATTTTTTATTTTAAAAACAATTACGTACGGAACACTAATTGTGCAAGTTCAACTTGCACTTGACCGGTTATTTTTATATACAGCTAAATTATTAAAGGTACTGTACTCGTGATAATTTTCGTTCAATCTACGCCCTGTAGAGAATTTTTTGATCAGTACTTTGCGGGATAAGCTGGGGGGGGACAGCGATTTTTCGCAATTTAAAAAAAAAAAATACAAAGAAAATGTGTGCGCAAGTATTACATTATATATATTTTTGAAATTTCATTTGACACACCACTCGACAACCTGGTAATTTTTTTTTTCACTTCCGATTTCATCCCCCAAGACTAACCCCTTAAGTCAAAATTTAACTTTCAAAACTACACGGCTCTGATGAGGCCATCAGTTCATATATTAGTGCCAAATTTCAACTTTCTACGTCAAATAACTTTGGAGAAAATCGGTGTGACATACAGATGGACGAAGTTATCTTATAAGTGATTAAGGGTTTAAAACCTTTTTATTTATAACCTAAATGATTAACTTATTCTTTGATCTTCTTAGTGCAGATACTTGGTGTGGCGGCACGGATTTTTTTTCTTACATATTTCTGAAGTAAAATATATTGAGAATATTCTGTAAAAATTTCAGACCGAAATCCTAAATATTTACGAAGTTATAGCATACAGAAGAGAGCGCGTCGTTGTAGCCTGCCACTAGACCCACGGTAGCTGCAACGGTCTGACCTGCTCTATTATTCTTTCGATACCCTTATACCTGCGCTGAAAATCAAACCTTTGAAGAAATGGAAGGTATACTGTATGCAGTAAGTATAAGTTTTCTATAAAAAAATCAGTTTAAAAAAAAAACTTTAAACTCGTTTTTTCTCGAAACCACTTTTTTCCGGTTTCTAAGAAGCAGAGACAGAATTCTATCAATCCGATCGGGGTAAAATTTTTACACGTTGTTCTACGTATAATTAGTTACCGGATCACGTGGAATCAATCATTTTTATTAATAATTTCTTTCTTGATTTTCAACGAAAATAAATACTATTTCTGAATTTTATCTCCATTTTATTTTTTGTTTACATAAATGTCTAATCCTATGCAACTCGACCTTTTTTTTGAGATCACTTTAACTGCAAACAACGTGAACAAAATATTATTAAATACACTAAAACAAAATTTTTTTGTATAGTTTAATAGGTCAATAATAACATATAAATATATTGAAAATATTGTATTTTATTTTGTTACGAAAAAAAATCTCTAGAGTAACTTTAGAAGTTATACTAAGAAACCCGCCTTAAAATAATCACGTTTAGGAATATCAGTCAAAGTAAGCATACTGATAGTTGACAGTCATACAATTCTAAAGACTGATTAACTTAATCAGAAGTTAAATTTGTTAACTAGAGCAAAAGTATCGGTACTAATTTTTAAAATAAAATCGACATGTATAAGCGGTTTTTAAACAGCTGATTTGTTTATCTTTACACTCTCTCATTACTCATTAGATATAAAGGAATGCACAAAATTACCGGGAATGTAGCAACGTAATTTTTAAAAAAATATTTTTTAACGGGAGGAAATAGATCACGATGGTCGACCACTGTCCAATTTTTTTGGCTTGTAAATTTAAAACCGGTAAAAGTGAAATTACTTTTAAAGACACTAAAAATTTCGAAGGATTTATTGTTTTTTTTTTTTACCTCGCCTAATTCCAAATTTGGTACCACAATTTTAATTTATATTTAGGCTCAAATGAGATTAGAAACAATGTTTCCTTTGAATTTTTTTCGTATTTTTAATAACAATGCCACTTTTGCAGGTTTATTTCAAATGACGCACTTACATGTTAATTAGACTACTTTTGTTATCGGTTTAAAGCGAATTTAAAGATTAAAAAATTAATATTGTGGTATTCCAGAACAAGTAAATCCCCCTGTCACATATCTTCTTTTCTTCGAGAGTTTTTCTGCACCCACAATTAACCAGAAACTGTACTAGTATACATTTTCTATCAGGGTTATCCACCACACCTATTTGGTTTATTACCGACCCCGCAGGTTATACTCGTCCGAAGGCCGTTCGCACTTCTATGAGGTATGGTTGTACACGTTATTTATGCGTTCAAAACGCCCCAGCCACCTATGCGGGTTTCTGCCTGTAAAAAAATATGTAATTAATAAGATAATTTACACAAGGGTAAGAGATCGTAATACTTTTGGAAAAAACTCGTCCACTGCAAAGGGGTAGAAAAAGCCAAAATAATTTTCTATTATCCTATTTGAAATTTTATGTAGATAAAAAGCTTTAATTCTAGGCGTTAATTAGGAATATAAAAACAAATTTTAGGAAAAAAAATGAATCGGGGTAAGTGGAGTGGGAAAAATATGTCTTGTGATATACCATTTTCATGTTTTTTTTGGTGTCGAGGAATTATGATTATTTAATTTTTTTCAACATATTCATGCAAACAACCCTTTAAATATTATTTTTAAAAAAGTAATAATTTTGTTCCCTTCAAAATTTTGTTCCGATTAATTTCCATTGCCTTTTTCTTGCTTAATAAAGAGTAGCAACTTTTACTAACTTAAAAAATAATAAAAGATTTCCATTTTTAGAACGTTTTTATGATATTAAATGTTTAACTTATATCACAGAACACAGCATAAAAGAAGTATTTATGTACAGGGTGGTCCACGTCACTCTAAATTACTTCTTTGATATTGAGCACGAAAAAAAGTAAAAAAAAAAATTCTGGGTAATCTAAATATCGCACCAAAAAAGCATTATTTGAACATGTTTTTACAAGCTTTCATTTAACACCACATTCGATGACCTGGTAAAAAATTTTTGCTCACTTCCGATTTCACCCCCAAAAATTTAATTTTCAAAACTACACGACTCTGATGAGGCCATAAATTCCTACATTAGTTCCAAATTTCAACTTTCTATGTCAAATAGTTCCGGAGAAAATCGGGATCTGGGGTGTGATAGACAGACGGACACCGAAGTGATCTTATGGGTGTTCCGTCGGAACACTAAAAAACCCACCAAGTAGATTTTAAAAATGCCTAAGCGAAACATCAAAAACAAATTTTTTTTAAAGAAATTCATTACAGGAACCTATACCCAGGAATACAATAAAAGATATATCTTAAATCTATATATATATATATATATATATATATATATATATATATATATATATTTACATGCGTATATATTATATATATATTATATATATATATATATATATATATATATATATATATATATATATATATATATATATATATATATAATTACATACATATATATATATATATATACATATATATATATATATATATATATATATATATATATATATATATATATATATATTTTGCTTAGTCCCATTTTGGACATGATCAGGGGTCATTAACGAAGCTTCAACTAATGACTATCTTGTTGAACATTTTTAAATTTTTTAACCGAAGCATTGCTTTGGGCACTCTGAGAAGTTTTCATTGCCACGTTTGCAAATGGTTAAGCCAAGACATATTTGCCGTGAAGTCAACGCCTAGCAAATTAAGTAAGATTAGATTTTTGATGTTTACATTAATTAAAATATCTTGAGGTCTCGTTGCCTGAGAACGATATAGGATATTTTTATGCTGCGAACTGGGAGTGGGTAGTAGTAATTTCCTCTGGAAACGGAAAGTCAAGTATGAAGCAGGCTTTCGTACATTGGCTTTTTAAAACCGACGTTGCAATGTTATTGTCTGACGCGTAAGCGGTGGTATAGATAATTTAGTGAAATTTGAAAACGAACGGCACCGACAAATGCCTTAGTATATATATATTTATATATATATATATATAATATATATATATATATATATATATATATATATATTATATATATATATATATATATATATATATACAGTGAAATCACCCTTGGGCGGACACCAACGGGACCGACCGAAAATGTCCGTTCAAGAAGGGTGTCCGCTTAAAAGAAATACAAAAAAAAAATCCTTATGTATGTAAGGTCACTTTAATGACGCAAAAATTCATATATTGTTGTCTGTCTCCTCTTTTTATTTAAAATGCTCTAAAGACTCATCCGTGATCTTCGGCAAAACTTGTAAGTTGCTAGCTTCACCATAATTTGGGATAGCATTTGTTGGTAATGGAATTTCATCGACATCAGAATCTTCGGAAAGTCCTTGTATTTCAACCGGATTTTCAATTTCTTGTTCTGTATCTGAATTTTTCAACATACAAATTTTCATCTATGTTCAAAAAATCATTAAGGTTTTCATTATCAGTCAACTCCAACCAATTCTTATTTTTGAGGATATGTGCAAGTACGTTAAGTGGTAAATCAGTGAATGTTACACTGGATCAGATGTAACAGCCTAAGTTAATCCCGCTTTACGGAAGCAATTTTTAACTGTTTCCTTGGTTACTTGTTCCCAAGCGGTTTTTGCAAAGTAAACTGCATCCTATGTCATAATTTTCTTAATTAACTTAAAAGCTGTACCAGCAGTCTGAATGGTTACTATCAGGTGTTTTAGTATTAGACTTTTAATTCCCTGGTCAAGTGGTTGACAAGCTGATATGCAGTTAAGGGGGCAGAAACAAGATTTTTATATTTTTTAAGCGGACGTCTTTTGAATGAGATCCTGCATTGTCTAAAAGAAAACAAAATGTTTCTTTTTTCTTTTGTCGTTTTTCAATCAAGACCATCCAAGCTTCTTATTATATTTTCAAGTTACACGCAGGTTGTTTATGTTAATATTTTTAAATGCTCTGGGTTTAGCTGCCTGGCCAATGACTAAGAGTTTTTCTTTTTCTCTCGCCATATTTGCCCAATGCAAAATTGTAAACCTTTCTTTGGGATATTTACCACCAACACATTTTTTTTAATGTTAGCGTTTTGTTGGGTAGAGCCCTAAAATACAGGCCTGACTCATAGACATTATAAATGTCTCTCAGTCAATATCCCTTAATTAAAGAAGGGCATTTTTCTCAGAATGATGAAAGATCTTCAGTAATAACCGAAGCTCCTTCTCCCGAAATCGCTTTAAAACTTATGTTGTGGTGAATTTTAAATTTATTAAGCCAACCAGAAGAAGCACTGAATGTAGAATGTCCCAGAGATTCGGCTATTTCTTCTTTGCATCGTATTAGTGGACCTGAAAAAAACATTAACAATAAATTTTTTGCATTTTTGTCACGACAAGCCTACTGATACCCCTTTTATCCATTCTTTGAATTGATATGAAAATAAAATCAACGCACTAATTCCATCTAAAAAAAAATAATTCATGTGCATACCTGTCAAAGGAATCCCCTTATTGCGAGCTGCTATAAACCAGTTATAACACAACTTGTCAATTCTGGTACTATCACCAGTCAAAAAGCTTCTTTTTTCATTCAAATTGCTGTTCGACATCCACTTGTTTAGAAATATTTCTTTATGTTTTAATTATATCAACAGCTTGTGTTTTCCGATATTAAAACGCTTGGATCAGTCCCTTACCCTTAACTTTTCCTTATTGTGAACTTCAACAATCTCAATTTTTTGTTTAAGCGTAAAAATTTTTCTATTTGGAGCCATTTTGTCAATGAATGTGTCACCCACTGTGTCTCTTTTCGCATAGGCGTCAGACTAATATTAAATCCCCGCGTCTATCGAAAAATTGAGATCGGTAAATCCCCGGTTTACTCGGGGAAGTCCCTCAGTGAAGGCAGGCAGCGACGTTGGCGCGCGACGCGATTGGGAAACGCAACATCGATACTCGCCACAGAAATATGAGACAAGACGTTTATTTTTTATTGTTTTTTGTCCAGTTAAGAGAACATTTTCTTGTGTCCGCGTCCGTTCAAGAGAATGTCCGTCCAAGAAGAGAGAAAACACAATGCCAAAATGCAAATTATATGAGAGTAGGTTGGGACCATGAGAAACTGTCCGTTCAAAGGAGGTGTCCGTGTAAGAGGGGTGTCCGCGAAAGGGAATTTCACTGTATATATATATATATATATATATATATATATATATATATATATATATATATATATATATATATATATATATATATATATAACCAAATAAATGGCTGTTTTAACTGAATGAAGCTATTAAATCATATAAGTTAACTTTTGAACCTAAATTCTCGTATTTAAGTATATGGCATTTCACCATATACTTTTAATTTCATAATTATGTGCCAAAACACAACTCAAGGTAGCTTAGGCATTGTTTGAGCGGAAGGTGGATGCAAAATGCATTTGCTTATGAGTTTTCAGCGTAAGGGACAGTCAGGAAGAAGAAGATTGTAGTTATTGGTGGTTAAGATTGATATTGATAATTCTTTTTTTTCGTTTTGTAGGGTTATGTGTTGTCAAACTAGATCGCATTGTGTTGTATTGTCGTTTCAAGTGTGCTACGGAATTTTCAAGTACATTAGGAATTTTCGAAAAAATCTACAGAAAAAAAGGTTCAGTTTTGCTTGAACGAGTAAATTGCATTTGGACCTACCCGTTTCTTTCATAACCTATTAAAGTAATTTGTAATTGTAAACCCAATCATGTTTTTTAGTGGAATGAAGCAGGAGAAAATGAGCAGTGAGACGTTTCTCAAAAATTGTGAATTAATAAAATCAGAACAGGTTGACATACAAGGCGACAATGATCCAGGAACGTAAGTGCATTAACAGTTATAAAGAGCTGATACAGAATCGGTATGATAATCGGAAACAAGATTCAGATTAGGTGGATTACCATTCAGACACCTATTAAAAAATATGATTTCGGTTTTATCGTTAGAACAACAAGCTTAGTGAGACTATAAAAGCTCCTATATTTTGTAATTTCTTAAGCTTGTGTGGGTAGAAACATAATTTTAATTGACAGTGAAAAATTTTGGATAATTATAATATACTTATATTCACTTTATTTATAAATATTATAAATTCATTACCTGCTGTAATAATTAATGTTTCAAAATATTTCATGTCATTGTCATGTTACTCGATGACATAAAAAAAAAACAGATTTTCCATAGTAAGGGCTCCTGAACTATGTATGCTGAATTTAAAAGTTTTTGATAATTCTTATGTTATTAAAATTTATCTAATTTAATTAAACTACATTTGATTGTTAGTTGATTTAAAGTGCATAAAATTTACACAGGAACTCTAAGGTATAAATGTAGTTTTTGTTAATGAAGTAAGTTTTGAGTATTGAAATATTTGAAATTTTAGGTGTATATGTGTGTACTAAACAATTTCTGCTTTAGATTAAACCCATTTTTCTCATTTTTAGTAAAATTAAACAGGAGGAAATAAGCTGCAATATATTTGCTGAGGATTGTACTTTCATAAAATCTGAAGAGGTTGACATAAAGGATGAAAATGAGCAAGAAAAGTAAGTAATGTGTATTAAAAGTTATAGTGAGTAAAGTTTATATTAAGAAATTCATTAAACAAAATTAGATATAACACATAACATAAAATATCACTTATTTTTCTTTTTAATTAGGAAAACTAAAGAAAATTAATTGTTACTTAATTTTGGCTAAACCAGTATGATACTTAGGACACCGTTAGTATTACCAGTTAATAATATTTCACCAAGAAACGTTTATTTTCCAGCACAATTCACAATTTAAATGAGGTGTTTTTGACAGTGACACATAGCAAGATGGGCCACAACTAGTGCCAAGCAATATTTTTTTAAATTACATTCCAGAGCATATAAACCACTTTTATAACACTAGATATATATATATATATATATATAATATATATATATATATATATATATATATATATATTATATATATACAGTCCCTGGCCAAATTATTAGATGCACTGCAAGATTTCATGTAAAAAATATTAATTACCGAGTGATATTGTACCGTTTTATTATTTTAAAAATTGATTTCTTTTTTATTTTTATATTACCCAATCAATTACCTATTTATTTGACATAAATAAAACAGCATTAATTTAGAAAAGCATAAGTTTATTAAGTTTTAAAAAAAAGTGAAATTAATGTTAGTAAAAGTCAATATTTAGTTGAGCCACCTTTAGCCGCTATCAAAGCTTTAATTCTGCGCGGCATGCTATCAATGCAAGATTGTACTGTCTCCTGCATTTGAGGATGATGATTCTACACATGAATAATCTTTTCTAGGAGCTGGATTTTGTTGGTAATCACATCTTTAGCCACTTCTCTTTTCATCAGCTCCCACACATTTTCAGAGGATATTTTTTTCTGCCAAAAAAGCTTTAACAGACCGAGCAGTGTGGCAGGGAGCTCCATCTTGCATGAAAGTGAATGGTTCCCCATTTGGAAACCATTCTCTGAGCTGCGGAATCAACCGATTTTGTAATACTTCTTTGTACTGATCTTGCCTCATTATTCCTTTGACGACGTACAGACGTCCAGTGCCCTTGCCGCTGATGACTGACCAAATCATCACTTTGGTGGGATGTTTAACCGTCGGGATGACACAATCAGGATGAAATTTTTCTCCATGACGACGACGCACATACTGAGCTTTATTCTGCAAAATTTCCAATGTGCTTTCGTCACTGAAGCAGACCTGTCAAAAATAGGAAAAATATAAAACTTCCATGTTTACTTGCTTTATTTAACTGAAAATGATAATAATGTATCAATTATTGATTAAATTGCTGTATCTTACCGATCTCCAGAAGTCCACATCTTTGTCTTGCCGTTGTTTGGCCCACTTCAGGCGCTTTGCTTTCATTGCAGCTGTTAACTTGGGCTTCCTGGCGGGGCGACAGGCCTTAAAATCTAATTCTTTCAATTTTCTTCGAACAGTGCGCTCAGAAGCATTTACGCTAGCATCCTGGAGTTGTGATTTTATTACCTTTGTGGTAGCAAATCTGTTTTTCTACACAAATTTTCTTCAAACATCTCTCTGACCATGGAGTGAAAATTGGTTTTCTACCGCATCTTTTCTTTCTTTTCGGGCTTAATTCCTTCCCTGACTCAATTTTCTTTTTTATGCGTCGTACACTAGCTTCAGAAACCTCCAATCTTCGTGATATTTCTCGGTTTGTAAATGTTTTCGCAATCACAAGGGCCTTCACTTCAGCTTTTTTACATGGTGAAAGATCGCCTTTTCTACCCATAATGAAAATAGTCCAATTACTTTTTTTAAAACACTGCATACAAAATAAACTAATAACTGAGTAGAATAAAACTGTTAAACAAACAATCACAGTCCATAAAGCCACAGAAACACGTCCGTACCTGACTCGATTCCGATCGCGACTGATACAGGTTTGTACTTGTTTACGTTCATGTATCACTTTGTCAACACAGTGTTGCCATATGTTAAAAATAAATACAAATATGTAGTCTACAACAATTCTTTTACATACAAATCAATAATATTGTAGTTTAAATATACCATTATTGCATAAAAACTCTTAAGAAACATAAAATTACTAAAAAAATACAGTGCGTCTAATAATTTGGCCAGGGACTGTATAAGTTCGTATATTTCATCTACACCATTGGCTAACTAAGGAATTTATTGTAACTGTTATATTAAATAGTCTGTTGAAAAAGTGTCTAATTGCAAAGTTTCCCACAAAAAATAATGCCAATATCGCAGCGTCAGTTTGCACAGTGCACCTTCATACGTATATATATATAAATATAAATATATATATATATATATATATATATATATATATATATATATATATATATATATATATATATGTATATATAGGGTGTTTTGGAAATCAAATGATAAGGAACACCCATTTGCTCTAGTATCTCTCAAAGCTGTTTGTCGTTGACAAAATCAAAGGCTTTGTTAGAGTCTATGAAGCATATTACCATAGACACGTTTATATTCTCTACATTTTTCTATTAGATGTTTGATGTTAACAATTTGATTTCTTGTGCTTCTCATTAATCTAAAAATTTTAAGTAACGTTCAGCATTCATATTATTTCTAAAAAAGAATGGTCCAACTATTCTATCTTTAAAAATTCTACACCATACATTGGTTTTAAATGATTATTGATCTCGAGTTTGGATATTGAAGCTGGGATTAACATCGCTCCACCAGCGATAGTTTTTGAGAACTTACTGTCTCATTAGTATTTGTCTTGCCATAAACCTGTTATTTTCCAACTCTCCTTGAAACCAAGCACAAAATTCGGATCTTCGTTCAAAATCTCCTGCTTTTAAAGTATGGGTAAATTGGGGTTTGTATAATTTAAATTTGTTTGATCTTAAAATTCTGTCTGAAGTCTGTTTATAACGAACTAAAAATGGTTCACTATATCCGAAGTTCGTTACAAACAGTAAACAAAATTTAATATCATTTTTCACTACTTTTTTGTTTAGATTAGGCACTAATGGTTAGAAAAATGAATAGTCATAATTATTAAATTAAAAGAAAATGGTCAAAAGAAAATAAAACAAGTCACACTAAAGTTATTATTATGTATGTTGGTACATATACGAGTATAAACAAAAACATTAAAATATGTAGTTTATGCAATAAAATCAGTTATTTTTGTTTGTACAATTTTACTTAAAAAAGAAATGGTGTTTAAGTAATTGTCAAGGTAACTCAAAATATATATGTTCAGGAACTTCACGAGAGTCCAAAAAATTGCGAGTTTCAGTCATTTTCTTAGTCATTTGTGAAATGGATGGAACATAAATATTATCTCGTTCTCCAAGCTCGTCGTCGTCGTCATTATTGTTTAAAATCTTTCCAGAAGTCACTGGTGTCACAATTTGATCATCAGTTAATATTTCTCTCGTCATTAATTGATTATTAGCACATACATATTCTTCAAAATTAAAGTGATTTTTTAATATACTTTATTAAATGTCAGCATCATAAACAAATTCTAGACAATCAGTAGGATTGTCTCGTTGTTTTTCAATCCACTGAATCAACGGTAGCTCATCATCTGAGTCATATCTACATTTCTTCCTTAAAAATCCGCCATGCTTAAAACAGTTTGCAATGGTTTCTCCACTGACTCTTTGCCAAGCCATACGGATAAAGTTTATAGCGTCCAAGAGAGTTACAGAAAAATTTTACCTTTATCAATCGTCTCTAACATTTTCATAAGTAAAATCTTCCTATAATGACATTTTAAAGAATGTATCACACCTTGATCCATAGGCTGGAGCTTTGCACATGTGTTTGGAGGCATAAAAACCAATTTTATTTGCTGTAGATTAACTTCAGGGTGCGCTGGACAGTTGTCAATAAAAAGTAATATTTTTCTGTTGCGAATTTTAGTTCTTTGTCCCATTCAATCAGTTCGTTTTTAAAAAAAAACACCTGGCATTGACAGACTTTCTTATCACCAACAATTTTTTTTTCTCTGTTCCAGACATATTTGCAGTTGCCAACTCTGCAATCCTTACTTTTGATAATTTTCCAGCAGCTCAATTTTCTCAAACAAACTTTAATATCTTATTAGGCATCATCTTTTAAAACAAACCCGTTTCATCCGCATTAAAAATGTCCACATATTCATAACTTTGTCGAATTTCCGGCCATACATTTGCTAACCACTGATCAATAACAGTCATATCCATTCCTGCAGTTTCTCCTTCTATCTTACCCCCACTAATATTATGTCGCTTTTTAAATCGCTCAATCCAACTTCTAGAACAGTTAAACTCGATGTTCTCTATTTTTCTTCCCAATTCACTAGCTTTCTCTTGTAAAGTATAGCTGGTAATAGGAACATGTTCATGCTGTTTTTGACTAAACCATTTAAGGAGTCATTTATCGACTTGGTCGTGTGTAGTTTTTCTTACTTTTTTATAACTAAAGTTTCTTTTATCATAGATTGATAAGATTTCTTGCCTCTTCTTCCATATGGTAGAAACCGTAGGTTTGTAAAGATCACTTTGTTTAACTCCATTTTCTATTTTCCTTATAATATCATGTTTGTCGTTTAAAGTAAACGCTTTACGTTTTTGTGTACTCATTTTAAAATAGAAACTTAAACATTCAGTTTACTACTTTGATCAAATATGCATTAGAACCGCATAACATAACAAGTGAATTGAAAATAATGCTGCTCGAACTAGCGACGTGGCGGAAACAAGTAGATTAGGGGTTCCCAGCGAGTCTCGGTGAATTCCCTAAATAAAGTCGCGCTATATCGAGCACAGGGAGTGGCAAGTTCGTTATAAACGGACACAATACAACCAAATTTGGTTCGCTTTATCCGGAAGTTCGTTATAACCGGGTTCGTTACAACCGATAAAAAATTGCATTGGTTTTATGGAAGTTTTTTCGTGCATTATAAAATAGTTCGTTTTAACAGGAAATTCCCTATAAACAGATTCATTGCAACAGAATTAAAAAGGCTATGGAAACAAGAAAAAGTCATCATTGTCCCCCTCATCATATCAGCCCCAGGCGTGATACCAACAACATTCACAGCACACTTAGTACAATTAGGACTCAATACAATCATACACAAAAACATTCAGAAGTCAGTGATTTTCAAAACATGTAACATTGTCAGGTCATTCCTCAATACATAATGGTAATAGCGTTTGTGCTGATTTGGCTTAGGCCCGTCAGCCAAACATGGAACCACATTGACTAAACGTGAGAAAGAAGAAATATAATATATATAATCTCAATACTAATGAGGATATACATCAGAACTTACAATTGATATTATTAGTATAAACTCGCTTTTCTATTTACTGGGATGGAAAGTTACTATAATTTGATCCTGAATACTATTAAATAATTATTATAAATATAAATTAACTCAATTCTGTAACTGCATAAGTATATTTATACCTTTTTATCTTATAAACATGCTGTCTGCTGTTAGTATGAATCATAAAGTATAAACTATGTGTAAAACCTAAAACTATGGAAGCAGACGTAGAGTAGATATATTGCACGTAAAATAACGAAGTAGCGCAGCAGTGCAGCTATATATTAGGTTATATTAAACTGCTTTTGTAGCCGACGCCTTCGCGCTCAACACAAATTCAACTTATTAGTTATATAAATTATAACTTATTACAAAAATCATCTGCTCGTCCCTTCAGTATTTTAACTTGATATAATTCAGTTAAAATAAATTAATTCCATCATGTAATAAGTAATAAATATTTATAGTCCGTACGATTTGTAATGGCATAGTCGGCCATAAAACCGAGAGAGAAGGTGCCTAACTATTGTACCTGCTTTTACTCGTATGCTAAGAATGGCAAGTCCCACCCAATTATCTGCCAGTGTTCTACCTTTGTCTATTACGCCCCGGAATCGTACACTCGACAGAGATAGCACCAATTAGCCGCTAATGACAGGAGTTTCCACTATAAAACAGGGTCGCATTTGAATTTGTTTGTTATTTCTGATTATTTATCGACAGAAATATTACAAATAAAAATTCGAAATACCACGAAAAGTATTCATTGGTCAAAGTCGGAAGTTAGTACTAAATGTTCTTGATTATTTCCAGAATAAAAAAGAAAACTCATTGATAAGTTTGTCTGTGATTAAGTGTGCATCCGAGGCACTAAAACTAAGTTTCAGAACGGTAGCCAGAATAAAATAAGAAGGTATTGATGGTGCTAAAAAAGCGCATATGTGGATAAGAAGAGCTCCAAAGACCAGAGACTTGAGAGAGTCCGAGAAAAGTGAGATCCGAATAGTTATTCATGACCTAATTGTAGAAGGAAAACATGTTACTTTGGACATGATACGTGAACAGCTAGAATCAAAACAAATTTTAAGCTGCAGCAGATGGACTCTTGGTTTAATTATGAAACAATTAGGATTCAAATACAAAATTGACAATGGAAGAAGATACATCATGGAGAAACCAGAAATATAATCAAAACGAGTTAAGTTTTTGAGAGAGTATCTTGCCAATATGACTTCTGACGCTCCCCTAGACGTTGTGTTTTTAGACGAAACATGGATTCACTAACATAGAAGCAGCATAGGGACTTGGCACGATAAAACTCCTCGATCTGTATGGAACAAAAAAGCAGCCGCTGGAAAAAAGATACATCATCGTTCACGCTGGCAATAGCAACGGATTTATAGATGGGAGTGAGCTTGTCTTTTCCACAAAAAACAAGAGACTACCACAATAATATGAACGCAGAACTCTTTGAAAAATGGCTGAGAGAAAAACTGCTGCCGAAGCTCGAAAGGCCGTTTTTTTAATCATTATGGATAATGCACGATATCATTCTAGACTTAGTAAAAGTATACCAAATGAATCGACAAGAAAATGAGAAATCATCAATTGGCTGCGAAGTAAGTAGATTAATTTCCCAGAAAATGGTCTAAAATGTGAGTTGTTAAAAATTATCAAAAATTACAAAACAAACTTGCCGTATGCTACAGACGAACTAATTGCTGAAATGGGTCATAAAGTTTTAAGATTGCCTCCCTACCGCTGTATATTTAATGCCATAGAATTGGTGTGGCCTCAGTGCAAAGGTTTTTTTAAAAAAAACATTTTAAGTGAGGCCAGGCAGTGATATCTGTTTGGAAGGCAGCTCTCCAAACAGTTACCAAAAAAAACTGGGATCAGTTGTATAACACATACAGAAAATATAATCAAAGAATACTGGCAAAAAGAGAACATACTTCTTGGCAAATTATATCATATCAACATATTTACGTACCTGTTATTTTAGGGACTTTACCTATATCAATTTTCTATTGTTAAATTTGCACCTGTAACATTTAGGTTAGTTTTAATTCTTTTATTACATTGAAAATATTATATTAAATAAACATTCTGAAACTTTCACCTAAAGTAGTTTATAATTCTGACTGTATTATTTTAGAACTGTGATAAGTTATGTAAATATCTTTTGATAGAAATATGCTAAGTTCATCTTTATATCCAATAAAGCCTTGCAATTATTAGAAATATGAGTGAATGTTAATATCCTCTCCTATTTTCCGCTTCTTATGGTCCATTATAAAAAGACAAACTTCGTATGTTTAAAACTCATATTCATAATACTTTCCTAATACTTATAATATAGATTTACCTGAATCCATCTCTGAGTATGGGTGTACTCGTTAAATTAATAAATGACACGTACAATTGAGTCTCTCTTACTCCCAAATAATATAATCGAGATCGTTAATGACGGCTGTCTTACATTAATCAGATCGATATTTAAGGCTGAACAACATCTGTTGAAGTGTAAGTGGAAGCAAGATCCACAATATCTTTTATTCTGTCTAGCATTTTATTGCCGACTATGCCATTACAAATCGTACGGACTTTAAAAATGCCATTGACGCTCTGTTGATGCTCACTGTTTTACCATGCGTATAGAAGCTGGTCAGTGTCTAGCTTCTGAGCAATGACGCTGATGTCGAGCGTCAGCTGAAAATCCGGGTTTAGGCGCGTATTTCAAATTCTTTTACATCAATATGAAAGTTCATTGTAGTTTTGTGCTTAAAAAAATGGAAAAAAGTTATTACTATATAATTAGGTATATTTATTTATTTAATCCATTTTATATTGAGTATATATCGGGGAAATGTTGATTTTATATATTTGTAAAAATCTTCAAATTTCAGTTTTCGTATCAATTGAAGCTGAGAAAATGACAAACTTGATAAAATTAAAGCAAATTATACTTAGGCGGCCAAAAAAGAGGGTTTTTGGGTTGGTTCGTTGGTATTTTGAGTTTAACTTGCGCCTGTACTCCGATCGTTTTGAAATTTGACAGGCATGTTTATGACATATATCTGCACATATTGTGTGAGTTTCGTACCTACACGGTATATACATTTCGATATATATGGATTTTTCCTTCAAAATTTTTATTTTTTTTTTAATTTCGCGCCTACTACCTCCTCAAATTTCGAGTCAAACGGCCAGAAGCTGTAGGAGTACGAGACAAATAAAAAAAAATACTAATTTTGAGGTTATGACTGACAGGAGAGAGTTGAAGGCCTGAAAATTTCACGTTAGGCTTTTCTCAATAATACCTACAAGATGTATATACTTACACTGCTAGACCCTTTATTATCAAGATATTTCTTTTTTGGAGCTAATAGTCATTTATTACATTTCGTTTATTTCTTAATTAGAAGTAAATGCACTTGAGAACGTTAACAACTATATTGGTGTAGATTTTTTTATGTTACTTTGGCGATTAATATCGCAACAAATTGTGAGATAACTGGGACACAAACAGGTCCTCTATTTAATAGTTATTAGCTTTTCCCACTCTATTAAAGGATAGCACCGTAACGATGCATGTATAGCAATCCCCATTGCTTTTTCAATGGGGCAATAAGCTGCTATCGCAAGAGAAAACACTTATCACTTGACGCTAAACAAATAGAAATTTGAATAAACAAAGTGCTTTGCAAGAAACCAGTGAACTAACAAAAACCCCAATTTCTACGATTAAGGGTATTGTAGGAAAACCATCACTCAGGAAGAGGAAAAAAAACGGGAAGATTTTCAAATCTATCATGTAGACAATTGTGAAAAAGACGTCATCAGGAGAAAAATGTATTCTATGTATGAAGAGCAGTTGGTGCCACACTAGACAAAATAAAATTAAGACTGGTACAGGAGGGGACCAATATACATTGTGGCCGATCAACCCTTCACAGAATTCTCTTAAGAATGGGATTCACGTTTCGAAAAATCAACAAAAGGCAAGTAGTGATGGAGTCACAAAGATTACGAATCTTGTGACATACTTATTTACAAGAAATTAAAAAGTATCGATCAGAGAATTGGCCAATAATTTACCTTGACGAAACATGGTTCGATACCCATGACACTGTGCAAAAAGGGTGGGTTGACAGCAGTACAAAATGCCAGACTAACGCACCTTCAAAAAAGATAAACAAATAACCATTTTGCATGCTGGACCTGAAAAGGGCTGGGTTTCAAATTGTTTACTATTATTTGCAAAAAACATAAAAGGTTCTAATTTGGACTATCACGAAGACACGACTGCAGAACTTTTTGAAAATTGGTTTCAAAATTCCCTTTCGCCAAATGTTCCCGAACAGAGTGTTACAGTTATGGGCAAGTTACCATAGTCGCCTACTAAATAAGGTTCCTAATGCAGCTAACGCCAAATCAGAAATACAGGAATATATGTTAGAAAATGATATTTATTTTGACTCTAGTTATAAAAAAAGTGTTCTTTTGGAAGTTTCGAAAGACTATAAATTGAAAAAGAAATATATTTGTGATAGTATGGCTGAGAAAATGGGACACACTGTTTTGCGACTTCCTCCGTATTATTGTGTGTTTAATCCAATTGAACATATTTGGCATCAAGTTAAATAAAAAAGAAGGGCACAAGATGTTTCTCCTTCTTTAAGTGTGTCAGTGGTCGAATTAGTAAAAAAAGTTATAAATGATATACCTTGTGAAAGCTGGAAGAATTCCATTCAGCACGTTGTTAAAGTTGAAGATTCATATATTTATGTAAATAATATAAAACCACTGATAATTACCTCAGCTGATGACAGTGATAGTGAAACCGAATTAGGCTTAAGTTAAAATATATTTTTATTTATACAATATGTCCCCTCTTGTAAACCCCATTCATTCAAACTGTATATTTGTACTTCTTATCCATTTTGTTTTTACACGCGTCTATAAATAAACATCTCTAAAAACACTTATAATATTATTTATTTGCATTAATGAATAAAATTCTTAAGTCTGTCTCTGCAACCTATCATAAACAAAAGGTCAGAATTTTTATATTATATTTAAAAAGACAAAAAGCAGGATCTTATATTTTGAGAAGGCTATACTCAAGGAAATTGTTTATTTTGGATCGAAAACCCACATTAAAATTTGAAAATAATTTTTTTTCTCAAATCCGCTAAAATTCGTGCCACCTTCGGAACCACTTTCAGAAATGGAAAAGGCACCTTTTTACACGCTTTTAATGAGACGTACATTAATAATAAAACATAATTTGAGTCAGTTATACATTGTCTTATTTTCAAATTTCTTTTGACCTTTTTTAGCACGTCTTCAAGTTGTTTTGACCGGAAAAATCAGAGAAGTTGTGGAACCCACCAAGTTACCGATGATCAAATAGCATGGAAAAAAAATAATCAAAATTCATTGATTCATCCGTTACTGCGTAAAAATCCAGCGCTGTTGAAGTATTTAAATGTATTCAGTGTGATTTTCAAACAAAACGTAAAAATAATTTAAAGAGACATCTGTCGGTACATAAAAATTCCAACGAAATTAGAATATTTAAATGCACTCATTGTGATTTTCAAACTAAACGTAAAAGTATTTTAGTGGGTCATCAATTAGTGCATAAAAATCCCAGCGATATTAAAGTATTTAAATGCATTCACTGTATTTTTCAAACCAAACATAAGGATAATTTAAGGAGACACCTGTTAGTGCATAAAAATTCCGACGAAATTGAAATATTTAAATGCACTCATTGTGATTTTCAAACAAAACATAAATATTGTTTAGTGACTCATGTATTACTACATAAAAATTCCACCGATGTTCGGGTATTTAAATGTATTCATTGTATTTTTCAAACAAAACATAAAAAAAGTTTACAGAATCATCTGTTAATACATAAAAGTTCCAATGAAGTTGAAATATTTATATGCGCTCATTGTAATTTTGGAACCAAACATAAAAGTAGTTTAGTGGATCATCTATTGCTACATAAAAATTCCAGCGATGTTGAGGTATTTAAATGTACTCATTGTAATTTTCAAACAAAACGTAAAAAAAAGTTTAAAGAAACATCTATTTGTACATAAAAGTTCTAATGAAGTTCAAAAATTTAAATGCGCTCATTGTAATTTTGAAACAAGACATAAAGGTAGTTTAGTGGGTCATCTATTGAGGCACAAAAAAATTAACGCTGTTGAAGTATTTGAATGTATTCATTCTAATTTTCAAACAAAACATAAAAAAAAAAATTAAAAAAACATCTACTTAAAAATTCAAACTCATTGTAATATCAAATTAAATAAATCTTTATTGTAAAAAAAAAAATTGTTCTTTTGTCTACAAAGCTATCTATATTATATATATATATATATATATATATATATATATATATATATATATATATATATATATATATAATTTCTAAAGGTTAAAATTTATTCATGAACAGTGACATACAAAAGTTTACATTTTCTTAATAAATAAACTGTCCAATTTATTGTAAAACTAGTTTAAAATTTACAACATTTATAACATTAAAGAATATCCAATGAAAGCTAAAAATTTCCCATGGTATGTTTTCTACTGCTATTATACTACAGATGATTTTAAAAATCTTTTAAAAAATGGCAATGGACAAGAGCAGTTTAAATATTGGAATACTATTTCTAATGGTGGTGACCAATTTAAAATCGAAGATCCACCCGTTGGAAGTGATCTATTACCAGAAGGCGTTCTAGATTTTAAAAAGTAGAAGAAGTATATACCTACACTATACCTCCTCCTATACCTCTATACCTAACTGAATAGTAGGCCCTCCCAATTAAGAGCTTCCGAACCTCCCTTCTAAATCGGTTATTATTTAAAATTTTCCTGACGTTCAAAGGCAAATGGTTGAATATTTTCTTACTCATATATATTATAGAGTCCCTTATTAAAGCTGAAGAGGGAATGGGTAGTGAGGCCACATAAGATGAACGCGTCGTGGACGCACAAGAAGCTCCTATCTCTCCTTCAAACTTACTATGTATAAGGCAGGTTGTTTCAATAATAAATATACAAGGCAATGTTAGAATTCTCTTAGTAATAAACACACTCCTGCAAGATTGCCGAGAACTCAATTGGAACATATAACGCAGTGCTCGCTTTTGTAGTATAAAGACCTTATTCAATAATTGGTTAGAGCATGAACCCCAGAAACATCAATCAGAGCAAAGTATACATTTCTCGCGATAGAAACATCTAATTCCCGAGACACTACTCTCAAGGCAAAACATCTCTTGGCAATCCTCTTACAAAGCTGCAAAATGTGAGTAGAGAATCTCAATTTAGTGTCTATAAACAAACCCAAAAATTTGTTATAAGTCAAGCCTTCAATAATTTGCGAATCAAATGAGATATCGTTCAACTGACATTTAAATGAAACAATGGAAGTTTTAGAAATATTCAGGGTTAGATAATTTGAATGACACCAATCTACGATTTTCACTCTATCCCCACTGATGTCGCATTTCAACTGTACCACGTCTCTATTGTTCCACATCACAGTTGTGTCATCGGCAAACATCGTAAATACCCCTTTAACATTAAGTTTTGAAAGGTCATTAATATAAAGTAGAAATAACAGAGGACACAAAACAGAGCCTTGTGGAACTCCACAAGTGACACTCAATTCACGCGACTCATTACCGTTAAAAAAGACAGATTGACAGCGCGATGATAAGTAAGATGCCAACCAGGCCAACGCCACACCTCTGAATCCGTATATTTCAAGCTTACTCAGCAATATCCTATGATTCACACAATCAAAAGCTTTTGTGAGGTCACAGAACACCGCCGCAGCAACCTCTCCGTCATTTAACTTGCCATATAGGTTTTCTAGAAACGAAAAAATCGCGTCATTAGTGTTTCTGCCAGCCCGAAAACCAAACTGAGAGGTGCTCAACAAGTTATGCTTAAGGACGAAATTGAGAATACGACCCCTCACGAGCCTCTCGACCACCCTAGCCAACGTAGGAAGCAATGAGATTGGTCTGTAGTTAGAGGGTAAGCTAGTTTCGCCCCCTATAGAGAGCGGAATAACTCGTGCCCGTTTCAAAGATGGAGGGAAATGTCCTACAAGAAATGATTGATTGAGTGCCTCAACAAGCATATGCGTCAGGCAAAGCAGAAATAACTTTCATTGAAATATTATCCCAACCTGAGGCATTCCTATTTTTCATTGTCCGTAGGATAAAAATAAAACGTGTCATCCACCCGTAGATCATCGATATAACGCAAAGCATCCGATTTAGTATTTAAGTCGGAGGTTAAATCAGCCGCTATCGTGCAATAAAAAGAGTTTTAGATATCAGACGTTAAACCAGAACTATTGGACAGAGTGCTGTGCTTATTACTATTAAGCTCGTTCACAATTTTCCAGCTCTCCCTCTATCTGTTATTAGTGTCATGTAGTCGGTCATTATAGTACAGTTGCTTTGCGGATTTAATTGTCCTTCTATAAATGCGACGATATTTGTTAAAATAACGAACAAAATCAGAGTTGTCGGCAAAGTATTTTCTTAGCCAATGCATAGAACGCATGTTTCGCGAGGATATTATAATTCCCTTAGTAAGCCATCAAACAAAACATAATACGTAGGCTGAAAAGTTGTGCTCCGACACAAAAAATCCATATGATTTTTAGGAAGTACCAACCTTCAAACGATACGTGTCAAAATTTCATGGCATTTCAACTATTAGTTTACAAGTTACAGTGGTTTTAGTGACCTACTTTTCATATTTTCAAAACAATGGAAAAAATCGAATTTCGTGTGTTGATTAACCACTGTTTTTTGATGGGGAAAAATACCTTTCAAGCATAGCAATGGCTTGATAAGTTTTGCGGGAACTCTGCTCCTAGAAAATCACTCATCATTTAGTGGTATATGCCGAATTTAAACGCGTTTGTACAGATACAGATAATGTTGGACGCTCTGTACGCTCAAATGAGGTGGTTACACCGGGAAAACGTAAAAAAATTCCACAAAATTGTTTTTAATGACCGTAAAGTGAAATTGCGTGAGATAGCTGACACCCTTTAAGATATCAGTATAACGGTACAACGTGTTGGTCTATTTTGCATTAACATTTAGACATGAAAAAACTGTTCTAAATAGGTACCGCGTTTGCTCACAGTGGACCAAAAACAACAACGTGTTGATGATTCGGAGCGCTGTTTGGACCTGTTTAAGCGTAATAAAAAGTATTTTTTCATGCTATATGTTTTTTTTATGGGTCTAGCATACCTGCTGCAGGGAAGTCCCTATAGCGCTCAAAGAGCGGCATATGTGTGGAAAAAGCGGTTCACGTTGTTCTTGAATCGCTGTGTGTGTGACAATGGATGAAACATGGATCTACCACTACACACCGGACAGCAGCCGGTGTAAGCCGCCCGAAGCAACTAAAGACATAACAGTCGGCTGGGAAGGTTTTGGCCGCTGTATTTGGGATGCGCATGGAATAATTCCAAAACGTGTTACAAGTCAATGGTTACGATTGCAAACTTGCATGAATTGAAGTTCCGAATTGCTTCCTCATCCACCGTATTCTCCAGATTTAGCCCTAGCGACTATTATCTATTCGCAGACCTCAAAAAAAATGCTCGCGGGAAAGAGATTTGGCTCCAATCAAGAAGTTATCGCCGAAACTGAGGCTTATTTTGAAGGCAAAGACAAATCCTTCTACAAAAAAGGTATAGAAATGTTAGAAAACCGTTGGACTTATTGTATCGCTCTTGAAGGAGACTATGTTGATGAATAAAATCGAATTTTGCAAAAAAAATGTGTTTTAAGTAGCTAGACCATAGAACTTTTCAGCCTACATATTAAAAATAGTTTAGTGGGTTATCTATTACTATATACAAACTCAGGTTAAATGAAAAGATTTAAATGCATCCACTGTAGCTTTCATACAATGCATAAAAGCAACTTACAAAATCATCTATTACTACGTAAAAATTCCAGCGAAGTTAAAATATTTAAATGTACTTATGATTTTTAAACAAAACGTAAAAATAATTTAGTGGTTCACCTATTACTGCATAAAATCCCAACGTGTTGAAGTATTTAAATGTTTTCATTGTAATTTTTTAAACAGTATATAAAAATAATTTAAGGTGCTATACCAGTGTGATAATTTCAAAAAATCATTTTTTTACGTATTTCGATGCTTCTATATATATACAGAATATATATCGAAGTATCAAAGTCGGCCTATGATTATTTTTTGAAAATACAGCTGTCGTCAGGGAGAGCTGCTCGGGAGGCCATAAACTCATTTTTGGAAGCGTAACGCGAACCAGAGCAGGTATTGAAATTTCAATGCCGTGACGTCATCACGTAAGTGAAAGTTAAACATCTAATACTTCAGTGAACTCAAAATAGTCACAAGGGTAGGTACGTGGCAAGATATCATTATTTATGTGTTACGCGTTAGTCATTTTTTAAACGCGTTTTCCTCAAAACTGCATTTTTTAAAATTTGCTGCAGCTGTAATTCGAACACAATTTATTGTATCGACTTAAATTTTTTTTACACGTTAAGGACGTGTTTTGTCGTACCACGAGCCATGGATTTTTTGATTGGACCAAAAATGTCAATTTGGCATGCAAAAAACGGACACTTTTTTGTCGAAAATTTCATACTGTTTTTTTTTTCTAAACGCCGCTATTCTTATAATTTAATTCTTTTAGTTGTTATTTTAATGATCATTTTGTTTTTTTTTTTTGATTCCAGGCAATGTGGAGGAGTCAATCACGGCAACAGTGGAGTTACTTTATTTTTTCATCTGTCCTGTTACTGGGACCTGTAAATTTTTAATATTTTGGTCGGAAAAAAAATTTGTGTGTATTTGTAAACAAATAATAAACATGTACTCAACATTTTAAAACATTTGATGCAGCAGTTTTCTTTAAAAAAATTCTAGAAAAATATCCTTATTTTTAAGTAGTTACCCTGGTATAGCTCCTTAAGGAAACATGTTTTTAGTACATAAAAATTTTAACAAAGTTGAAATATTTAAATGGACTTATTGTAATTTTGAAACAATAGATAAAATAAATCTAGTGAAACATAACTTTTTTACTACATTACATGACTACATATGTAGGTCAAAACAATGATGAGATAGGCATAGTTTTAGATACAGTAATATTATGATTTTATCCTCTCTGGGGTATCACCTGGCGTACTGTCTTAAGTTTTGGACCTAGAGAAAAACTTGTGCTCTTTTGTTTGTAAACAGTTGTTTTCAAAACGCGTTTTCTTTAGCTTAAAATGTGAATAACTCCGGTTACATGAGTCGAATCGAGACAAACAAAAAACTAAACTCTTCGTAATAAAATTAATCCTCGTTGGTTTTAAATCGTTCAAATATGCACGTAACCTACAAAATTGAAAAACAGGCAAAAATCTGTTTTTTTTTTTCATTTTATTGTACAGGGTGAGT
This sequence comes from Pachyrhynchus sulphureomaculatus, assembly GCA_019049505.1. Taxonomy (NCBI): domain Eukaryota; kingdom Metazoa; phylum Arthropoda; class Insecta; order Coleoptera; family Curculionidae; genus Pachyrhynchus; species Pachyrhynchus sulphureomaculatus. The sequence continues at coordinate 88,422,987 of CM032451.1, forward strand.
CAACGATAGAGTAAAGTTTATTATCTCATTCGTTTCGGGAATGACGAAAAAATGTTAAATATAATAGTTTTAGGGAATGTTAAGGTGCACAGTTTAAAATTATTTTTGAGTATACAGGATTCTTCAAATTCTTCAATTTATTTTTAAATTCTGCTTAAAATTTTATAACTTTTTTTATTAATAATGTTATATACCTACTAGAGTGACCGGATCTCATAGAGGGGGAAAAAAATGTCGGAATCTTGTTCGTCTGGACCCCACAAAACGATTCCCCTTTCCAGATATTGAGATAGCCGAAATTTGAGCTCGATTAAACGACGTGAACCCGTGCCACTCGTCGCTCAAAGTTTGAAAAAATCCAGATTTTTGGCCAAAAAGCTGACATATGGAGCCATAACTCCAGAACGGTAAATAATAGAAACACGCTTAATATCTCAAAAGAAAGCTAATGTTGTTCTTCAAAATTTATATTCTATACATAATTGTTGTTATTTTAAGTCAAACCGAGTTACAACAGCCTTTAGCCCCAAAAACGTGACCTGGTACCACTAGGAGCATACTTCGTATATTTTGTTATTAAGTGATAAATTTTGCTTTTTTTTTGGTATATTTTTGAGTTTAAAGTAGAAATATAATAAAAAAACAAGTAATACTGATAAGTCTAATGACATCTTTTATTTTAAAATATAAAAATTAGGTATATAATACATACAAAACAGACACAGAAGAGATACAGACGTAGTACCTACATGAGTTGATAATTTTACATAGTTATCTAATCTATTCTAGAGCTTTTGTTAAAGTAGTTTTTGAAACGTCAGGATATAATGCTCGGCATTTACTTACAACTTGCAGGACATATTGCTTTTGGTCTTCATCTTTTTTCAGAAGGTCGTTAAAGTCGGTTATTAATTTAACACCACGCTCAGCCATATCATTAACTACTTTTAATGTTTTGACAATTTTCAATCCTTCTTGGAAGTCATTATTTTGAGGCCAGGTGTTTGGATGTTGTCTTAGGAAATCTGTTTTTATATTAAATTGGTCAAAGAATGTAAACGTTTCTTTGGTAAGTAAATTTACCAATCCTCCATTAACTACCTCTTTTAAGTTTTCTTTCCTAACTTTTGGATTTACAACCCTAGCGTGCTGTGATGGTTCATCTGTGCTACTGAGCAATTTATTAGCTATTAACAACTTTTCATCGTCTGTAATGGTGGGATCAAAAAACGATAATCCCACCAACTTCAAATACCACAAATGGTTCGAAAATTTGGTCAGGGCTATTTCTGCAATGTCGTTGTCACATTCTTTATAGTCTAACAGACTATGCAAAATACCTAAATCTTGCTTTGGTGCAAGATGAGCTTTTGGAGCATTGAACCAAGCTTTACAATAAATTTTAACTAGGAAAACAGAAATGGCACGCACAGAACTTTCTTCTTCTTTAGACATCTTAAATTGACGACGAAAAATGAACATTTTTAAGCAGTAAATAGCCTTTGCCATCCACCTAGCGTGATGAATGGCTCCTGGAGTTCTAAAACCACAACATTGCCGTCTAGTGATCCAACAAATACGAGAACCAACTGCAATAGCTCCTTGTATTCATCTCTGGGGTGGCTCTCAGTTAATTTGGTCTCGAATTCAGCAGTAACATTTGCAATTACTTCTGGAGTTAGCTGCTTTTGTATTAGATTGTCACTGATACCTGTGTCGTATTTTCCTTTGTCTATCTTGGGCCACGCAGTGAGAAATCTCTTGAAAATGTCTGGATGAGGTCCAGTGGTTGATTCCATTTTTGTGTCGAATACGCCTCTTAACAGAATTTCCAAGATATGGTGACGGCAAGCTAGGTATAACAATTCTCTTCCTAACATTTGCTCCAATATGACGCATGCTCCTATGAGTCTTCCCGTGTTGGATGCTGTAGTGTCGAAGCACATCGCCTTGACGGTGTTGAGAAGACCCCATTCATGTAGGCATTCATATACGGCTACGGCTTGCTCCTCTCCAGAGCTGTTTGCTGTTACAGGAACTCCCAGCAGCTGTTCCTTTTCGCCATATGAAATAGCTATAGCTATTCGCTCACATTGTTCATTTTTTAAAACACCCGGTAAAAGTTTACCGTCCCAATGGACAACCACGGGCTCTTTTTCAGGAATGTTTACTTTATCAAAAATTTTTTTATTATATTGTTCTCTGAACATTTGCCTTCTATCATGTAATAAAGTTTTCGAGACTTTGTACTCAAGAGGGTCAAGGTTTAGTGCTTCTAGAGTAGCTATTAAAATTCTCGTGGCATTTCTGTCGAATACCTTACATCGATCTAATAAAATGGACAATTTCATGTTTAAAATCTCTTTAACGCCCTTGCAAATGAAACTTTCATCCTCTTGCTCTCAGATGGTCCTGGATCTTCTGCTGCTTCTTCAGGGATGTCCATTTCCTCCAAGCTCTCAAGTTCCTGGTAGATGCTGTCCTCTTCAGTGTCTTCTTCTCCTTCTTCGAGCTTGTCTTCATTATCCGTCTCTAAGAAGCAACAAAAGAAAGAGAAAAAAAAAAGACTATAAAAACTTGTCGTTTTAGCAGAATAGTAATAATACATAGGTACTAAATTACCTACTTCTAATTATCAAAAGGTATTATTTAAAAAATATAAACTCAGTCATAAAGATGCCAAATCATGCTCTCATGTACAATTTTTTTTCAATTATAATGAAACTATTTACTTATTTGTTTATCTATTTTTTAGAATACTAATAATAAAAACAAAAACTCACCAATATCAAAAGTTGCTTCTTGGATTTGTCGGTTCATTTTTGCAAGTTTCTTTTGTACCTTGATTTCTTCAGCTCGAGACAACTTGAGATCCACTCCAGTCATGGAACCTGGGCGGCCCTTCTGCCTCTGTTTCACGAGAAACGCCTTATCTTCTTCCGATTTCATCAGAGCCAAGGCATCTTGTTGAGCAATATCAAAGAGATCATCCAACTTTTCAACAAACTGTTTAAATTTGTTCTTGACCGTTTTCGATGTTTTCTTCCGGTCTTTTTGAAGAGTTCTCCACTCGGCGTGAAGTTTTTCCAGCTTAGTAATTGCATCTTTCTCATGTTTAGTCGGGATTCGAGCTTTCTCCCAAAAAATGAACACTTCTCGTATTGTAAGTTTTGCTGAATCTCTTACAGTTAATTTCACAGTACGTAAATTATAAAATAAAGCACACAAAACTTGACGATTTGAGGGTAGTTTACAACCGGTGATCTGGTGAATGGGATACCCCACAAGAAATATTTTATCCTTGGTCCGGCTTTGTACACCTGATGTGGATGCCATTTCTGAGGCCAATAGGTAAATAAACAGTTAACTTGGAAAATGAAACAAAATATATTGCAAACTTTAATTTCAATAAAATGTTTTCAAGTGTCTTTTAAAATAATACTATAATAGTTATAAAAACAATAACACACACACTTCGAAAATTAAAAAAAAAAACGTTAAAATATCTTCACTAGATAATTGTTCGATCTAACCAGCTCAAAGGCACTTTAGAAACTAAGCTGAATAAATAAAAGGTCGGTTGTACGCTGAAGTAAAATCACCATCCCTAAAATAGAAATTAGATTCACCCTCCTTTTTACCTGTCAAACGGGTCTTTCTTTGGTAAACTAGTCAGGTAATCCCCATATAATAAAAGATTAAATTTGAACAAAAGGCTCTTTATGTTTGAAAATTGAGTTCCAAAATACTTTTTAACAAAAAAATGTTAATTCCGAGACACATTATGTAAAAACCCGTAAAATTCTTAGAATACTCCCAAACTGGCTCCTACTGGTACCAGCTCACGTTTTTGGGGCTAAAGGCTGTTGTAACTCGGTTTGACTTAAAATAACAACAATTATGTATAGAATATAAATTTTAAAGAACAACATTAGCTTTCTTTTGAGATATTAAGCATATTAAGCGTGTTTCTATTATTTATCATTCTGGAGTTATGGCTCCATATGTCAGCTTTTTGGCCAAAAATTTGGATTTTTTCAAACGGTTAACGTCGTTTAATCGAGCTCAAATTTCGGCTATCTCAATATCTGGAAAGGGGAATCGTTTTTTGTGGGGTCCAGACGAACAAAATTCCGACATCGATTTTTTGCGGTCACCCTAATACCTACCCTAGTAGTTTTTCTAATATTTCAATTTTTTTTTTTAAAATACTAGTTTTCAGTTTTGTAAAAAAATTGCCAGTAGCGCCATTGTTTCTGAAGGTGGAATACTCATAATTGGTACGAGGGTTCTATAGAGATGAAAAAAAAAGATATATGTAAAGAAATTTGAGTATAGATGTTACAGGGTGTTTAAAATAAATTTATACATTTCGACTATTGTCAATTCAAAAATCTCAAATTTTTTAAACGGCACACCCTGTATATTATTATTTTTTCTGATAGATTTTACAAAATCCTCCAACTTTTATTAAGTATGTCATATACCTATTTCTAATAATTTTCGATTTATTTTGAATTTTTCAATTTTTACCCACTTACGCTATTGTGAAAACATAAACAAATAGTTAATAATAATTTTAAGAGGGTTTAACTTATCAAATGATTAATTATTATGATGTAATAATGTTCAAAAATATGCCCGTTTACTTGAATATCTATGTTTAGTCGTTTTACTATATTTTCCTTCACTTTCTTTAGCATAAAGGGCGTTATTGTCCTGCACGCATCCCATATCCTATTTTACCATTTCTACTGGTGTTGCAGGGGGGCTCACATAAACACGATCATTAATGTAGCCCCACAAAAAGAAGTCTAAAGGTGTTAAGTCACGTGATCGAGGCGGCCACTGAATGAATCCATCCCTACCAATCCATTTTTGTGGGTAACGATCGTTTAAAAATTCCCGAACATCCCGAGCATGAGCAGGAGCTCCGACTTTCCACATCCACATTTGTTTCTGCTGGGGTAATTCGTTTTGCAAAAAATTTAGATATCTAGGCCCGTTAAGCGGTTCGCGGAAAAAATATGGACCAATAATTCGAAAATTTAAAGTTCAAAACCAATGGTTTTGAACTTCCCGGGCCCAAAATGGATTTACTGTTGAATAATAATGCATGTTATGACTGTTAACTGCCCCATTACTGCGAAAAGTAGCTTTATCAGAAAACATTACTTTGGATAAAAAATTTGGATCGGCCTCTATTGCTCCATTCATGATGGTATAAAAGTTTCATCGTCGTTCAAAATCACGGTCTTTAAGTTCTTGGTGTAGTTCCATATGAAAGGGATGATACTTGTATTTGCTCGTGGTGCGATTAGCCGTAGATTGGGATGTGTCGGATAAGTCAGCTAGTTGACGGCTACTGACCTGGGGATTATCTTCAACATGAAGTAAAATCTCCATTCCTTTTTCCTCATTGGTAGCATTCTCGTTTACTACTTTCCGTTCGTATACTCAACGCTACCACTACCATCAAACCGTTCCATTAATGTATATGTCTATTAGGGTACTTCGCTCCGTAAAGCCTTACTGCCAAAAGACAATTTTTTCACGTCTTGCCCAGTATATAAACCATATCAATTAATTCATTTTTAGAAAAATCCGTAACTATTATCTTTATACGTTACTTACTACAACAAATTAAACTATTCTTACTTGCTTTATAGACATGTCAAAATTTGACAATGCCTACATTTTTGTTTTATCTTGGCAACTATGATGTTATAGCGTTAAATGCATTAAAAACAAGGGTAAAAATTGAAAAATTCAAAATAAATCGAAAACTATTAGAAATAGGTATATGACATACTTAATAAAAGTTGGAGGCTTTTATAAAATCTATCGGAAAAAATAATAATATATGGGGTGTGCCATTTAAAAAATTTGAGATTTTTCAATTTAAAATAGTCGAAATGCATATTGAACACCCTGTAGCTCAAATTTCTTTACATATATCTTTTTTTTTTCATCTCTATAGAATGCTCGTACCCATTATGAGTATTCCACCTTCAGAAACAATGGCGCTATTGGCAATTTTTTACAAAAATAAAAACTAGTATTTTTTTTTTAAAAAATTCAAATATTAGGAAGTACTAGATTTAGGTATATAACATTATTAATAAAAAAGTTATAAAATTTTACGCAGAATTTAAAAATAAATTAGAAAATAGGATGTTCTATTTAAAAAAACATGTTACATCGGCCACACTTTTTTGAAGCACTCGGTATACTCAAAAATAACTTTAAATTTTTCACCATAACATTCCCTAAAACTATTGTATTTAACATTTTTTCGTCATTCCCGAAACAAATGAGATAATGGACTTTACTCTATAGTTGACTCACCCTGTACAGGTCGACTAAGTGAACCGATCGGTTTGAAACTTTCAGAAAATATTCCTTGGTTATAGCAAAAATGTCCTGAAATTTTGGTACAAAAATATTGAACCCAGTAAAATTGAATCTGTTATTTAAAATTTGAATTGCCCTCCATTTAGTCCAAAGTGGATCTTTTTTTTTTAAATTTTGGTATTGGCGTCAGCTTTCCAATGCCATTAAAAAAATTTTTTTTGGAGTCATTTTAACCGTTTTTTATTAATCAAATAACGAACAATTGACATTTTGAAAAGAAAAATTGTTAAAATGATTTTTTTTTTAAATAAAGGTCTCGCGATGTGACCATATGTGATAAAAAAATTTTAATTTTTGTTTCAAAATGAACGAAAAACGCATTTGTTTTTAGTTGATTAATAAACAAATGTAAAAAAAAAACGGTTAAAATAACTCCACAAAAAAAAAATTTAATCATATAAAATGTCGGGCAATTTAAATTTCGGAGTATTTTTGCTATAACAAAAGGCATATTTTCTGAAAGTTTCAAGCCGATCGGTCCACTTAGTCGACCTGTCGAACAAAATGAAAAAAGAAACAGTTTTTTGTCGGTCTTCTCAATTTTTGTAGGTTATATACACATTTGAACAACTTAAAACTAACGAGGAGTTGTTGGAAATTTCTTTACGAAGAGTCTGTTTTTTTTTCTCGATCCGACATATATAACCGGAGTCGCATTTTAAGGTCAAAAAACGCGTTTTGAAAACTTCAATTGTTTATCAGCAAAAGAGCACAAGTTTTTCGATGTCCAAAACAGGATAATATTCTTGGTGATACCCCAGAGAGAATAAAATCATAATATTGCTGTATCTAAACTGTGCAATTTTAAATGCTTTTTTTACTGCACTAATAAGAATTCCAACAATGGTGAAATGTTTAAATTTACTCATTTTAATGTTAAAACAAAACATAAAAATTATTTAGTCAGACATCTATTACTGCATACAAATTCAAATGAATTTGATTTAAATGCATTGTAACTTTCATACGATACATAAGAACAATTTACCGAAGCATCTATTATACAAAAATAGTAATGAAATCGAAATGTTTAAATGCGCTCATTGTAATTACCAAATAGGACAGAAAGACAATTTAAAGAAGCATCTAGTATGAAGCAAAAATTTCAAAAGGTGCCAAATAGCAAATCATAACCACCACTCATAACCCCGAAGTCACTTTCCTTTAACCAATCTTCCACTGTTATATTTTCTTGTACAAAACTTCGCCTTGTCGATTTCAACAGCTGTTCCCTTGCTGCTTATTTTTTTCTAGTCTTTCGGTAACAACAGGGGTATGGCAGTGGGATATGGAGATTGGCAACAGCATTAGATCCATGGCACCGGAGGCCAGCGGGCAGAACATCTAGGGACTTTTATTGTATAGGGTTATAATTTTATTAATAAATTTGGTCGATGATATTATTTGTTACTATTTTTAGTGTTCCGTACGGAACACTTATAAGATCACTTCGGTGTCTGTCTGTCTGTCTGTCTGTCACACCCGATTTTCTCCGAAACTATTTGACATAGAAAGGTGAAATTTGGTAATAATATAGGAATTGATGGCCTCATCAGGGCCATGTAGTTTTGAGAAATAAATTTTGACTTAAGGGGTTAGTTTTGGGGGGTGAAGTCGGAAGTGAAAAAAAAAATTTTTTACTAGGTCATCGAGTGTGGTGTCAAATGAAAGCTTGTGAAAACACGAGTAAAAAATATATATATAATATTATACTTGCGCGCACTTTTCTTTGTGTTATTTTAAAAATTCGCGAAAAATCGCTGTCCCGGGCCTTATCTCGAAAAGTAGTTATCAAAAAATTTCGAAAAAATTCTGGAATATTCTCCACAGGGTGTAGATTGAACGAAAATTATCACGAGTGGCATTACCTTTAATAATTTATATGGTATATAAAAAAAAACAAAAATTTCAAGGTCATCAGATTTCAGTAAAGATTGGAAACAAACTTTGTTGAAAACTCATTTGGGGTGTATTTTGTGAAGTCACTGATCATTTTATACCTCTGTAACAAATTTTTTTTATTTTAAAAGCAATCAACGTACGGAACACTAATTGCGCAAGTTTAACTTGCACTTGACCGGTTATATTCTTTTAAAATAGTCAGTTTTTTCAAATGTATTTAGTTGGTAATTACTATTTTTAAATAATTAATCGTGGAATAAAATAATGTTACGTTAGTTCCACTGTTTTCTGTTTGATAGTTCCCTCCCGAACCTGACCATAAAAATTACTCCATGCCAGAGTGCCGCCGTCCTCCATGTATTTATATATATATATATATATATATATATATATATATATATATATATATATATATATATATATATATATATATATATATATATAGCCTTGACCAAAAATATTAGACACCCTACAATTTACTTCATTTCTGGTGTTTCAGGGTAAAAAAATTAAATTCGTATGTTTTGTAAAATCGTATATTGAGGTAAAATTATGAAATAAATTAATATTTGGTGTGTCCGCCCTTAGCTTTAATTACAGTAGCAATTCTTTGAGGCATGCTGCGTACAAGCCTAGTACATTCAGTTGTACTTATGGCATCCCACTCATCCATCAAAGCGCTTTTTTAGCGCTGCTTTTGATGTTATGCTATGCTCCCGTATCTTGCGCTTCAGAATACCCCAAAGATGCTCGATAGGGTTTAGATCTGGAGACTGTGCCGGATAATCCAACAAGACAATGTTATTGTCTCTAAACCAGCGCATCGTAGCCGCTGATTTATGGCAAGGTGCATTATCTTGCTGGAATTTGATGTCTAAGTTAGTGTTGCCAAAAATGCGCGTTAGCGAAGGCATCAGTACAGTTTCTCGTGCATTTACGTACTTTTGACTGTTCATGCAGCCTTTACAAACGAACATTTCGCCGACACCTTTAGCAGCCATGCAGCCCCAGATCATAATGCTGCCCCCTCCGTGTTTTACAGCAGGTACCACGCAATTTGGATGGTCTTCCTCGCCGACACGCCGTCTCACGAATGTCACCTCTGACGTTCCGAATAGCTGTAAGAATAGAAAAAATACTCAATTAAAAAATTATTTTGTCTAAAACGGATTAAATCAAGAGTAATTGTATGTAGTTAATTGTTAAAATAAATCATATAAAAACTTACCTCAAAGTTGGATTGGACCATACAACATCTCCACTAACATGTTGGTGCTTCAGAGCCCACTCTAAGCGTTTTTCTTCCTATTGGTCTTTGAAAGCCAAGGCTTCTTTCTAGCTTTGCACCCTCTTAATCCAACTTCTGTCAGTCTTCTCCTTGCCGTTCGAGAACTAATCGGCATCTCAATCTCTTCCGACAGAGTTGCAGCGAGCTCAGATGATGTTTTTTTTTTTTCGAATTTGGATACACTCGCATGAGTTTTCTGTCCTGTCGGTCATTAGTCTTACGTTTTCTGCCCGTTCTCATTTTGTTGGTATGAGAGCCAGTCTCCACAAACCTTTTAATAGCACATTGCACTGCGCACCGAGAACATTTTACTAACTTGGCTATTTCTACTTAGGACTTGCCTTGTTCATGTAGGGTTTGAATTTTAATTCGTTTTTCGATACCAAGCTCACTTTTCTTAGACATTTCTCAAATATAAGAATGCACAAATAAAACACGCACGGAAGCTTCTTGACACTACAAGTAGTAAAAAGATACTGATAAAACATTAAAAAATATTTTCAAAAAACCTCATTATCGCAATTTTGTGGGCCAGGTGTTTTGTGGACCTGTAAAAGAGATTGTCTGTTGTTTAAGTTAGCTTTTGACAGCGCCGCCTATAGTATTGTTAAAACAATTAGTCTTTTTTTTTTAATATATATGAGTTTTACGTGTTTATTAGGGATATTAGGTTACTTTTGGCCAAGGCTATATATATATATATATATATATATATATATATATATATATATATATATATATATATATATATATATATATATATATATATATATACATACATACATATACATATATATATATATATATATATATATATATATATATATATATATATATATATATATATATATATATATATATTTAGTTACATAGTCATATGTCATTTACAGAATTTAGAAAATCGAGGACTGTATTTGCCATCTGCGTAAGATGTATGTTTCATATGCAAACTTACGAAACAAAAAATCAGAAGAAACCAGTACAAGTTTGCCATGAAAAATATTCGAGCTAATAAACGAAACTTTCAAAATTATTCATTCATCGTTTAATAATGATTTGGTGAGCAGGCATATACTTTCACAGAGCGCCTTAGGTAATCATCGCACTCAATTATGTAAGTTGATAATTACAACGTTCATGGATGTAAGATTATTTTATGAAAGTATGAAAATGTCTGAAAAGGAATCATCACTCAGATCAAGGTATACAAAACTTATTTTGTTTAAGAACAATAAAATGAACTTTAATTCTATGCGAGTTTTTTTTTGTTTGTTTATTGGTTTGGCTCCTTTCTGGGCACATTAGCCAGTATATCCATTATATACATATGCAAACTTATTAAGGACGAACACAAACACCCAAAGTAGGTTGGCGGACTCGAATCGCCGACCACTGGATTCACAGCAGACTTTCTAGCCCACTGCGCCAATGGTCCCGCCTTCTACGCAAGTTCCCGGAAATTATTTACTTAGCTTATAAATATAATTTCAGATTAAATAATCAATTAAAGAAATTTTCCCATGTTTTCATGTTAAATAAATGGTATGTTTATTAAAAACATAGCTATTTTTTTTTAACTCTTCGTATGGTGGAAATCCGGCTACAGAACATGTGTAACAAATACGTAGGCATATATGTAATAATCCTAGGTAGCTTCCGCCCTATCTTCGCCTGTCAGCAAAGCGAGTGCCATTAAACGCAAGATAACAGATTCTAACACGCATGAGGGCTAGCTAACGCTATGTAATTTTCGGGAAAACGCACAGAATTAATATGTTCTTATATGACGGCGACACACTTCTTTGTCAATCTAGCTCTATAGGAGCTTTAATGACACTCGCTTCGCTTACAGGAGAAGATAGGGCGCTAGCTATGTAGGTATAATGCATATATCGTATTGGACTAGGAGAGTTTTGGTTTGACAGAAACCGATTATACCCTATTAGAGACTTTTGACTTCACTAGCGAATTATATATTTTATAAATGAAAAAGAATCCATAAATAAGAGGAATGAAGTATTGTTAGAATTTTCATGGGTATATATCGGATGGGTACAAGCCCGACTTACAAACTCGAGGACGTATAAAACGCAACTCAGTGTGGCTGAGGCACTGTTTGAGCGAAAGGTAGATGCAGAATGCATTAGTTTTTATCATAGACATAGAGGATGGACTGAGTGTTCCGTATCCCGCTGTGAAGTAAATATGGACGCAAAAGTATGAGAGAGACAAAGCGAATGAGCGGCCAGTAGCTGTCTCTTTTTAGAATGCCGCTGAGCTACGGCGCTCTTGAAAATAATATTTCTAATTGTTCTATTTGAGATAAAATCGAGTATGGGGCTTTTCTCGCTTTGAATTCCGTCTCGGGGTACTACGCCTTGTTTATTACAGGCCTACAGAAAAGAGACAGGTATTGGCCGCACAATCGCGTTATCTCTTTCTAGAGAGTGGTCAATTTTATGGGGTTAATGCTCAGTGCACCCTCTATGTCTATGGTTTTTATAGTTTTCAGCTTAAGGGGCTTAAAAGGCCTAAGGAAGAAAAATATGGTAGTTATTGGGGTTAGGAGTTGTTAATTTTATCAATTCTCTTTTTATTGGGTTATGTTTTTTTAAAACTAGATCTCATTTTGTTCTATTGTTATTTGAAGTTGTGCCCTATGCAGTTTTCAAGTTCATTATGAATTTTCGAAGAACTACCGAATAAACGTAAGTTTTAGTTTTGCATGAAGGAGTAAAATTCCATTCGGACCTACCTGTTTTTTTCATAACCTGTTAAAGTAATTTGTAATTGTAAACACAATTATGTTTTTTTAGTAAAATGAAGCAGAAGAAAATGGGCAGTGAAACGTTTTTCAAAAATTGTGCGTTAATAAAATCGGAACAGGTTGACATACAAGACGAAAGTGACCAAGGAAAGTAAGTGCATTAACAGCGAAAACAAGACTCAGATTAGATGAATTACTATTAAGAAATTTATTAAAAAATATAATTTTGGTTTTCTCCTTAGGACCACAAGCCTATTGAGGCTATAGAAGCTTGTGTAAAAATAATTTTTGTCATTTGTTCAGCTTGTGGGGGTAGGAACATCACATTAATTTACAGTGTAAAATTTTGGTTAGTTATAAATATATTTACTTATAAATATTATAAATTCATTACTTGCTGCAGTCAACTCTTATTTTGCCTTAAATTTAATATGTTTTAAAAAATTTTATGCTGGCGTGATGTTATCTTAGAACATAGATTAAATATTTCTTGCCTAGAATTTTCAAGATAGAAGGACCTTATTTTAATAAATGACATAACAGATATTTTACCTAGTAATGGCTCCTGAACTATGGATGCTAAATTTAAAAATTTAATTAGCTACAGTTGATATTTTAAAAGATTTAAAGTTCATAAAGTTTACACATTAACTGTAAGATATAAAAATTTTTTTTTTTATCAAAATGAGTTGAGGATTCAAAAATTTAAAATTTTTGGTGTATATGTGTGTGTGAAGTAATTTTTATTCTAAACTAAACCCAATTTTATAATTTTTAGTAAAATAAAGCAAGAACAAATAAGCTGCAGTACATTTGGTGAAGATTGTGATTTAATAAAATCTGAAGAGGTTGACATAAAGGATGAAGATGAGCGAGAAAAGTAAGTAATGTGGATTAAAAGTTGTAGTAAGTAAAGTTTATGTGAAAAAATGCATTAAACAAAACTAGATATAACACATAACATAAAATATTACTTTTTTTTCTTTTTAATTAAGCAAACTAATGAAGATGTATGTTACTTAATTTTGACTACACCAATAAGATAGTGCTTTTAGTATTACCAATTTGTAATATTTATTTATCAATTTATTTATTTTGAACCAGCCTTATTACAATTTAATATGAAATATGCAATACCTGTAAAGATAACACAAGTTTTCTACACAATAGGACTGGTAGACAAATAGTCCTTAAGAACTATACACAATTATACTAAACTATACTAAAATACACAAACTTGAATTTAACAAAAAAAATAAAAAATGAAAATTTATTGGTTGCTCAACAGTGGCAGTAGATATAGAAAAACTCAGAAAACAAAAAATAAAAACAATAAGAGAAAAAAAACGTACTTTCCATTAATTATATTGTGGCCACACTTATATCCAATAATCCAATCCAACCTTTAAACTTCTTTTTTAGAGTCTTACATATCTGATGATCCAATCCAACCTTTAAACTTCCTTTTTAGAGTCTTACCTCTTAATTCTAAATTCTTCAGTTCTCCGGGCAGTTTGTTAAACGCCTTCATAGCAGTAATCTTACTGCTCTTAAATTTTACTCTTTTATTTATCTTTGGCAATAAAAGGTTTTTGTTTCTAGTTTTACTATGAGATTCTGCGTGTTCCTTTCACATATCTGCATAATAAAGCAACAATGATTCCAATGTAAACATCTGTAAGATATTTAATGGGACAGAACAATTAGTTTGTTTTTTTAAGATTATCTTTAAGATCCTATTTTGCAAATTCTGCAATAGAATCCTAACATTATCATATGCTCCACCCCACGCAATCACTCCATAAGAGCAAATTTTATGGAAAAGAGCATAATAAATCATTAATAGAGTCCCTGTCAACATAATTCTTGATAATTTAGCAAATATAAATAGCAGATATTTTGTTCTTTTCACTACATTCTCAACATGCTTATCCCATCTCATATGGCAATCAAACACAATGCCCTAATATTTACAGAATTCAACCCTTTTTACTCTACTATGATTTATATTAATAGTTACATTATTCGGATATCACGATACACGCCAAAAGTCATGAAGACTGTTTTTGAAATAATCAAAGATAAGTGATTTAATGCCATGTGCTTACTGTTTTTAAAAGATCATTCATTTTATTTTGGGTTTTATCCCAAGTTTCTTCAGTGATTATAATGGCTGTATCGTCCGCATATGACATCACAGACTGCTTTTCCAAAATTTGAAGCATGTATAAAATAAATAATAGAGGTCTAAGGATTGTTCCTTGTGGGACTCCACATGTGATTTCTTTAGGGGCACTAACAGTAATTGCTATTTTGACAGTTTGTATCCTATTATTTAAATAACTTCTAATTAAGTCATGAGCCATACCTCTAATACTGTAATGATATAGTTTTTTTAAAAGAATTTCATGGTTCACTGTCAAAAGCTTTAGCTAAGTCCAAAATGTTACAATTATTGGAATATTTAGGTCTAAATTATTATAAATTGTATTACTCAGAAAATTAATTTAAAGCATCTTCAGTTCCTTTTCCCTTGATAAAACCATATTGGTGTTCTGTTAATTTGTTTTTCTTAATAAAGTTGTATAGGCGAGAGTGTATGATTTTTTCAAAAATTTTAGCTATATTAGATATTAAAGAGATAGGTCTATAATTTATTGGATTATGTTTTACACCAGCTGGGTACTACCTCTGCAGTTTTTAATTTGTTTGGCCAAACAGATGTATTAGTGCTTAAATTAAATATATGACTTAAAGGTTCAATAATTTTATCAGCAATACTCTTAATAATTTTTACATGTACTCCATCGACTCCTCCACATTTTTCTTTTAACTGATTTATAATTGCTTGGATTTCATGAGAGTCTGTTAATTTGATATAAATTGAGTTTCTGTCTATCTAATTGAGAGCAATAGTTAACGCTCAGAGAAGTGCATCCTGTGGGCGGATTTTTAGGGATTTAAGGATCCTCACAGTACCTTGTATTTTCATGGTTGAAATTTTGTTATTTGTGAAGCAGAAACCACAGAATTTTGTTACTAACAATTATAGTACAAGGTACAGTGATAACTATGCTATTCCAGTCCACAGTTTGTCCACAGCAGAGAACAATCCCCGTTATATTGGCATTCACCTATTTAATAAATTGCCCCCCCCCCCATTTTCGAAATAATGATAATATAAAATTGTATAAAAGAACGTTAATTGATTTTTTTTTTTGGAAAAATGTTACTATAGTATAAACGATTTTTTAACAGATAGAGGCTACTAATCTTAAGATGATAACTTTTGTTTGCTTTATTACATTTATGTAAATTTATTTGTAATACTCTTTTCACTCATTTAAAATAGTGCCTGACTTGTCCTATCCTACTGTGTTTGGTCTTCTGGTTTAATAAAGTTTATTTATTTATTTATTCATATTTGGTAAGTTAAGTGACGCTCCTTGCGGTTTTTCAATATTTTTAGCTAAATTGCTGCCTACATTACAGAAATAAGAAATGAAAAGATTAGCTATTTCTGTCGAGTTTTCAATCTTTACATCATTATCCATAATAAACGATATTTCATTTGGGTTTGTTTTTACATTGGGCCTAATTTTTCGTTGTATATATTTCCATAGTAATTTATTGTTACTATAAACATTTTGAACCATAGCTGATCATAGTTAAGTTTTGCTCGTTTAATTACTCTATTCAATACCTTGACATAATTTTTGTAATCAGTTTTAAAGTTTTCCTGTGTTGGGTTTTTTTCCATAAATTATACAATGTTTCCTTGGTTGAACAAGATATCATGATACCTTGGGTTATCCATTTTTTTCTTGGCGCATATTTATTACTATTTCTTTCTTTTTTGTGGGTAGCTTTATTGTGGGCTGTTTGTAACATTTCAGTGAAATAATTTGTGGCTAGATTAGGATCCTTTATTTGCAGAATGTTATTCCATTGCAGTTTATTTACATCAGAGATCAATTTTTATAGTTGATCTCCTAAGTCCAGCCATCTACTTTAGGGCAACAAGCATTAATATTAATTTCCAACACTAACGGATAATGATCAGTACAAACATCCATAATTTTATAAGATTTAGTATTTAGCTTTTTATTTTTAACAAACATGTTATCAATGAAAGACCCCATTTCAGTGTTATCTTGTGATGGCCTAGTAACACCACCGAAGAAAGGTACATATTCAAATTGTAATAGTTGACTTAGAAAATCTTGATTTATATAATCCATTTTTATAATATCAATGTTGAAGTCCCTGATAATACAATGATCATCTACCTTCCTATTAGATTCAATAAACGACCTAAATTGTTCAATAAATGCACCCTTCTCAATGTCATGACACCTGTATATAGCAGAAACCTTAAATACAACACTTCGTGTAAGTCAGATACTTGTACTCAAAATTTTTATTTTGAGAAACATTTATTTTGCAGCATGCTTTATAATATAAATATAAAATATTGTTTTTGACAGTGACACATAGCTAGATAGCCCATAACTGGTGTCAATGAAGGGCAATACTTTTTTAAGTTACACTTCTTCTTAAAGTGCCTCTTTGGTTCGAATGTTGGCAATCATTCTGGCTATTATTACTTTATCCACTGCAGCTCTGAAAAGACCAGTAGTATGTGTTGAGAACCCATTTCGCAGATTGTTTAGCCCGGAGATACGTCTGCGTCCTGGTGCCCTTTTTCCAAACACCTTTCCTTGGAGTATTTGCCATAGTAATCCATTATAGTCTTTAACAGATTCCATAATTTCCAGTTTCTTGTTTATGCAAAGTAAGACATCCTCGTGGGTAATATGGTCAGTACAGAAAATTCTGTAATATAGCCATAATTCAAATGCGTCAAGTTTCTTAGAAGTGGCGTCAGTCAGTGTCTAAGATTCAACATCATAAAGAAGGACACTAAAGACATAACATCTTAGGAGTCTCATTTTCGTGCTTAATTTTATTGCTGAGCTTTTGAAAAGTGATGTCATTTTGAGGAACACTGCTCTAGCTTTTTCAATACGGCAACAAATTTCTTGCGAATGATCCCACCGTTCTATCATGGTACCTAGATATGAATATTGTTTCTTGTATTTGTTGATTGTTAACCATCAACAAGGTAGCAGGAACCAGAGACTTGCTGATTACCATGTAGTTTGTTTTACTGATATTAAGTTCGAGGCCGTATCGATTACTGACTTCGTTTATTTTTGTCATAAGATGTTGTAGATCCATTATCAGCCATAACCACTGTATCATAAGCATAATGAATATTATTTATTTGCTTTCCATTAAGCAGTATGCCTTCATCAGTCTTTTCCAGTGCCTCTCTGAAGATTTGCTCAGAGTATATATTAAATAATAGTGGAGACAAAACACAACCCCGCCTTACTTGCTCTGCCGGGATTCTATCAAAGGTCTTTTGGTAGCTGATCAGGCACAAATATACATCACAATTGACGTCTCTACATCGCTGAATCAAAACCTGCATAGAAAGCAAGGCCTCTCTGGTTTTCATGGCATCACGAAAAAATTAATGTAATAAATCACATAGTCTATATATATATATATATATATATATATATATATATATATATATATATATATATATATATATATATATATATATTTATGTATATATGGAAATGCATTAAACAAAATTAGATATAACACATACATAAAAATATCACTTATTTTCTTTTTAAAGCGAAAATTGTTACTTAATTTCGACTACACCATTTTAGGACACTTTCAATATAACTAATTTACAATATTTCATGAAGAAAGATTTATTTTATGGCACATTTCGCCATATAGATAAGAGGTATTGTTTTTGACAGTGACAGATAGCAAGATAGCCTGCAACCAGTTCGAATGACAGCGCAATACTTTTTTTTAAATTACATAGTCCAGTGAATATAGACTACTTTTATAACACTGGATATAATATATATATATATATATATATATATATATATATATATATATATATATATATATATATGTATATATATGTATATATATGTATATATATATATATATATATATATATATATATATATATATATATATATATATATATACGAGGCTGGTTTGAAAAGTCCGTGCAAAGTCCGAGAGATGGCACCACCGGCGCGTATCGAGGTCATGTTTAGTTAGTAGCATTTCTTGAATGAACGCACACCAAGTTTCAGCCATATTGGTCTATTTCTTTGTGTTTGGCATTCGTGTGAATCAAGGAAGTCGAGTGATTTTCAAGAAATGGACGAAAAGGAATTTCGTGTGGTGCTTAAACATTACTTTATGAAAGGCAAAACGCCTCAGGAGACTAAAGAGAAGCTTGATAAACATTTTGGTGACTCTGCACCTTCGATTAGAACAGTTTATAAGTGGTTTCAAAATTTTGGTACTGGGCATATGGGCACAAGTGACGCTGAACGTTCTGGACGGCCTGTGGAGGTTACGACTCCAGAAATCATTGATCAAATCCATGATATGGCGATGGATGACAGAAGAGTTAAGGTGCGTGAGATTGCTAGTGCTGTGGGCATCTCGACTGAACGGGTACATAATATTTTGCATAAACATTTGGACATGAGAAAGCTATCCGCAAGATGAGTGCCGCGATTGCTCACGCTTGACCAAAACCGGAATCGTGTGAAGTGTTGCAAGGATGGTTTGCAGCAGTTCCAGAAGAATCCGGAGGACTTTAAGCGTCGTTTCGTCACTGTGGATGAAACATGGATACATTACTATACTCCTGAGACCAAACAACAATCTAAACAATGGGTTACCAAGGGGGAATCTGCACCAAAAAAGGCGAAGACCGTTCCTTCGACCGAAAGGTTATGGCGACTGTCTTTTGGGATTCGCAAGGGATAATCCTCATCGACTATCTGGAAAAGGGTAAAACTATTACAGGTGAATATTATTCATCGTTATTGGACCGTTTGAAAACCGAGCTGCAAGAAAAACGCCCGCGATTGGCCCACAAGAAAGTCCTTTTCCATCACGACAACGCACCAGCACACACCTCAGCAGTTGTGGTCGCAAAATTAATGGAAATAGGATTCCAACTCGTTTCACATCCCCCTATTCTCCAGACTTGGCTCCCTCGGACTACTATTTGTTCCCCAATTTGAAAAAATGGCTGGCGGGACAAAGATTTTATTCAAACGAGGTGGTGATTGCAGACACTAATGGATATTTTGCAGACTTGGACAAATCCTATTATTCGGAAGGGATCAACAAACTAGAACAGTGTTGCACGAAGTGTATAAGCCTAAAAGGAGACTATGTCGAAAAATAAAAAAGGTTTACCCCAAAATATATATATATATATATATATATATATATATATATATATATATATATATATATATATATATATATAAAACACGTAGGCTGAAAAGTTTTTGGTCTGACACATAGATGTCGTCCTTTTCAAAAAATCCATATGATTACCAACCTTCACACGATACGTGTCAAAACTTCATTCGACGATTAGTTTACAAGTTACAGTGGTTTTAGTGACGCTACTTGTGATATTTTCAAAACAATGGAAAAAATCGAATTTCGTGTGTTTTTTGATGGGAAAAAATACCTTTCAAGCAAAGCAATAGCTTGATAAATGTTATGGGGATTCTGCCCCTGTAAAATCACTCTTCATTTACTGGTATGCTGAATTTAAACGCTGTGGTACACACAAATGATGCAACCGTTCTTCGACGTTCCAGCGAATCAAGGCCGCCGGTCAGTTCCGGGTCTCCAATCAGACGAACAGCTCTTCTCTGAACAGAATCCAACAAATGCAGTGTATGTTTGAGAGCGGAGCTCCAAACATGGGAGCAGTATTCCATAGTTGGTCGAATTTGAGCTTTGCAAAGAATTAACAGTTGTTGTGGAGTGTAAAGCTTTCTGGTTCGAAATAATATTCCCAACTTTTGAGAAGCTTCCCTTGCTATGCCTGCAATATGTTCATGCCAGGACATATTTGCTCCCAAATTAACGCCCAACAAATTGAGTGACGATGCTAGGGGAATGGAGTGCCCCTACATGTCGGGTTCAGCAACGTTAACTTTTTTAGAAAAAACTGCCGCCCGGGTTTTTGTAGCGTTAAATTCCATTTGGTTACTGTCACCCCAAGATAGAATTTCTTCCAGGTCTTTGTTAAGTTAAAGACCTCCTGCTGTCTGCGGATATTCGTCTAAGCAGCCGATGTCCAAGCGTTCAAAGTGAATGAAGAGATAAGCGTACTATCATCTGCAAAGCTGTAGATTGGATTCCCGGTTTTCTCTAGCAGATCGTTAATGTAAATGAGAAAGAGAGTAGGGACAGTATGCGCCTTGGGGCACACCGACGATGATAGTGAATGTGTTAGAAAGAAATCCGTCGACTGCCACTCGTAAAGAACGCTCTCGGAGGAAACATGAGATTAAAAAATTTTGAAAAAATTCTGGAATATTTGCCAGAGGGTGTAGATTGAACGAAAATTATTACGAGTGCATTACCTTTAATAATTGATCTGGTATAAAAAAAAAAAACAAAAATTTCAAGGTCATCAATTTTTAGTAAAGGTCGGAAAAGAACTTTGGGGTGTGTTTTGTGAACCATAAGTCTCACCCTTTCTTTACTTGTTTTAACACCAAAACATTTATCACTTTTAAAAGCAAAAGTTTTATTTGGCAAACATTTAAAAAACAAACCGGTTTCATCACAATTGAAAACGTTTTTTGGCTCGTACTTTTTCAATGCACGTTTTTTAAAAAAGTTTCAGTCCAAATGTCACAGTCCTCCTGACTAACGCTTTGCACTCTCACCAGACACCGTCTTGAAAACAATTGAATTGCGAGTCTTCCAGTTGATCAGTTTATACCTCCGTAACAAAAAATTTTATTTTAAAAACAATCAACTTATAGAACACTAATTGCGCAAGTCCGACTTGCACTTGGTCGGTTATTTTTGTATGTTACTTTGATAATTAACTTTAAAATAACCTTAGATACTAACTTTTTCCATAAAGGATAGCGCCTTAACGTTTGATGTACTCAAAAAAACGAAAATTGTTTTTTTCTTAAATCCACTAAAATTCATGCTACGCGTCAAGACATATTTCAGAAATGGAAATAGGACCTTTTGGCGTTCTTTAATGAAACGTTCATTAATAATAAAATATAATTTCATTCAGTCGTCTTATTTTCAACTTTCTTTTAACCTTTTTTAGCATGTCTTCAAGTTGTTTTGACCGAAAAAATCAGACAAGTTGTGGAGTCCACCAAGTTAACGACGATCAAATAGTACGAACAAAAATTAAACAAAATTCGTTTATTCATCTGTTACTGCATAAAAATCCCAGCGATGTTGAGCTGTTTAAATGTATTCATTGTAATTTTGAAACAAAACATAAAACTAGTTTAAAGAGACATCTATTAGTACATAAAAATTTCCTACGAAGTCGAGATATTTAAATGCATTCATTGTGATTTTCAAACAAAACATAATAATAGTTTAATGAGGCATGTAATACGGCATAAAAATTCCAACGATGTTGAGCTATTTAAATGTATTAATTGTAATTTTCGAACAAAACATGAACGCAATTTAAAGAAACATCTATTAGTACATAAAAGTTCCAACGAAAATGAAATATTTAAATGCACTCATTGTAATTTTGAATCAAAACATAGACGTAATTTAGTGCGTCATCTATTGCTGCATAAAAATTCAAGCGATGTTGCAGTATTTAAATGTATTCATTGTAATTTTCACACAAAACATAAAAACTGTTTAGCGAATCATGTATTACTTCATAAAAATATCAGCGATGTTGAGCTAGTTAAATGTATTCATTGTAATTTTCAAACAAAACATAAAAAAAATTTAAAGAGACATCTGTTAGTACATAAAAATTGCAACGAAATTGAGATATTTAAATGCACTTATTGTGATTTTCAAACAAAACATAAAAATAATTTAGTGCGTCATGTATTAATACATAAAAATTCAGACGATGTTTAAATGCACTCATTTTAATTGTTAAACTAAGTCTACTCAGTATATATCACCACTACACCCAACACTCTATTTTTGCACTGGACGTGCGTTTCGCTAACTATGTTAGCTTCATCAGGAGCGATGTTTGACTAAAGTTAAACTACAAATCTACCATATTTATACTTAGCCTAATACCTGAATTACTCAGGCGGAACGAATGGCATAGGCAAGGCCATCAGTTCCGGTCAAGTAACCAGTAGAGTGGACTATAAGGAATAGGCCTTCTGTCTTTATTTAAATTACTTTTACATTTTATAATTCCCGTACTTTTGCATGCGTTCAACAATCTCCTATCAGATACGTTTTTAATTAATCTTAGATTACTATTGTTACAGTATGATCAGCTTCAAGGGCATGTTCGGCAATGTTGTTCTACTGTATTTTAAATGTGCTAAATGTTCTTTAAATCGTGTCTTAATTGCCTTTTAGTTTTCCCAACGTACTTTTTGTCACAATTACAACTAAATTCCACTTTTCTCACAATTAGGAATCTTATCTTTGGGATTTTCTGAGATATTCCTCAGATTTTCTGATGACTTATAGAGTAAGGTGAAGCCTACCTTATTTAATACCCTTTTGAGTCCCCTGCTATGTTTTGGTTTATATGGTATGGAGACATACTTGGTTTTATTTTCTTCGCGTGTAAAAAAGGTGTAATTCTGAATATATATCCTGAACTTATGTCTATTCATTAACTTGTTTACTAAGTCATCGTTATAACGATTAACTCTAGTTATATTTCTAACACGATTCCTTTCATTATTGAAGTTTACTCTATTCAGAGGAAAAGTCACCAAACGATGAACTAAAAAATGTAATGCGGCTAATTTGTGATGTTTGCAATGAAATGAATTATTATAGAATATATATATAGAAATCAAATTCTAACTTGTTATTATTTTTAATAATTAAAATATCTAGAAAAGGCAGTTGTCCTTTGTTCTCAATTTCGTAAGTGAATTTAATGGAATAATATCGATTATTTAATTTGGAAGCAAAATCATCTATATTTGCTTTTTTTTTGTTTCAAAAATCGCGAAAACATCATCCACATACCTATACCATACCCTTGGGAAATACTCAAATTCTTGACTGGCTTCGGTTTCAAACTCACTTATGAATAAATTGGCTATAAAAGGTGATAAGCAATTACCCATAGCTGTTCCTCCTTCCTGAACATAAAATTGACTGATAGATTGAAAATAATTTAGTTCCATACAAAGTTTAGATAATGTTAAGTATTCATAAATAATTTTTTCGAGATATTGTAAAGTTTGTGGTATTGGCACACTTTGAAACAAAGAACTGACATCAAAAGAAATTCAAATTTCACCTTCATTAATAACTAGATCTTTTAGCAGTTTTGCAAGAAGTAAAATACTACTTAAATTTCCACTAAATTTTTTATTTTTAACTCCATGATATGTTTCGCTATACGTCAGCTTCTTCAGATGGTTTGTTACAAAATGAGGGTAAAATTACTATAATAAATGGTTGGTTCACAATTTATGGCAGGTAATAAAATAATTTAATTAAAACAGATTTAGTAATGGCGAATTATTTAAGTCTAATTGTTCATTTATTAAGGAATCTGAATTTTTCAATTTGTTTATTTCTAAAGATTCTAAGTAATTAAATTTCAGGCTCTTTGTGCACGTATGTAATATTTCAAAGTTTGGGTTGAATCGGTGGTTATTTTCAATTAAATGATTCGCGTAATTTGAGTTATTTTTTCTATTGATGTATGTTGAAGCATGTTCTTTTATTCTTTTTAAAAAACTTCTTCCTGTTTGACCTATATATGTTTTGAGCAATTTCCACAATTTAATTTGTATACTCCGGATCTATTGTCTCTATCAGTTATAGTTTTTGTTATTTTTTATAAATTTGCCAAGTGTGTTGGATGTTTTAAATGCTGTTTTAATATTTCATTTTCTCAAGAATCTATTTAATTTAGTACTGCATCTACCATAGTACGTTATTGACTTTATGTTTTTATAAGGTTCTTTATTACTCGGAAAAACTGTACTAATGGCTTTTTTGTAAAGTTTTTTCTTGAGAATATTATCTATTATAGATGGTGCATAGTCATTATTTACTGCTAATTGTTTTATAATTATTAAGTTCTTTTTGAAAAATCGCTTTAGTTCAGAGGAATATTTATTAGTTTGTGAATCATATTACGGAAAACTGCAAGTTTGTGACTTGTTGGATGACATGAGGTATTATGGATAATTATGTCGTATGTGACGGTTTATGGTAAATAGAAAAAAAGTGTTTGTTATTATGTTTTTTTATTGTTAGGTCAAGGAAGTTTAAGCTATTGTTGATTTCAACTTCACTGGTGAATTTTATATTTTTGTGTATATTATTCAAAAAATTTTGAAGTGTGGCAAATTGTCTATCACTATCCTGTAAAACAACATAAGATATCATCAACATATCTATGCCAGTATACAAATTTTTTAAACAGTGGGCGTTTGCTTATTTCGTTTTCTATGTTATAAATATTTTCGCCAAAAGAGGACTAAGTGGATTGCCCATTATGAGACCGTCTAGGCTTTTGTATAGCTCGTTATTAAATTCAAAATAATTTTGTTCTAGACAAACCTTTAAGCAAGTTAAGATGTCTTGTTTTATTATTGGGTTAACATTGATTTCAGAAAGAAGTTTTTCAATTAGTAATATAGTTTCCCTACTTAGTATGCTTGGAAAAAAATTTTGAACATCCAAAGAGATTAATTTTGAATTGTCATCTAGTACTGCAAAAATCCTAGCGATGTTGAAATATTTAAATGTTTTCATTGTAATATTTAAGCAATATATAAAACGT
>CM032451.1:88448349-88528349 GCA_019049505.1 Pachyrhynchus sulphureomaculatus
AATTGAACACTTTGGAGAATTTCGAGCAGTTGCTCTTGACATATCCAAGGCATTTGACCGTGTTTGGCACCATGGACTGTTGGGTAAGCTACGCTCTTATGATATGACTGAAAAGTTATGTTTGTGGCTCTCATGTTTCCTCTGTGAGCGTTCTATTTACGACTGGCGGTCGACGGATTTCTTCCTAACACCTTCACTATCAACGCGGTGGGCCCCAAGGCTCCATACTATCTCCTACTCTCTTTCTCATTTACATTAACGATCTGCTGGAAAAGACTGGAAATTCAATCTACAGCTTTGCAGACGACAGTACGCTTATCTCTTCACTCCCTTTGAACGCTCGGACATCGGCTGCTCAGGCGAGTGTCCGCAGACAGTGGGAAGTTGTTCAAGTTAACAAAGACCTGGAAGAAATTCTATCTTGGGGTGACAGTAACCAAGTGGAATTTAACGCTACAAAAACCCAGGCGGCAGTTTTTTCTAAAAAAGTTAACGTTGCTGAACCCGACATAGTTATGGCGGGCACTCCATTCCTCTAACATCGTCACTCAATTTGTTAGGCGTTAATTTAGGAGCAAATATGTCCTGGCATGAGCATGTTGCAGGCATAGCAAGGAAAGCTTTTCAAAAGTTGGGAATATTATTTCGAACCAGAAAGCTTTACACTCCACAACAACTGTTAATTCTTTACAAAGCCCAAATTCAATCAACTATGGAATACTGCTCCCATGTTTGGGGCTCCGCTCCCAAACATACATTGCATTTGTTGGATTCTATTCAGAGAAGAGCTGTTCGTCTGACTGGAGACCTGGAACTGACCGGCGGCTTTGATTCGCTGGAACATCGAAGAAAACGGTTGGCGACTTGAGCCTATTCTACAAGTATTTCCATGGAAAGTGTTCGGCGGCTGTGGCCCGTTTAATTCCTCCCAGAGCGGTGCATGTTAGAAATACACGTCGCGCTGATACTTCACATCCGTATGAGGTTCAGCTTGTTACTCCTCGTACAACGCTTTTCAAGCAGTCTTTTATATGGAGAACATCATCCCTTTGGAATAATTTGCCCAGGACTGTGTTTCCCACCGAGTATAATTTACAGCGATTCAAGAGCAACGTGAATCGCTTTTTCCGCACACGTGCCGCTCCTGTAGTGCTTTAGGGACCTCCCTCCAGCACGTGTGCTAGACCCATAAAAAAAAAATGTTGAAAAAAAAATGTCAGGGAAAATATTAATTATTTATGTAATTTTATTATTCGCCAAATTATTACCCGATGAAAATTCAAGATTGGCCCTGATAAACATTAGTTTAGCCTTAAAATCAAAGTGCAAAAAAAGACCAATCTATCACATTGACACTTTTGATTACAAGATCGGTACTCGAGTGCTAAGTTCAAAAGTGCCAATTTGCATTTTTATATTTTCTGTCATGATTGGAAATACTCCTTAATTTTTTATTTAATTAATAATTTCAAACTGTAGTATATAACTCAAGTTACCCATTCAAAGATGGGATAGTAAATTTTTTGCAAAATTTCTTTATTATTGAACTTAAGTCGTTTGTTCGTTAAACACTCAGTTTCAAAAACCAGATTGGCCCTTTTGCGGAACGCCATCGATATGTTTCTTTAAATTACGTTTATATATTGCTTAAATATTACAATGAAAACATTTAAATATTTCAACATCGCTAGGATTTTTGCAGTACTAGATGACAATTCAAAATTAATCTCTTTCGATATTCAAAATCTTTTTCCAAGCATACCATGTAGGGAAACTATATTACTAATTGAAAAACGTCTTTCTGAAATCAATGTTAACCCAATAATAAAACAAGACATCTTAACTTGCTTAAAGGTTTGTCTAGAACAAAATTATTTTGAATTTAATAACGAGCTATACAAAAGCCTAGACGGTCTCATAATGGGCAATCCACTTAGTCCTCTTTTGGCGAAAATATTTATAACATAGAAAACGAAATAAGCAAACGCCCACTGTTTAAAAAAATTTGTATACTGGCATAGATATGTTGATGATATCTTATGTTGTTTTACAGGAAGTGATAGACAATTTGCCACACTTCAAAATTTTTTGAATAATATACACAAAAATATAAAATTCACCAGTGAAGTTGAAATCAACAATAGCTTAAACTTCTTTGACCTAACAATAAAAAAACATAATAACAAACACATTTTTTCTATTTACCATAAACCGTCACATACGACATAATTATCCATAATACCTCATGTCATCCAACAAG
Organism: Pachyrhynchus sulphureomaculatus; assembly: GCA_019049505.1. Lineage (NCBI taxonomy): Eukaryota > Metazoa > Arthropoda > Insecta > Coleoptera > Curculionidae > Pachyrhynchus > Pachyrhynchus sulphureomaculatus. The sequence goes on from CM032451.1 coordinate 88,450,610, forward strand.
TCACAAACTTGCAGTTTTCCATAATATGATTCACAAACTAATAAATATTCCTCTGAACCAAGGCGATTTTCAAAAAGAACTTAATATTATAAAACAATTAGCAGTAAATAATGACTATGCACCATCCATAATAGATAATATTCTCAAGAAAAAAACTTTACGAAAAAGCCATTAGTACAGTTTTTCCGAGTAATAAAGAACCTTATAAAAACGTAAAGTCAATAACGTACTATGGTAGATGAAGCACTAAATTAAATAGATTCTTGAGAAAATTAAATATTAACACAGCATTTAAAACATCCAACACACTTGGCAAATTTATAAAAAATAACAAAACTATAACTGATAGAGACAATAGATCCGGAGTATACAAATTAAATTGTGGAAATTGCTCAAAAACATATATAGGTCAAACAGGAAGAAGTTTTTCAAAAAGAATAAAAGAACATGCTTCAACATACATCAATAAAAAAAATAAATCAAATTACGCAAATCATTTAATTGCAAATAACCACCGATTCAACCCAAACTTTGAAATATTACATATGTGCACAAAGAGCCTGAAACTTAATTACTTAGAATCTTTAGAAATAAACAAATTGAAAAATTCAGATTCCTTAATAAATGAACAATTATATATATATATATTATATATATATATATATATATATATATATATATATATATATATATATATATATATATATATATATATATATATATATATATATATTATATATATATATATATATATATATATATATATATATATATATATATATATATATATATATATATATATATATATATATATATATATATATATATATATATATATATATATATATATATATATATATATATATATATATAATATATATAGATGTATATAACTACCGGATACAAATACCCATTACTCGTCCGGATCCGAAATATCGGGTAGTCCACAATAAATGTACATCTACACATTGACGGCGTCTGCAACCGACCAAATTAAAACTACTAATGCCACACCGGTAGCGGTAGATACCTACTCGTCTCCACGAAATATAACCCGTCTTTATCGATGGCGTTCGGTTTCAGTACATTCGGTATCAATAGTAATGATCGACAAGAATGGGTGCGCGTATACAATTATAGATTATACATACATACATATACGCGAAATTAAGCTGGATGATAAATACAAACTGGGCATGCACAATTAGGAATGCAAGCAAAATTTGTACGTCGTGCATGACATTTTCTTATTCAAAGTACAGATTTTGTCGTTTATGAATATTGAATTAAATATGAATATTTTTTTATTAATTATAAATTAATTGGACACAATAGTAAATACATAAAGAATAAATCAGGAATTTTGAAAATATTTATTTTCTGGCTTTAGGAGCAGTTTTAAATCAAAATGAGAAGATATTTTGTTAATATGATATACGAATATAATATAGAAAATTATAAAAGTACCTACATATCCTTAAAAATAATAAAAATAAGTAAATGAATATTACACCAAAAATTAACTTTATAGCAACAGGAACTTTTACGCTATTTTTCATTTCTTAACAGTCAACAAAAACTGTTTACAGTTGAGAAGAGTCTGTTCATTTACATGATTTGATTTGAGTATGTTACGCTGTTCAGTAATAATCTGGCTAGCCATCGATTGGTGTAGGTTGGTGTATTGGCAATTACGTAACGAGGTCAGTACTTTGTACCGGGTACAATGTAACGGGTGCTTTTTTAAGAAATACCGGATCCCCTAAATACTCGAAAGTACCGATACTTGACATCACTAATATATATACCTGTGTGTGTGTGTGTGTGAATATATGTAATACATAATAATAAAATTTTTAACAAAGTATTTACAAACTTGTGATAATATTTTTTTACTGGATGTTATGAACGAAAAACCATGTTTTTTTTTTAATTCATGAGCTGCGTTAAATGACGGTTTAATGTGTTATAGAGATATCGCATTCTGTAGTGTCTCAGTTAGTTATTTTACCTTAAAATTCCGTAAAATTCTTTGCAGCCTCCATTCTTAAACTAATTCAAAATCAGCTGATACTGTGATGATAATTTCTAGCTTCAAAATTTAAAATTTTAACAATTTGCATTATTCCTGACTTCATGTCGCTTAAGTAGAATACCTTTATTAGTCTTTTCAATTAATTGAGACATTTTCTTTTTCCCGATTAATGTAGGATTACATTAAGAGTAGAACAATTAGACCAGAGGTGTCAAACTGAATTTTGCAGAGGGCCAATATATTAAATTTAGAATGTGTAGTCGGGCCAGATTCAAATAAAAAAATGTACTGAATTATTATAACATTTAATTTATTATAATATATTTTAAAAATTATATAGTATATAAAAGAGGGGTATCTTTTTGAGCTCGAGGATCCAGATACCTGACTTCTCTTGTTTTTGACAAGCTCATTGATGTCAGGTATCATTATTCGTTGTAGTTATTTTAAGAATTGATTGGAGATGTTCATTCGAAAGTCTTGTGCGATGTTTGTTATTATTTATTTTCATGACGGAAAAACATCTGCTCACATAAATAGGTGCTACCAAACATGTATAGAGAATGCGTGCTGCATGCTTTTTTAATTCCGGGTAGTTATCCAAACTCTTGAAATATTGTGTATAAAATGTAAGAGCGTTAATCTCTTTAAATTTTTCTTTCAAAATACTGTCCGATTGAAGATCTATCAACTCCATTTGCAAATGAACTGGTGCCTGTGAAGCTTCAAAATTGAATGGATGGTTGAAAATTGGGAATTCCATTTCATTCATTTTGTGAAAGTCTTCAAAACGATTGTTGAATTCCGTGATCAAATTTTGCAGAAGTTGAGAATATTGATCCAATTTTTTTTTGGTTCACTGTGCCAAATGATTTTAAATGAGGGAAATGATCCAAAGTTTAATTTTTTACCTGATTTTCCCACAGCCTCAACTTTGTGTCAAAGGCTTGAATACATGAATACATTTGAGTGACAATCAGATTTTTACCCTGTAACTTTACATTCAGATCAGTCAAGTGTTTATTCATATCTACCAAAAAGGCACAATCAACCCGCCAGTCATTGTCATAATCAATTGGGTTGCCTTTTTCTAACATGAAAGCTTGAATAGGGTCACGTAATGCAAAAAAATTTTCTAAAACTACTCCTCGACTGAGCCAACGAACTTCGGTGAAGTAAGAAACATCAGAAAACTTTTCGTCCAAATCTTGTAAAAACTGCCTGAACTGTCGGTGATTTAGTCCTCTGCTCCTTATAAAATTTACTATTTTAATTATAGGTTGCATGACATGGTCCATTTTTAAATGTTTGGATGCCAATGATTCCTGATGAATTATACAGTGAAATCCCACAAAATTCCCTGATGTTTTCTGTTTTAATTTAGTTACAATGCCCGAATATTTGCCAGCCATGGCAGGAGCGCCATCCGTAGTTGTGCTGCTAAGTATATTCCAGTCGAGTTCATATTCTGCTATCAAATGCTCAATTGCAGAATAAATATCATTTGCTGTTGTAGTACGCGCTGCCCTTGAAATTACTTATAAATGTAGTGTGCGCATTTTAAAACTTCCGTAGAGGAATCGAGTGAAGTCTAAAAGCTCTAAAAAACATGATTCTTCTTTCTGTGACACATTGCGATCGCGGGCCTTATTGATACGTCCCGGGGGCCGGATGCGGCCCGCGGGCCGTATCTTTGACATCCCTGAATTAGACATTTCTTATCGCATCATGTGGCAAATTTTGAATGAATATTTGCATTTGCACGCATGCAATTAAATTGAAACTCGAAATGATAGAGAAAAATTATTTTCAACGCAGAAATTTTGCTGATTGCGTTTTGTTTTTAATCAATAGGTAATATCTAAATGGTGATGCCAAGATCATGTGATTTGATGCCATTAGATTTTTTCCTTTGGGGCTGTATTAAAAGTAAAGCTTATATCAACAAACCAAAAATAGTTGATGAATGAAAAAAGAACACCTGAGTCGAATTTTCTAAAATAAACGCCACAATATATGAAAATATCATTGAAAATTCCGACTCTGAAAGCGATTCTGGTAAACGTAGTCATTATGATAATTTCAATGATATTGTATTTCACGGGTAATCGAATTAGTTCGTTTTTTATTTAAAAAAAATCTAAGCTCCTTTTTTGAGTAATACCTTATGTCTAAAGTTGTTCCTTTTCTCTGGTGATAATTATTACAGATAATAACGATTTGTTCGTTGTTTTTGTTTAAATTAGTACCGTCAAATTCACCAAAGCAGGTATGTCAAAGATACGGCCCGCGGGCCGCATCCAGCCCCCGGGACGTATCAATAAGGCCCGCGATCGCAATGTGTCACAGAAAGAAGAATCATGTTTTTTAGAGCTTTTAGACTTCACGCGATTCCTCTACGGAAGTTTTAAAATGCGCACACTACATTTATAAGTAATTTCAAGGGCAGCGCGTGCCTTGACAAGCGAGAAAGATAGACAGTAACGCCATCTCTTAGCAACAAGCGGAAATACCCTATTATTTTTGTTGAGAACAATAGAATCTTCCACGCGCTTCGAGTCTAGACTAGAACCTTCCTTATCGATATTATAAAAGGAGTGCGTCGGCGCGACGTGAGTCAGTTGAGTGTGAGTCGAGTAATCGAAGCGATACGATCGGAGAAGGATTTTAGTTGTACTGCGAAGTAGTGATTGTGAAGGTATTGTGCATTTGTTTGTGTCGTGCGCGTGCGATATCCACAACTGTTGGGTCGAGTTCCATAATTGTTACGATTTTGGCATAATGTCACAAAAACGTAAAGTTGATAGTGAGTGCAGAGTTTTTTAGTCTAAATGGGAAATTGCATATTTTTTCATAGAATGGAAAGGTAAACCACTGTGTTTGATTTGCAATCAAACAGTTGCTGTTTGTAAGGAGTTTAACTTGAAGAGACACTATGATACGAATCATAAATCAAAATTCTATTGTTACACTGAAAAAATAAGAATGGACACATTGTCATCTTTAAAATCTAAAGTTCAAGGTCAACAATCGATGTTTACTAAAGCTAATACTGAGAGCGAAGATGCCCTGAAATCAAGTTTTATTATTGCATTAGAAATCGCGAAGAGATCAAAACCTTTCACTGATGGTGATTTTATTAAAGACTGTATGTTGAAAGTTGCCGATGTTTCATTTCCATTTCAAAAGTCAATAATTCAAAATATTTCGCTGTCAAGAAACACTGTTGCTTCAAGAATAAATGATTTATCTCAAAATTTGGTTCTTCAAAGGAGAAAATTAAGGAATTCACAAACTTTTCACTGGCTGTGACGAGAGCACTGATACTGTTGATACAGCTCAACTTGCTGTTTTTATACGAGGTATTAACAGTAACTTTGAAATAACTGAAGAACTATTAAAGTGCGTTCCATTGACAGGTACTACAACAGCAAATGATATTTATTCTGCAATTGAGCATTTGATAGCAGAATATGAACTCGACTGGAATATACTTAGCAGCACAACTACGGATGGCGCTCCTGCCATGGCTGGCAAACATTCGGGCGTTGTAACTAAATAAAACAGAAAACATCAGGGAATTTTGTGGGATTTCACTGTATAATTGATCAGGAATCATTGGCATCCAAACATTTAAAAATGGACCATGTCATGCAACCTATAATTAAAATAGTAAATTTTATAAGGAGCAGAGGACTAAATCACCGACAGTTCAGGCAGTTTTTACAAGATTTGGACGAAAAGTTTTCTGATGTTCCTTACTTCACCGAAGTTCGTTGGCTCAGTCGAGGAGTAGTTTTACAAAAATTTTTTGCATTACGTGACCCTATTCAAGCTTTCATGTTAGAAAAAGGCAACCCAATTGATTATGACAATGACTGGTGGGTTGATTGTGCCTTTTTGGTAGATATGAATAAACACTTGACTGATCTGAATGTAAAGTTACAGGGTAAAAATCTGATTGTCACTCAAATGTATTCATGTATTCAAGCTTTTGAAACAAACTTTGGATCATTTCCCTCATTTAAAATCATTTGGCACATTGAACCAAAAAAATTGGATCAATATTCTCAACTTCTGCAAAATTTGATCACGGAATTCAACAATCGTTTTGAAGACTTTCACAAAATGAATGAAATGGAATTCCCAATTTTCAACAATCTATTCAATTTTGAAGCTTCACAGGCACCAGTTCATTTGCAAATGGAGTTGATAGATCTTCAATCGGACAGTATTTTGAAAGAAAAATTTAAAGAGATTAACGCTCTTACATTTTATACACAATATTTCAAGAGTTTGGATAACTACCCGGAATTAAAAAAGCATGCAGCACGCATTCTCTGCGTGTTTGGTAGCACCTATTTATGTGAGCAGATGTTTTCCGTCATGAAAATAAATAAGAACAAACATCGCACAAGACTTTCAAATGAACATGTCGAATCAATTCTTAAAATAACTACAACGAATATGATACCTGACATCAATGATCTTGTCAAAAACAAGAGAAGTTAGGTATCTGGATCCTCGAGCTCAAAATAATTACCCTCTTTTATAACTTTGATATAATTTTTAACAACCGTATATTTATTATATACTATATAATTAAATAAATAAAATGTTATAATAATTCAGTACATTTTTTTTATTTGAATCTGGCCCGCCTACACATTCTAAATTTAATATATGGCCCTCTGCAAAATTGAGTTTGACACCTCTGCACTAAAGCATAGAAAATGTAGATATCGCTACAGAAGGACAAAATGTGGAACAAAATGTTGCTGAAACACGTGCCTTTATTTTCTTAGTGGTAATGTGTGTCGTGTTACCGCAACCTGGAAAGCGTTTTTAGTACTACATTACGGCAAAACCATAAAAATTAGGGTCTATGTGTTTATTGCTTTACAGCTTATCAGAAATTTCTTATCATTATATTTCTTTTTTGAGCTAATATTCTTTTATTTCGTTGATTTATTGATTATACGTAAATGCACTTGAGAACGTTAACAACTACACTGGTGTAATTTTTTTTATGTTACTTTAATAATTAATTTTTAATTAACTAGGACAAAAATCCGTCTTCTATTTAATAGTTACTAGCGTTTCCCGCTCTACAAAAGGATAGTCTCTTAACGGTCGATGTACTCAAAAAAAACTCTTCATTTTTGATCGAAAATGCACAATAAAATTTCAAGAAATTTTTTTTCCCTAAAATCCGCTAAAATTCATGCTACGTGTCGAGACCCTTTTCAGAAATGGAAATGGCATTTTTTTAATGAAATGTTCATTAATAATAAAATATAATTTCAGTCAGTTGTACTAACATTGTCTTATTCAAATTTCTTTTAACTTTTTTAGCACGTCTTCAAGTTATTTTGACCGAAAAAATCAGAGAAGTTGTGGAGTCCACCAAGTTAACGATAATCAAATAGTATGGACACAAATTAAACAAAATTCATTTAGTCATCTGTTACTGCATAAAAATCCCAGCGATGCTGAAATATTTAAATGTATTCATTGTAATTTTCAAACAAAACATAAAACTAGTTTAAAGAGACATCTATTAGTACATAAAAAAATTCCTACGAAGTTAAAATATTTAAATGCACTCATTGTGATTTTCAAACAAAACATAATAATAGTTTAGTGAGGCATGTATTACTGCATAAAAATTCCAGCGATGTTGAGCTATTTAAATGTATTGATTGTAATTTTCAGACAAGACATGAACGCAATTTAAAGAAACATCTATTAGTACATAAAAGTTCCAACGAAAGTGAAATATTTAAATGCACTCATTGTAATTTTGAATCAAAACATAAACGTAATTTACTGCGTCATCTATTGCTGCATAAAGATTCAAGCGATGTTGCTATATTTAAATGTATTCATTGTAATTTTCACACAAAACATAAAAAAAGTTTAATAAGCCATCTATTACTGCATAAAAATTTCAGCGGTGTTGAACTATTTAAATGTATTTATTGTAATTTTCAAACAAAACATAAAAAGAATTTAAAGAGACATCTGTTAGTACATAAAAATTGCAACGAAATTGAAATATTTAAATGCACTCATTGTGATTTTCAAACGAAACATAAAAAGAATTTAAAGAGACATCTATTAGTACATAAAAATTCCAACGAAATTGAAATATTTAAATGCGTTCATTGTGATTTTCAAACAAAACATAAAAAGAATTTAAAGAGACATCTATTAGTACATAAAAATTCCAACGAAATTGAAATATTTAAATGAGCTCATTGTGATTTTCAAACAAAACATAAAAAGAATTTAAAGAAACGTCTATTAGTACATAAAAATTCCAATGAAATTGAAATATTTAAATGCGCTCATTGTGATTTTCAAACGAAACATAAAAATAATTTAGTGTGTCATGTATTACTACATAAAAATTCAAACAATGTTGCAATGTTTAAATGCACTTATTAGAATTGTAAAACTAAGCATAAAAATAGTTTAGATGGACATCTATTACTATAACAAACTCAAATTAAAGTTAAAAGATTTAAATGCTGCCACTGTAGCTTTTATGCAAAGCATAAAAGCATCTATTACTACATACAAATTCCAGCGAAGTTAAAATATTTAAATATGCTCATTATAATTTTCAAAGAAAACGTAAAAATTGTTTAGTGGTTCAGCTATTACTGCATAAAATCCCAGCGATGTTGAAATATTTAAATGTTTTCATTGTAATTTTTAAGCAATATATAAACATAATTTAAAGAAACATATATTAGTCCATAAAAATTCTATCGAAATTTAAATATTTTAATGCACTCATTGTAATGTTCAAACAAAACATAAAAATAATTTAGTCAGATATCAATTATTGCATACAAATTCAAATTAAGTTGAGCGATTTAAATGCTTCCATTGTAACTTTCATACAATACATAAGAACAATTTACCGAAGCATCTATTATTACATAAAAATAATAATGAGAGCGAAACGTTTAACTGCGCTCATTGTCATTACCAAATGGAACAGAAAGACAATTTAAAGGAGCATCTAGTATGACATAAAAATTTAAAAATGTGCCAAATAGCAAAATGCCTAAACGCTCTCCTATTTAGGATAGCATATGCCCTCCAACAGTCTGATATTATTGGTAAATTAGTTATATTTTGTTCTACAAAACTTTGCCTCGTCGATTTCAACAACTACCCCCTTGCTGCATTTTTTGTTGTTGTCTCTCGGTAACAGCAGGGGTATGACAGCGGGACACGGAGATTAGCAACAGCGTTAGATCGGTGGCGCCGGAGGCCAGGGGGCTGAATATCTAGACACTTTTATCATATAATGTTACATTTTAGTTTCATTAATAAATCTGATCGATTACTATTTTCATTTAATTGATTAATTGCGTAATAAAATAATGTTACGTTGGTCCCTGGCATTTTCATTGTTAGACGAACGGATTGAAGCCACGAATTTTAATGGATTAGATTCTACCTCCGTGAAAACTTCTATTGAAATATGTATGTATGTATATATATATATATATATATATATATATATATATATATATATATATATATATATAATATCTATATATATATATATATATATATATATATATATATATATATATATATATATATATATACATATATATATATATATACATATATATATATATATATATATATATATATATATATATATATATATATATATATATATATATATATATTATATTTATTTATTTATTCATTTCACAGTACAATAGTAATATTTCCAGTACATAATATATTTTAACCTAGAATCAAGCTAATAGTAAACAAGGTGCGCCTAGGTGTATAGAGACACCTGTATGCGCAGGCTAAAATACAATTTAAATTATGCTAAAATTTGTAGAAGGTAAAGATAATAATTAATGCATAAGAAAATTAAGAAAAAGAAAAAAACATACATATAAACATGCAGACAATCGCATTTATGAATTATAACAATCCACATAATAGTTCAGAATTTTCTGTAATGAACAGTTTACATTTTTTTCCAAACAGTTTATAATTATTTATATTTCTGATATTCTGTGGCAACTTATTGAAAACTTTAGGTCCCAAAATTGGCAAAGACCTCTGGTTTCGGTCATATTTTCTAAAGGGTACAACTAATATCGCATTTTCTCTGTTTCTAGTTCTATATTGATGATTCACAATTTTTTTTTTCATTTCTGTAGCAAAATAGAGAAATGTTTAAAAGATATAAATTTCTTATATTCATTATATTTTCATTATATAATCTCTTGGTTGGAAAAAGTCTATCACGAAAGAAAATTACTCTAACAATATAGTTTTGTATCAAGCTCAGTTGACTCAGTGCATTATTATAAAGTCCACCCCACACAATGATGCCATATCTCAACAGTGACTCCACCAATGCCTTATAGACAGTAACCCGTAGTTTGAGGGGTAGTATTTTTCTTATTAGGTAAAACTTATATATGAGTCTTCTCAGTTTATTAGATAAATCTTGGACATGTTCAGTCCATCTGAGATGTTTATCAATCGTAATTCCAAGATATTTTGTGTGTGTGATTTCTTTCATGACCATGTTCATATCGTTTACCTGTATACAATCAAAGTCCGGTCGATTTGCTCAGTCAGAGAGAAAGCAATGTATACCGTCTTAGAAAGATTTAAGGTTAATTTCATCAAATCAAGCTAGGCCCCGACAATGCTCACGCCCCTACCAACTGCCATTTTTAGAGCATCCCATCTCTCGTCTCTGAAAGCAAGAACTGTATCATCAGCATATGATATTGAAACTCCTTCTATGTCTAGGCTTAGTAAAGAGTTTATATAGCAGATAAAGAGAAGAGGACCTAGGACAGTGCCTTGTGGTACTCCAATCTGCACAGTTAGTGGTTCACTCAGTACTTTTCCGATCTTCACAACTTGTTTTCTTTCCTCTAAGTAATTTCTAAAGATGTTTAAAACCGAGCCTCTGACACCACAACGCTCCAAAACATCAAGAAGGCCAGAGTGAGGTACGGTGTCAAAAGCTTTGGCTAGGTCCAGGAAAACTGCAATACACTTTTTATCATCATCCAGAGAGGCCTTAATATGGCTGACCAGTTCAGACATTGCATCGCTAGTGCTAACTCCCTGCATGAAACCAAACTGCTTTTTGTTTATGATATTTTTGGACGTTAGATAATCATATAATCTTTTTTTAAGGCATTTTTCAAATAGTTTACCATAAGCTGCTATCACACTAATTGGACGGTAATTGGAAATATCAGTCTTGCTTCCCTTTTTATATATAGGGGTTATTATTGTATGTTTAAACTGTGGTGGAATTCTTGCAGTGGTGAGGATCAGATTGAAGATATGGATCAGAGGCAGCAAAATCGACTGATGAACACTTTTCACTAATTTGCCTGTGATGCCATCTAATCCACGAGCACATGAGTTTTTTAGGCTATGGATGTGGCTTATGAGTTCATTTGCTGTAATTGGAGTCAAAGTCATTGAATTTATAGGTTCAACATAGTCCATGCGGACATCAAACTTTGGTTTTTTTATCTTCGCTGCCATATTTAGTCCAACATTTATGTAATAATTATTACAGTAATTGGCAATCTCTGCATTAGTTTCAATTGGTATGTCCCTTTCATTGACTATGTACCAATTACTATTATTTTTAACTGTGGCTTCATTTGCTGCATCATTTATTATTTTAGAAAGTTTTCTTAAGTCACCACTATATTTATCTATCTCATTAACATAGTATGCCTGTTTTGCCCTTTCTATCGTCTTATTTAGTACATTTCTATATGCCTTATATACATTCCATAAGCCTTCATTATTTTTTTGTTTTATAGCACGTCTTTTAAGTTTGTCCCTGTGTTTAATTGAAGTTATGATTCCTTCCGTAATCCAAGGCTTAATTTTTTTTTTGCTTCTTCATTATCACTATTTTTTCAGTAGTACAGGCTTTTTTGAGGGAATCAAATATTTCAATAAATTTATTGTAGGCAACCACAGGATCGTCCAAGTTCAATACTGTTTCCCAATTTATATGTTTTATATTTCTCTACAAACATGATTTCATCAAAATTTCATTATACTCATTTTTTCATAAAGTTTGTTACATTCTATGGTTGTATCATTCCAGTAGATCTCCAGGTAAATAGGAATATATATATATATATATATATATATATATATATATATATATATATATATATATATATATATATATATATATAATATATATATATATATATATATATATATATATATATATATATATATATATATATATATACATATATATGTATATATATATATATATGTATATATATATATATATATATATATATATATATATATATATATATATATATATGTATATATATATATATATATATATATAAATATATATATATATATATGTGTATATATATATATATATATATATATATATATACATATATATATATATATATATATATATATATATATATATATATATATATATATATATATAATATACAAGTAATTTTAACTACAATAAATGATAAATGGGACACAATCTCCCAATACTGCAACTTAAACCTAGACCTATTTAAATCCATAGTACAGTTTATTTTTGACTCTAACATATTAGTTTTCAATGATCAATACTATAAACAAAAATTTTTGGAACCCCTATGGGATCTAAAATTTCAGCTATTCTTGTCAATTTTGTTCTTGATGACTTGGTTAGCGATTGTCTTGAACTTATGCCTTTTCATATACCTTTTATTAAACGGTATGTTGATGACCTCATCCTGGCAGTACCAAAAGGTAGAATTGATGTAGCACTGGATATTTTTAACTCCTATAACCAGCATATTCAATTCGCCAAAGAAGAAGAATCAAACGGTGGCATTCCTTTCTTGGATATGTTGGTAATCCGTACGGATGACAACGTTGTAAGAACCAAATGGTACAAAAAACCATACTGCTCGAACAGATTCATAAGTTTTTCCTCATACCACCCAATGAGATCCAAAATAAACCTCATACTAGGTATGAAAACTAGAGCAGTCAAATTAACCCACCCAGACTACAGAGATGAGTCGCTCAGAAAACTTAAGGGCTTTCTACTTGACAATTCCTACCCAGTTCATTTAATTAATAAATTTCTTTTTAGTACATCTTACAGCATCCCAGAAAATATAATAACACGTCAATCGCAACCTCAAACACTTACTACACAACGCTCAATACAAAGCAATAACCTAGAAATTCATATGAACCATTCCTCGACTCAATTAAATAATCAAAACTTTTATTTTTTTCTTCCGTATATTGATAATTTTACTGATAGATTAATTAATATTTTCAAACAGTTTGATTTCAAAATTGCTAAAAGACAAATCAAAACTATCTCTAAACTGTACACCAAAACAAAGACTCCTCTTCTAAAAAATGAAAATTGGAACGTAATTTACAAAATACCTTGTTCAAATTGTAATAAGGTGTACATAGGTCAAACCTCCAGAAATCTGAAGGGTAGGATTACATCACACAAAAGTGACTGCAGACGTAATGTACAAACTTGTGCTTTAGCACAACATGTCATTAACAATGATCATCAGATGAACTGGGGTGAGACTGAGGTCCTGGATCGCTCTGATTCTTACTACAAACAAATTTTCTTAGAAATGGTCCATATTAACCGGGAACCCTACACCATGAATAAAAAGAGTGACACCCAGGGACTCAGTTCCATATACAGTTACATCCTCAAATTAGAATTAGAAAAATACCAATCACTAATTGATCGTCCTGCACCAGACGAATAACACATAGACAAAATGTTTTTTCCTTCCAATCACTCTATTACATTATATTATCGATTATACATATATTTTTATTTTTCCGAAGACTGTAATGCATTGTTCCTTTCTGTTATCCCCCGTATGCATGCCCTATTAAAATAAAAAATCTGCACACTCGACTACTATTTCTATCTTTATTCACTACACTATTGGCTATGTAAATAAGTTTTAAACTAAAAGCATATCTCAGATCGAAACGAATCAATACCTTCTATCCTTCTCCACTACACAAAAGTTATATCGGTCTATCACACTCCACCTTTGCCGCCAAAAAATTGACAATTTTTTGTGAATTTACTGTTTTACGAGATTAGCAGAGAGTATCAAGGCCAGCCATTTTGGCCGTTTTATATTTTTCTGTTTAATTGTGTTATGTAGTTAACAATAATATATTAGGGAATATCCCTCTGCGCAAATGATTGCTTGTTTTGTTGTAGAAAAACCACTTTGGTAAGTCAATCATTTTTCTTTTTTCTCATGCCGTCTTTCTTTTTTGTTCTTTTCAACTATATGAATGTACTTAAAAAAGCAATTTTTCAGTTAACAATATAAAGAAAAAAGAAAATTTTGTCTTTCCAGATGTCCTGAAGAAGAAATAAATATAATTTCGAAAGCTCGACTAACAAAAAAGGTTGTTTCACTACCCAAGGCCATAAAAATTTAAATATTATATATATATATATATATATATATATATATATATATATATATATATATATATATATATAGTATATATAGATATATATATATATATATATATATATATATATATATATATATATATATATATAATCACACACACAATTAATAAAAATGTCCACATATGTCTAATCTGAATATTATTGTTTAGTATTTTTAGGTTGTGCTGCAAACGGACGACAATAAGAAATATATATACAATTACTGGTTGTGTTGTGCTAGAATATGTTCAGAAAACACATTTGAAATATAGGGTCAAAAGTTTCAATTATAAAATTGTACGTGCATTCTACATAATTTTATAAGAGAATATAATACGAATAAGTCGGAAAATTTAGGAATTAACAGAAACTGTACTTTAAACAATTTACCAAAACAATGTGGTAATGCGGGGAAAAATGCATTTGAAATTAGTAACATGTACAAACGATTTTTTAATTCAGAAGCAGGTGCTGTTGAGTGGCAATTAAACCAGGTCTAAATAATTGTTGAAATGTAGTGTACTTGCCGGACCGATTTGCGCAGTAGGCTAAGGAGCCTGCTGTTGATCAGGAGGTCAGCGGATCGATTCCGTGTGTCGGCTGGGTGTTGTGAGTGTTCATATATGTATATATATATATATATATATATATATATATATATTATATATATATATATATATATATATATATATATATATATATAGAGAGAGAGAGAGAGAGAGAGAAAAGGGAGAAGGAAGGAGAGGTGACAGTGAATATTTTATTATTTCTAAATGTCTCAACATAATTCCAGTTCTCTAAGTTTTTTCAGAGCAAATAATAATTTGTAATTGTATGTTTACTTAATTTTTTTATTTAATATTCCTTCCATGGAATAATTACTCCAATCTATAATTGTGTTCGAGACAATTTTTAGTTCGTGTGTTAAAACCCTCAATCATGGGTGGGTAGAACCAAAGACAGAGGATGGACTGAACGTTCCGTATCCATCCCCTGTCTATGGTGTGGTCAGTAGCTGTCTCTTTCTAGAATGCCGCGAAGCTACGGCACTCTTGAAAATAATATTTCTCAGTGTTCTGTTTGAACTAAAATCGGATGGAGGCTTTTTTCGCTTTGAATTCCGTCTCGGGTACTGCTCCTTGGTTATTACAGGCCTACAGAAAAGTATTGGTCGTTGGTCTCTTTCTAGAGAGTGGTCAATTTTGTGAGGTTAATGTTGAGTCCATCCTCTATGTTAGAGGGGCTAGAACATACAAAAAAAGACAATAATAACAGAGTTGCCAAAATCTAGTCGGCTTTTGAAGGAAGTGTTTATTCTGGCACTTTTATAATATGTCAGAATTTCTTGTATTCCACAGACCAGGGGATTCGGACCAACTGCTATTATATTTTTTTCTTTACATATCCGTTAGGCTTGCTTATCTAATCTGTTACTGTTATATACAGTAATACCCCCGCTTTACGCGAGGGATACGTTCCGAAAAAAAATCGCGTTAACTGAAATTCGCGTATATCGAGGTTTATGATTAAACATAGTCAAAATTTAATACAAAAAAATACAAATCATTTTAATCAATCACTTTAATTCTAAGAACACTTTATGCAATACATACTCTTATTTTTTACGGAAAAATACATCTATTGTCTTTTGGGTAACGTTTTGTTTACGTTCTTGTAAAATACGTTCATAACACCCAACACTGTTTTTAATTGTTTGACACACGGTCAAGACACGGTCATCATTATTGTCTATACTCTGCAATATGTCCAAACCTGAATAAATTTTTGAAAGTGCATTTTGTATTTCCCCTGAAGATAAAACTTTCTCTTCTACTTGTTCTTCCTCATCGTAGATAGGATTATTCTGTAACTCGATCAGATCTTCATTGCTAATAGGATCGTCGTGCGTTGCTACAAGTTCTACGAGATCTTCTACCGTGACATCTTCAAGTTCAGACCCCTCAATCATTGCAGCAATGTCTTCAAGCACTTGTCTCTGCATCTGGACAATTCTTCTAGGTGCTTCCACTACATCTGGCCAAAGATTACGCCACACCCCATTCATACAACTCATTTTAACTTCCTTCCAAGCCTCTTCTATGTTGTGAATAGACTTCATAATGTTGTATGACTTCCACCACTCTCGCATAGACTGTCTTCCTTCCCCGTCAGTTTCATGAATTAGTTGGCTAAAAGTGCGGCGATGGTAATAAGCTTTGAAGTTTGCTATTGCTCCCTGGTCCATAGGTTGTAATATTGACGTAGTGTTTGGTGGAAGGAACTTTACGTACACTTTTAAGTCTCTGGGCGTATCAAGTGAGGTTGGATGTCCTGGGGCATTGTCTAAGAGTAATATAACTTTAGGTTCAAGCCCATTTCTGTCACAGTATGATTTGACTGATGGGCAAAAACTATTAGAATACCATTCTTGAAAAATTTCCCGTGTAACCCACGCCTTTCTGTTTGATCGCCACACAACTGGTAGACTTGTCTTGTCTGTGCCTCGCATTGCACGGGGTGTTTCTGAATGGTACACTAGTAAAGGTTTCAGTTTGAAATCACCAGTGGCATTACCACCCAGCAGAAGTGTTAGTCGATCTTTCGCAGCTTTGAAACCACTGGCTTGACGTTCTTCCTTAGAAATGAATGTTCGAGATGGCATTTTTTTCAGTAAAGTGCGGTCTCATCAACATTGAAGATGAGACAAGCAGGAATTTTCTCTCGTCTAACGAAGTCTTGAAACTTGTCTGGAAACTCAGCTGCAGCTTGAATGTCCGCGCTGGCCGCCTCGCCTGTTATGTGGATATTGTGAAGATTAGAACGCTGCTTGAACCGATGGAACCAGCCTCTGCTGGCAGCAAAAGTCGGAGTGGCACTCCCTTCTCCTTCTTTTGTTTTCAGCATCTCATACAAAGATTTTGCTTTTGTGCATATGAGATCTTGACTTAGTGGTGTGTTCTTTTTATTCAAATCTTCGATCCAGACTGACAGTAATTTCTCCATTCTTTCTAAGATAGATGATCTCGAACGAGAAAGTTTTGTTGCACTTATAGGTGTTGAACCTTCGCTGGAGATTTTAATTTTTTCCCGATTTTTATAAATCGTTCTCACAGTCGATTCTGAGAGTCCAAAATCTCTCCCAACAATTGTTGCTTTGCCTCCATTTTCCATTCTTCTTAACACTTTCATCTTCAATTCCAAAGTGACGCTTTTTACGCTCTTTTTTCTTTACAGGCGGCATTTTTAACGTAGGGTTAAATTATGTATGTATGTATCTCCAATAAATATTAAAACAAAACTGCCAGCCGACCGAACTAACATTACGGAACAAATGAACACACGAAACGAACGAGGAAATCCCCATAGAACAAAGTCGAAGGACAGGGAATTCCCAATTCTTCAAAGAGAATATTCAGAGAAAGCGGGGATCCCCCCGCGACCATAGAGAAGTTAATGACTACATGAGCGCGAAATTTGAAATTCGCGTTATAGTGAAACCGCGCATAACGGGGGTCGCGCTAAGCGGGGTATTACTGTAATCAAGAGATTAATAGGAGAGGGGTATTTAGTAAATAATGCTATTTATAATACCAGAGAGTTAATGGAGAAATGTTTGTATGTAATTATTCCTCAAATTACGTTTATTCACGTCTGTTTTATTAATTCAGAAAACTAATATCTTCATTCTCGGTTATTCTTTTCTTTCTTTCATTACTGCCTAAAATTCTAGGCACAAAAGAAAAATAGAATTTTCAGGCAGGAACTATAGAGCCTGTATACGTATTGGAAGCAATTATTTGTGGTTATAAATAATTTATTTCTCTTCAATAATTAGGATTTTTTATTTTGTAATAATTTTATTTTGTAAAAGAAAATACCTTTGGTTTTTGCCGGACAGGCAGTTTTCACGTCACTCTAGATCTAAGCTCATGTCCAGCTCTCTATTTGTGAACCAGAACATTAAATAGGGTTAAAAAAGATTCTGTATTTTTAAACTTCACTAGTTGTTAATAGTTACTCTTCTGTTATATTTTTTGTTACTAAGTTTTATGTAGCAGTTGATCGGTTGAACATATCCTAGCTTTGTCGTGAGATTTACCACTGTTTATCGGGACCTTTTGAGTTGAAACTCATTCATTCTGTTGGAGTCCTCAACAGGAAATGATGAATAAATCAAGGTTCTGCTCCTTTACGTCTAATCGCGACCCAAGATTAACAATAGACTTAAGGACGGGCGTTTGGAAACAGTGAGTTGATTGAATGTAGATTTTTTAAATATTCAATAGTTCATCGGCTTTCGCTATAATATTAGACTATTTTCTAAATTTGTATTTTAATATGTACTTTAACCAAATATAACCTGCTATTAAAATTAACAAATATAACTGACAACACCAGTATGTATTCACACTTGGTTTTACTAGTGTATCACTTGCAATGATTAAGGTTTTTAGCGGCGTTGCACGTAAAATATCAAGGTAATTCCTAAACAAGTTTTAAGTCTTTTTACCTTACGTTGGGAGGATACTTATCGTCTTCTTTATTGGTATTAGACTAGGAAAACTAGTTTTATAGAAACCGATTATACCCTAGAGTTCTAACTTCACTAGAGAAATATGCGTTTTATGAAAAGAGAAAAAAATTCTTAAATAAGAGAAAAGAAGTATTTGTGTATATAGCGGGTAGGTAGAAGCCCAACTTAACCTAAACTCCGAAAATTTAATCCTAGAAAGTACACAAACTCGAGGGTTCTAAGGCACTATTTGAGCCGAAATCGGGTGCAAGATGCATTGGCTTATATAGTTTTCAGCTTAAAGGACTAAAACGGCAAAGGAAGAAGAAAATGGTAGTTATTGGCGATTAAGAGGTGTTAACATTATCGTTTCTCTTTTTTCTTTTGTTGGGTTATGTTTTTTTAAACAGTTCATATTTTGTTCTGTCATTTAAATTCCTTGAACTATGCAATTTTCAAGTTCATAAGGAATTTTCGAAGAACCTACAGAAAAAACGTAAGTTTCAGTTTTGCTTAAATGAGTAAAATTCCGTTCGGACCTACCTTTTTCTATCATAGCCTGTTAAAGACCTTTGTAATTGTAAACCTAATCGTGTTTTTAGTGAAATGAAGCAGGAGAAAATGGACAGTCGGACGTTTCTCAAAAATTGTACATTAATAAAATCAGAACAGGTTGACATACAAGACGAAAATGACCAAAGAAAGTAAGTACATCGACAGTTATAAGGAGCTGACACAGAATTAGTAGGGTAATCGAAAACAAGATTCAGACTACCTGAATTACCATTAACAAACCTATTAAAACATATAATTTCGGTTTTCTCCTTAGGATGACAAAGCTATTGAAGCTGTAAAAGTACATGTAAAAAGAATTTTGTCATTTCTTAAGCTTGTGGGGTAGAGATATATAGATAAAAATAGTCTATAATTTTAGATAACTATAATGTACTTTATTTATAAACATAAATTAATTACCTATTGTAATCAGTAAACTCTTTATTTAAATTAAAATGTTTTAAAATATTTTATGTGTGTGATGTTATCCAAGAACATAGAATAACTATTTCTTGACTAGAATCTTCAAGAGAGAAGGTTTGTATTTAAAAAAATGACAACAGGTATTTTGCATAGTAATGGTCCCTGAACTATGTATACTAAATTTAAATATTTTTGGCCATTTTTATGTTATTAAATAATTAATAAATTGATTTTGCTACATTTGATTGCTTAAAAAAATTGAAGTTTATAAAATGCGCATAGAAACTGTAAGATATATTTCTTATTATTGAAGTGAGTTTGAGGATTCAAAATTTTGAAATTTCAAGTGTATATATGTGTGTGAAGTTATTTTTATTCTAGATTAAACCCAATTTTGTTATTTTTAGTGAAATAAAGCAGGAAGAAATAAGCTGCAGTACATTTTCTGATGACTGCAATTTAATAAAATCTGAAGAGGTTAACATAAAGGATGAAGATGAGCACGAAAAGTAAGTAATGTGAATTAAAAGTTATAATGAGTAAAGTTTATATGAAGAGATGCATTAAATAAAACTAGGTACAACACATAACATAAAAATATCACTTATTTTCTTTTTGATTAAGCAAACTAATAAAGACAAATTGTTACTTAATTCTGACTACACACCGATTTGTAATATTTCACGAAGAAACATTTATTTTCCAGCATGTTTTCAATATAAATAAGAAGTATTGTTTTTGACAGTAATACATGGCAAGATGACCCGTAACTAGTGCTAATGCCACTACTTTTTAGTTTATATAGTCATATGAACAACTTTTATAACACTAAATATATATGTATTTGTATATATATATATATATATATATATATATATATATATATATATATATATATATATATATATATATATATATATATATATATACGAGGCTGGTTTGAAAAGTCCGTGCAAAGTCCGAGAGATGGCACCACTGGCACGTATCGAGGTCATGTTTAGTTAGTAGCATCTCTTGAATGAACGCACACCAAGTTTCAGCCATATTGGTCTATTTCTTTGTGTTTGGCATTCGTGTGAATCAAGGAAGTCGAGTGATTTTCAAGAAATGGACGAAAAAGAATTTCGTGTGGTGATTAAACATTACTTTATGAAAGGCAAAACGCCTCAGGAGACTAAAGAGAAGTTTGATAAACATTATGGTGACTCTACACCTTCGATTAGAACAGTTTATAAGTGGTTTCAAAATTTTCGGACTGGCCATATGGGCACAAGTGACGCTGAACGTTCTGGACGGCCTGTGGAAGTTACGACTCCAGAAATCATTGATCAAATCCATGATATGGTGATGGATGACAGAAGAGTTAAGGTGCGTGAGATTGCTAGGGCTGTGTGCATCTCGACTAAATGGGTACATAATATTTTGCATAAACATTTGGACATGAGAAAGCTATCCGCAAGATGGGTGCCGCGATTGCTCACGCTTGACCAAAAACGGAATCGTGTGAAGTGTTGCAAGGATGGTTTGCAGCTGTTCCAGAAGAATCCGGAGGACTTTAAGCGTCGTTTCGTCACTGTGGATGAAACATGGATACATTACTATACTCCTCAGACCAAACAACAATCTAAACAATGGGTTACCAAGGGGGAATCTGCACCAAAAAAGGCGAAGACCGTTCCTTCAGCCGGAAAGGTTATGGCGACTGTCTTTTGGGATTCGCAAGGGATAATCCTCATCGACTATCTGGAAAAGGGTAAAAACTATTACAGGTGAATATTATTCATCGTTATTGGACCGTTTGAAAACCGAGCTGCAAGAAAAACGCCCGCGATTGGCCCACAAGAAAGTCCTTTTCCATCACGACAACGCACCAGCACATACCTCAGCAGTTGTGGTCGCAAAATTAATGGAAATAGGATTCCAACTTGTTTCACATCCCCTCTATTCTTCAGACTTGGCTCCCTCGGACTACTATTTGTTCTCCAATTTGAAGAAATGGCTGGCGGGACAAAGATTTTATTCAAACGAGGAGGTGATTGCAGACACTAATAGATATTTTGCAGACTTGGACAAATCCTATTATTCGGAAGGGATCAACAAACTAGAACATCATTGGACGAAGTGTATAAGCCTAAAAGGAGACTATGTTGAAAAATAAAAAAGGTTTACCCCAAACACATAAGTAGTTTTTATTTTTGCACGGACTTTTCAAACCAGCCTCGTATATATATATATATATATATATATATATATATATATATATATATATATATATATATATATATATATATATATTTATATATTTATATATTTATATATATATATATATATATATATATATATATATATATATATATATATATATATCAAATAAATAAAATCAAATCAAAAGTACGTCATAAAAAATCGATGGTTTTTCTCCGGCAAAGCATATTAAATCTAAGGAGTATAAAAACATAGTTTGAGTACAAAAAATAAAACATAAACAAATTAACTCTACACAAAATAAATAATAAGGAAACCTGAAAACGAAATATACTAAGCCAAAATGTAGAACACGCAACATCAAATATACAGTGGACAAACAGCAAGATACCTAGTTAACACAGAACTAATTCCAGTCAAAGTAAAATTAACACTAGTATATAAAACTAAAACAATAATATGTAATTGTCATTAGCAAGGGAAAAAGGTGCATACAAACTGACACAACACAAGTGCTTCACGATCAAAACAGACGAAAGCCAACAATAGACATATATATATATATATATATATATATATATATATATATATATATATATATATATATATATATATATATATATACACAGTAAAACCCCGATTAACCGAGTCGTGATTATCCGAGCTCCGGATTAACCAAGCCAATCTAAAAACCTGATTATATGAGGTACGCGCGTCTATGCTGCGTATTAACCGAGCTTCTAAAATATGTATGTACCCTGGCTCATGTGAGGGGTTCCCATATTTATGTTTTTGGACTCTTTCAGCATGTAAATTTGCGTGAATGCAGTGCATTATAGCGTTTACTATGGAGAAGTACGAGTATACTCACATAATTTATTTGGTTGTAGTTCTGGTAGTTAAGTGTAATTAATACGAACTGCTTTGTTTGAATTTTTTTGTCGTATTAATTATAATACGCTATTATATAATTGCTCCATTAGGAGCAAAACAAACGTAAAAGAATCGTCGTTCCTATTGAAGAAAAATTAAAAGCCATCAGAAGAATCGAAGCAGGAGACAATTAAAGTTGTTGCACGAGATTATGGAGTAGGTGAAGTAACAGTTGAAAATTGGAAAAGAAACCGCACAAAAATAGAAGAGTGGTATATAAATCAAGCCTCCTCGTCCTCAGTAAGAAAATCAATGAAAACCGGCGACTATGAAAAGGTTAACGAAGCTTTATTCATGTGGTTTAACCAACAGAGATCAAAAGGTGTGCCTCTGTCAGGTCCAATTTTACAACAGAAAGCAATAATGATTAGTAGGCAATTCCCAGAGATAGATCAGTTTACCGGCAGTTCTGGATGGCTTGACCGCTGGAGAAAACGGTATGGTGTACAACAACTGACTATGTGGTCAAAAACT
Organism: Pachyrhynchus sulphureomaculatus; assembly: GCA_019049505.1. NCBI lineage: Eukaryota > Metazoa > Arthropoda > Insecta > Coleoptera > Curculionidae > Pachyrhynchus > Pachyrhynchus sulphureomaculatus. Next base: position 88,474,292 of record CM032451.1, read on the forward strand.
TTCTGCTGATGTGTCATCAATTGAGAGAAGTTTAAGCAGAACTTTAAAAAGCAAATCTAAGATTGTGGATACACATGTGATCAAATTTACAACTATGACGAAACTGGTCTGAATTATAAAACGCTTCCATCAAAAACATTGGCATCTCGACAGGAAAAATCAGCCCCTGGGCACAAACGAAGTAAGGAAAAATTAACTATAATGGTATGTTCCAATGCATCTGGCAAGCACAAAATCCACTGATGGTGATTGGCAAGTCTGCACGTCCAAGAGCTTTAAAAGACACATCTCACCCAAAGCCCTACCAGTCTATTACAAAAGTCAGAAGAGCGCATGGATGGATGCGACCTTATTTACTAACTGGTTTGAAAAAGAGTTCGTGCCATCTGTGACTAAATTTTTGAACAGAAACCGTCTTTCTATTAAAGCAATTTTGGTAATGGTTAATGCCCCCTCTCACCCTGGAGAAGGACTTCATGTGGGCGAAATTGTTGAAAATTTTTTCCTCCAAATATAACTAGAATAATGCAACCAATGGATCAATCATCCTCGAAAACATTAAAAAAAATTATAGGCGTTTATATCTTGAACATCTGTTAGAATACACAGAAAAGGAGGATGTTATCAATGGGATGAGAATGGTTTCACTGAAAAATGTTATTTACTGGGTAAGTCAAGCTTGGGATTCTGTGCATACTACCACTATTCAAAAATCTTGGTCAAAAGTTATTGATTTTGAGGACTATAATGACAGTGAAGATGATACTCCTCCATTAAATGAATTAGCTTTGAAATTGAGAAGCCGTGGAGAAATGTCCTGTTCAAATTTTGACAGCGAGATAGAAGAAAAAGAATAAAGTTTATTTGAATTAATGCAAAAATTAAAAGGTTGCGAAAATGTGACAAGACAAGATGTTGTTGAATGGATTACAGCAGAAGAAAAAATGAGTATTGAAGAAATAACGAATGCCTTTCAGAAAACTGAAAAATTAGATGACGATGACTATGACGAAGCGGCGGTGGATGAACAGTCTCCTACTACGATCTCTCATCAAGAAGGTTTTGCTTCTTTGGAAAAAGCTTTGAGTTATATCGAACAACAACCAGACGCAACCCCAGCGGATTTGCTTCTTCTTAATAGATGGAGAAAAACATTGCAGCAAGAAAAAGAACATGCAATATGAAACAGAAGCGCATAGATACCTATTTCAGTGTTTTATAATGTATGTACCTATTTATATGTTAAAAACGTTAATACATCGGTTTAAAGTATTGATGTTTATTTTTTGAATGAATAAAAAACAAATCCGGATTATCCGAGTTTTCAGTTATCCCGAGGAGAGTGCCTCCCCACGTTACCTCGGATAACCGTGGTTCATATATATATATATATATATATATATATATATATATATATATATATATATATATATATATATATATATATGGGTCATTCCATACGAAAACGCAAATGGCTGCCTTCAGAACTGGTTAAATGATTTCGTAAAGGTAAGGGCTCAAATTTTAGCTTTTTTTTTTATGTAGAATCGAATGCCGTGTGGTACTTTTTGAAATTCTCAATTCTTTCATAGTGACAGTGTCAAATACAAGTAAGCTCGAAAAATTCAGTTATCTGAGGAGGGTGCCTCCCCACGTTACCTCGGATAACCGGTGTTCTACTGTATATATATATATATATATATATATATATATATATATATATATATATATATATATATATATATATATATATATATATATATTTATTTATAAATAAAACCTAATACCCTCTTTGAGGCCATCGGCTCTAGGCGGAAGAGCCTGCGAGAGGCAGGTGATGGCTCTGCAGTGGAGTAAATGCCACTAGACCACATCTTGGTACTGGGCAGCATCAACACCACTTTTTGAGTCGAAGTTATCAAGATGCTGACATGTGATGGTGGAGTGGAGTCAACAGAAAGGCCTCACCACTGCGAAACCCGCCAACACGTCCGGCAAACGTGGCGTTTTAATGCCAAAATTCCTCTAACCTAACATGTCGAGTTTTACAACTTCTTCAGATATAGTAGGACATATAGTTCAGAGTTTCACACTGTCCTGAAGATAGTCTACCCCGTCGAATCTGTGAGAGATAAAACTCGATATTCAAGACGAAGACGAGGAAAACGAGGATGTCGCAAATACTGATAGGGACGTATAACATAATATCAATGAGTACTAAGGCACATTTTGATACACTGTAGGAGGAAGTAGAGAACATAAGGAGGCACGTTTTGGGGCTAAGCGAAACAAGATGAGCGGGAGAGGCCGCATCTACTTTAAAGTCGGACCATTTCACCTTCCAAAGTAACGTCAACCCTGCAGGAACCAGAGAAGCAGCACTACTGGTGCAAAAAAGTATCGCTCACTGAGCTCAAAAGCAACAGCTAAAAACCCACCTTGGTTATTGAAGATTTTAACGCCAAAATTGGACAGAGGACCGAAACAGATAGAGAGAAAATTAGGACATTCGGTCTTGGTGCCAGAAACAACAGAGGCCAGCTTCTTGTCGATTTCCTCCTTAAAGAAGACTTGTACTGCCTTTCTACCTTTTCCAAGAAATAACTACAGAGAAAGTGGACATGGAGAAGTCCTGATGGGAGGACAAAGAATGAAATCTATTATATTATCGGTTACTCGGGAAGAATTTGTTCCGACGTAACTGTCCTTAACAAATTCGACACGGGAAGTGAACAGACGCTCAGGGCGAAAATAAGCCTTGATATCTGGAAAGAGAGAAAGAAAAAAAACTAGCACTGAAAATTCCTTCCTCGTTTTACTGGGACAGCACTGGCGGACAACAAAGTAGAATTCCAAATCCAGTTGAGAACCAAGTTTGGATTATCCCAAAACCCGAAAGAGAAAAGCATAGACGATTGATTTATGCAACACAATAACTGACGGTGCCCTAACTGCCATTAAGAAAATCTTTGTGGCAAACTCTAAATCTAAATCAAAAAGACGAACACATATCCAAACCCTGTTAGACAGAAGGAGAGCTGTTTCCAAGGACTCTCGTGAATATGGGGACTTAAGCAAGTCTATAAACAAGGTTTCTGGAAATTAACAAGAAATAGGAACACGAGGGTGATAGATGAGGCTATACAAGCAAATATATACCCTAAAACCTTAAGATCCAAGCTGAGCAAAGGGAAAGCAAGAATACACCATATGAAGGATGAGAATATACAGGTGCCCCATGAAAGGGAGGAAATAATAAAGATTCTGCAGGATTTCTATTCATACCTGTATGCCACAACAGCCCCTAGACCTCCTCACCTCCGTACAAAGCCAGTAATTACCAACGTTGGTTCAGAGAAGGTGCCCGAAATTACCAGGAAAGACGTAAGAACTGCAATATCACAGCTGAAAGGCCACATGTGTTCTGGTGAAGTTACGGTATTAGTTGAAATGTTGAAGAATTGCGCAACAGAGATAGAAGATGTGTTATGCATTCTCTATAACAGATGTTTGGACTCTCACCAAGATCATCACGAAAAGGCTGACTTTCAAATTTGATTTCTATCAGCCTGACGAACAGACTGGATTCACAAGAGATTTTAGCACCTTGATCACATTCATACAGTTTGCAGGCTCATCGAAAAGTGTACTGAATAAAATATACCACTATACTAGGCTTATCTAGACTATCGAAAGACCTTTGATTCTCTTGAAGTATGGGCTGGGATGGAGACTATGAACCAAGTAAGGTTTGATTCCAAATAATCTCCACTGATCCAGGGCATCTATGAAAACTACACTCTTCATGTCACGATAAATGATGGCTGGCGAACGGAACCAGTAGTTGTAGAAAGGGGAATCTGGTAGGGAAATCTAATCTCTCCAAAACTTTTTACCCTCGCTTGAGTATGCGTTCAAGGAGTGAGGTGCAAAAGGAATAGACGGAACTTTCCTTAATCACCTTCATTTTGCCGACGACTTAGTGCTGATAAGTAACGATCTCGACGAATTGTCGACGATGCTCAACCAATTGAATGATGCATCAAAGAGAACGGTTTGTCTATGAACCTTGACAAAACCAAGATAATGGCACCGGCTTCTGGTTAAGTTTATGTTGACAATGCAAACATAGATGTGGAAAACGAATCTGGGATATAGGATAAGGCACTTGGACGGCGGAACTAGGATTCGAAGATCGGCCGAAGAGTAGGCTTAGCCTGGGCTGCATTTGGAAAATCGAGTCATATTCTGAAGAACACTAGATTTCTCCTCAACCTGAGGAGGAGAGTATTTGATACGTGCATACTGCCAGTGATGGCTTATGGTATTAAGACAGTGACTTTGTTTCACAAAAATGCTAACAAGTTGAAAACAACGCATAGGTCCATGTAGAGAACAATGCTCGGCATTAGTCTAAGGGACCGCGTAAGGAATGAGGACATCAGAGTCAGGACTGGGGTCACCGATGTGATCGAGAGAGCAGCAAAACTAAAATGGCAGTGGACGGGACACATAGCTCGAGGTCCTAACGCCAAATGGCCAAAGCGGCTTCTGTGTTGGGGTCCAAGAATATCTGCCCGGAGCGCAGGACGTCCCCAACTCCGATGGCGGGATGATATAAGGCGGCATGCAGCGTATGGAAAGGGATGGAGTGGACGGCGACAAGCTGAAGAAGAAGAACATATTTACGTTAATATTTCCCATCAAAACTACGTAAGAGTTATCACCACTACGTCGAACATTTTATTTTTACGCTCGACACGCATTTCGCTATTGTTAACATCATCGGGAGCGATGATTGACTCAATTACCGCTAATGAAACGCGCGTCGAGTGCAGTATTTAAGTACTTGGGATAGCGGTTATAATGTTCTGTAATTTTCTATCGAGATTAATTATGTTATTCACCCGAGCAAAAGGCATAAACCGTGTTTTCACTATGTTCAAAGCGTGGAGAGAATATGATTTACGGTCTGTAAAATACTACGCGGACCAACATAACACTACCCAAATTAATTCTGGCTACTCAATAACACTTATAGATTACAACCATTTTTCTACCAGTGCTAATTGGGCACACCTTTTCAGCCCCCACCTCTACTTAGTTTTAGTTTTCAATAAGTATTCAAATCATAATAAAAACGGGACATATATACAGTGGCGAACAAAAGTATGCAAACATTTAAATTCCCATTTCTAGTCTTAACATTTAAACGCTTTACAATTACAATATTTATTTATTAGTCGTGTACATGCTAACTAACATTTTGAAGGCTAAAACAATTATTGTTTATAAGAAATGTGCTTAGTTTTTAACGTAACAAAATTATGCACAAACAAAGTATGGAAACATATGTTATAAAAAAAAAATTCCACCAAGATGACTAAGATGTCGAAAATATTTAATATTTAGTGGGATATCATTTTGCGTCAACTGCTTGACATCTTCTGCCCATAGAGTCAATAAGCCTAGCACAAAAATCGGATGGTATTTTTTCTCATTTTGTTTTAATGCGATCCAAAGTTCGTCCTGGTTTTTTATATTTCTTTTCCTAATTTGTTTATCCAGATAGTGCCAAAGATTCTCTATGGGGTTCAAATCAGGTGATTGTGAAGGCCAACGCATCACCCGAATCCTTTGTTCAGAAAACCAATTCTTGGCCAAGCGAGATGTGTGTTTGGGTCATTGTCTTGCCTAGAAAACTGCTGTTAATAAAGAACTAAGGCAGGAATATCAGGGTGTATTGGTGTCAGACATGACTATTGGGCGTCTTCTATTATCTGAAAATCTTCATCGTAGGCGTGCTCTTAAAAAGCCACTACTTACAAAGCGTCACAGAAAAGGGAGATTGAAATTTGCTAAGGAACATAAAGACTGGACTCAAAATCAGTGGTCTCTAGTAATCTTTAGTGACGAAAGTAGGTTCAATCTCTTTGGAAGTGATTCTACTCGTTATGTAAGAAGACCAGTTGGTCTAAGATATGACCCAAAGTACCTTGTACCTACTGTCAAACATGGTGGTGGAAATATCATGGTATGGGGTTGTTTTCAACGGTCTGGTACGGGGTCATTGACAAAGATAAATGGCAAAATGGATGCTCAAATGTATCTTGAGATATTGGAAAATAATTTGATTCCTTATGAAGATTTGCCACTGTCATGGATTTTTCAACAAGACAATGACCCAAAACACACATCTCACTTGGCCAAGAATTGGTTTTCTAAACAAAGGATTCGGGTGATGCGTTGGCCTTCACAATCACCTGATTTGAACCCGACAGAGAATCTTTGGCACTATCTGGATAAATAATTTAGGAAAAGAAATATAAATAACCGTTCAAGTGCAAGTTGAAGTTGCGCAATTAGTGTTCCTTATGTTGATTGCTTGTAAAATAAAAAATATTTTGTTACGGAAGTATAAAATGATCAGTGACTTCACAAAACACACCCCAAATGAGTTTTCAACAAACTTTGTTTCCAGTCTTTACTGAAAACTGATGACCTTAAAACTTTTGTTTTTTTAATTACCAGATAAATTATTAAAGATAATGCACTCGTGATAATTTTCGTTCAATCTACACCCCGTGGAGAATATTCTACAATTTTTTCAAAATTTTTTGATAAGTACTTTTGGAGATAAGGGGGGTGGACAGCGATTTTTTAAAAATAATACAAAGAAAAGTGTGCGCAAGAATTTTTTATATATATAATATATAAAGAAAATATATATATATATATATATATATATATATTTATATTTATATATATATATATATATATATATATATATATATATATATATATATATATATATATATATATATATATATATATATATATATATATATATATATATATATATATATATATATATATATATTTATATAATATATATATATTTATATATATATATATATATATATATATATATAAATACAAATATAAATATATTTTACTCGTGTTTTCACAAGCTTTCATTTGACACCCCACTCGATGACCTAGTAAAACAAATTTTTTTTTACTTTCGATTTCACTCCCAAAACTAACCGCTTAAGTTAAAATTTAACTTCCAAAACTACATGGCTCTGATCAGGCCATCAATTCCTATATTATTACCAAATTTCAACTTTCCATGAAAATAGTTTCGGAGAAAATCGGGTGTGACGGACGGACAGACAGACAGACACGAAGTCATCTTATAAGTGTTCCGCACGGAACACTTAAAAACCGGAATGAACTTTGGATCACATTAAAACAGGAATGGGAAAAAATAGCACCCGATTTTCGTACTAGGCTTATTGACGCAAAAGGATATCCCACTAAATATTAAACATTTTCGACATCTTCGTTATCTTAGTGCAATTTTTATTTTATAAAAAAAATATTTCCATACTTTTGTTTGTGCATAATTTTATTACGTTAAATACTAAGCATATTTCTAATAAACAATAACTGTTTTAGTCTTTAAAATGTTTGTTGGCATGTACACGATTAATAAATAAACATTGTAATTGTAAACCGTTTAAATGTTAAGACTAGAGATGGGAATTTAAATGTTTCCATACTTTTGTTCGCCACTGTAAGTATATATATATATATATATATATATATATATATATATATATATATATATATATATATATATATATATATATATATATATATTTATCAGATTAGAAAATGCTCAATGAGGCACGAGAAGCAAAGACGCACAAAGTATTACATTAGTATTAATTGGTTCAGTGATTTTTATTTTATTCTATGTATCTACCTGTCTGTTTTTATAATACAGTAGAATCTCGATTATCCGAGATAATATGGACCAAAATGATTTCATATAATCTAAATTTCGGTTAATCCGAATTTTTATATAAAATAGAAGTTTAGAATGAATACAACATTGCAGATTGACTTAAAAGCATTTATACGATATGCTATTACGTACGTAGGTATTTATTAAAACAAAGAATAGAACAATTTGTTTACTTATTTTATGTATATGAAAGGAAAATCGAAAATAAAACAGTTTCATTTTCAACTTTAATGTCTTAAAAATGAGGTAATTTTTAACTGCACTCGTTTTGAGTTAGTTCTGTTTTTGGCTGCAATGTCTCTCCAACGTTTGATAAACAAAACGTCCGCGACGCGACGGTTGCATTTTCTTGTTGTTCTACATAAGTTAACGGTTTTTCTAGAGCCTCTAGTCCTTCTGATGTGACATTTTTACTGGAATATTGTCAGTGGCTTCTACTTTGTTATCATCATCGTCATCACTGTCTATTTTATTAGCATTTTTGCATACACTTTTAATTAATTCTTTTGCAGTCAGTTTATCTTCCACACTATCACTGTTTAGCCATTCACAAACATCGGTTTCCGTAACACTTTCACATCCTGATATTCTTGTAATAATTTGATGTAAACTTTCATTATCTTCTGTTTCTGCCTCTGAGTAATGTCTCTCCTCTTGTGGAATCAATTTTGTCCAAAAACTTTCCAGAGTACTACTCTTTACTTGATTCCAGGTTGAAGCTATCCAATATATAACATTTTTCAAATTTATCTTTTTTAGACAATCAGTAAGATTGCCACCTTCATCTACTTCTAAAATATGCTCCAATAACAAACGCCCGTAATTGCGTTTTAAATTTTCCAGTACACCATGATCCATAGGCTGAATGAGAGAAGTTAGAGCAGGAGGCAAAAACATTGCTTTTATTTCCCCACTTTCAAGTTGCTCCGCACTTGGGTGAGTGGGGGCGTTATCTAATAACAAAATACGTTTTCTAGGATATCCATGTTCTTTTAAAAAAAGTTCTACTTTGGGAACAAAATCTCCAAAAAACCAATCTTTAAATAGAGTCGCGTTTATCCAGGCAATGTTTTGATTTTTATACAAAACAGGAAAAGCATTGCGACGAATATTCTTAAAGTTTGGTGGATTTGCTAACTTACTAATACATAATATTGTGAGTTTGTGTCTTCTAGAAGCATTACTGCATGTAAGAACAGTAATATGTTATTTGCTACGTTTGTAACCAGGTGCTTCAGCTTTCGTTTTTGAAGCTAAGGTATTGGACGGAAACATTTTGTAGTTCAAGCCTGTTTCATCACAATTATAGATTTGGTCTGGTTGTAAACCATGTTCTTTCATAAGCTGCTCATAATTCTTCGTAAATTTTTTTGCAGCAGATACATCAGCCGACAATCTTTCTCCACAAACTTTCAGTTGACGTACACCATGTCTTTTTTTCCACCTGTCTAGCCATCACTTGCAGAAAAATTTACAGGCGCTTCAATAACCGGCAACTCTTCGCTTAAACTCACTGCCTTATGTTTTAAAATTGTTCCTTAAATTGGTATTTCACGTTCTCGATTCTGTGTAAACTATAAAAATAAAGAATCATCCACTTTTTGGTATTCACCGCTTTTCATACTTTTTCGTGCCTCTGTGGGCTATGACAAAACACTACACCATTTTTCAAGTTTTTCGCGATTTTTTCTCCACTCTGAAACAGTACTCACGGCTACACCTAAATCATTCGCTATATTTTTAAGAAGTTCACCATTACCTAAACGTTGATTTGCTTCAAGTTTCTTTTTTAAGGTAATAACAACACGTTTACGCTTATTATTATGACGCTCCATTTTGTAAAATATCTATTAAAACGAAACTATGACCTCTGCGGTAATAATAGACGTAATGAGTAACTTATAACACTCGTCGACTAACCAAAACATAGACAGCGGTGAAATTCTAGACGTCGGGGAGTTTTCGACGCGTTAAGGAAACCACTCATCGTCTGTTTCGAATAATGGGGATTTTTTCGTTTAATGGGAATACAATTTGCTTTTTAACAGTTTGTTTCGGATAAGCCGGATTTCAGATAATCGCGATTCGGATAATCGGGATTGTACTGTACTAGGTTATCTTATACAAACGCGTAGATGACACCACTTAATAATTCATGTTTGTCGCTTCTGCTGTTTTTATTTTGATATTTGTCTAATTGAATGTGTGACAAATTTAAGCTTGTAATAATATACACAAGATAAGACATAAACTTGCTCTGAAAATAGGCATCAAAATCCGCGAGTTTTTCGGTCAAAATATTTGACTGAACACATCGGCAAATCAGAGATTGGTGACGAAATCTGAAAATATAGAGATGTACATAATGTACTAAAATTCGATAAACCTAGAAGTCTCGTTCCAGTGAAAACATTGCTACTGTTGGTGAAAATGTTGCTAATGAACCATCAACATCGATTGCACGCTATTCTCAACAGTTACACATTTTTTATGGCATCATGTAGCAAATTTTGAATGAAGATTTGCGTTTACACCCATGCAAAAATTTTGCTGATTACGTTTTGTTTTTGGTCAATGAGTAATACCTAAATGGTGATGTCATTTGACCACCAAGATTATGTGATTTGATACCGTTAGACTTTTTCCTTTGGAGCTGTGTTAAAAGTAAAGCTTATATCAAAAAACTAAAAACACTTTATGAATGAAAAAAAGGACACTTGAGCCGAAATTGCTGAAATAAACGCCACAATATACGAAAATATCATTGAAAATTACTACGATCCTGGTAAATAAAGTCATGGTGATCGTTTCAATGATATTGTATTTCACATGTAATCGAATTATTTTGTTTTTCATTTAAAAAACATCTAGATGCCCCTTTTGGGTAACACCTTATGTCTAAAGTTGGTACTTCCCTCTAGTGTTAAATATTATAAAATATTATAGGTAATTGTGATCGGTTGGTTTTTTTTTTTTAAATTTCGTACCGCAAGATTTATTAAAGCACAGAAAATGTAACTATTGCTACAGAAGGACAAAAAGTCCCAGGAAGACGTACCTTTATTTTCCTGGTGGTGATTTGTGTCATATAACAGCAACCAAGGAAGTCCTCTTAGTATTACACTACGGCAAAACCTCCAGTTTAAATTAGGGTCTAACATATTTGTTTATTGCTTTACAGCTTATCAGAAATTTCTTATCTAGATTAAAGCTAATATTCATTTATTCAATTTCATTGAATTATTGATTAAACGTAAATGCGCTTGAAAACGTTAACAACTACACTTGTGTAGTTTTTTTTTTATGTTACTTTGACAGTTAATTGTGGATTAACTGGGACAAAAACACGTCTATTTAAGGGGTTACGCCATCCTGGCGCTCGGAAAAATAGGGATAAAATTATATATATATATATATATATATATATATATATATATATATATATATATATATATATATATATATGTATATGTATATATATATATATATATATATATATATATATATATATATATATATATATATATATATATATATATATGTATATGTATATATATATATATATATATATATATATATATATATATATATATATATATATATATATATATATATATATATATATATATATATATATATATATATATATATATATATATATATATATATATATATACATATAAAAAAAAAAAAGGCTAATGATTTTTAATCATTATGAGATGTGAGTATGAGATATAGGAAACAAAAGAATATAGTAAAAGAATATTATTTATGTTTGTGAATATATTTATTATTATTATTCTTATATTTATATGTGCAAAAGTTTCTGGCCACTTTGTACTACGAGAAAAACTATTAGTCCATATGCTCTATAATAGACTTAAATTATATTTTTATGTTAATATTTTGTAGCCATACCCTTTGCTGCGATAACAGCCGCACAACTATGTGGCATTGACTCAATTAATCGATTAATACAAGCAGGTGAAATTTTATCCCATGTTTGGGGTCATTATCCTGCTGAAATATCCAATTCTGCGGCAACGTTTCTTCAGCATATGATAACAAATTGTTTTCTAAAATGTCCTTGTAAATATCAGCATTCGTATTTTCGTTGATCTCGATCACTGGACCGACTCCTTGTGCAGAGAAAATTCCCCAAACGATCACACTTCCTCCACAGTGTTTTACAGTAGGAATTTGGTACCAGTAGGGCGTCGTACATGTTGTCTACCATCGCTTCCAAATGATTAAATTTAGATTCGTCTGAGAAAGCTACTTTTTTCCAATCTTTGATTGTCCAATTTAGGTGATCTTTGGCAAATTGTAATCGGGCCTTCTTATTCTTTTTACTGATTAATGGTTTTTTAATACCTATACGGCCAAAAAGTCCCACATCATGTAGTCTTCGTGTCACAGTACTACGACTAACATTAGCTAGGTTTTCATGCTTTAGCTCGCGTGCAATTTCGGCAGCAGTTTTCTTGACATCCGCAGTTGATTTGCGTTTAATGATACGAGTAGTAGAGTAGGCGGGGTACTGTGACTGCGGATGTCATGTGTCCATCCGCAGCCTGCCATTACCCGAAGAATGGCCTTGAAAGAGCCGAAGAATGACCTCGAAAGAGTCTAAGAATGATCTTGAAGAGCTGAAGATGAAGAAGTGGTCGACAATGACGTCACATACCAGAGGCTGTTGAAGACGGTGTGGGCGTGGTCAAGAAGAGTTTTAGTATCGCGAAGAAGTGTCAATGACGTCACATACCAGAGGTTGTTGAAGACTTAGGCGTGTTGTTATGATGAGGGGTAGATTAGGCTAAAAAGTCCTTATTTCCAAAAAGGGGTAGTTTTCATATGGTGTAAAAAAGGCAAAAATAGAATTTACCCTATTTTTTGGTATTTTATTTACATAAGTCCAAGTTCACTTAGCCAGAATACGAACCGTCGACCCTTGTCATAGAGTCTAGTTCTATTAGCATTTACGCTACTGATGCTACTTGAAATAATGTGGAAATGAAAGGTACATATAAAAAAAGCATTGTCTCTTGGATAAGAATAAAATGACTTGTAGAATTGGGAAAAACGTTGTATATTATAAAGTTTAGAAAAAATAAACGGTATTTTTACTAATAGAGTAAGTTGAATCTTTTCTCTTAATTTAATTTTTTTCCTTTGTTAATAAAATATAGATTAACCTAGCCTAGCCTAACCTGTATAAATAAATAAAACACAAGTTTCATTTCTACTGGTTGGTTTGATGTGTTGTTTTTTTCCTTTGTTAATAAAATATAGATTAACCTAGCCTAGCCTAACCTGTATAAAAAAATAAAACACAAGTTTCATTTCTACTGGTTGGTTTGATGTGTTGTTTTTTTTGGATAAATAAAACACAAGTATGAGCAGATTTAAGAAAATATATATATATATATATATATATATATATATATATATATATATATATATATATATATATATATATGTAAAGAATAATTTTACATTATAAAAAAAAAAAGTTATAAAGGGTTAATATAAATAATTTTATTTTGTTAAAAAAATTATCTGTTTCTGTTTCGTTCGTTGGCTTCTCTTTCGATTCCCCTTCTTTCTTTACTGGACAAATACGAAGAAGGTAAATGTTTTGCACCATCTTTTGTTTTAAACAATTCCATAACTTCACATGTCAAACATCTTTCATTATACAGGTCTGTTTCACTTTTACATTTGGAACATTTTACTCTTACAACAACTGGCATTTTAATGTTCTCTTAGACCCTTGTTTTTTGTTGTTTTTTTTTTAATTAAGTTTATATTGATACATCTCGACCTTATATATAAAATGTTTTCCTACTCTTATTATTTACTTACTATTGTGAACATTATTTTTATCGATCCAACTTTTGTGTTTATTTCGACAACAAAAAAAAATTAATAAGAAAATTTTACCAAAAAAATAATTTCTAGAGTCGTTGTTTTATAAAATACAAATAAAAACTAAAATATACCTTAAAAAAAAATACAATTTACTCCTAAGAAATAGTTGTAAATATAAAAAAAAAAACTAAAATTTGCTTTTAACAAGTGAAAATTGGTATATTTCCAGTAAAGTATATATTTAATATTTACTGCGTAATAGTTTAAAAATAGAAAATGATGACATGATGTAATTAGTCTTCTAAATTGGCATCATCATCATCATCATCAAAAACAGATAAGAAAGGACATAAAGTTGTTTGCTTGCAAAATAATGTTTATAAGTTAGTAATTTTAGTAGAGAAACGTGTAATCCAAAATTCTTATTTTCATAGGATGCAATTAAAAAAAAATAATTATGTTTACACAAAGATGTTTGCTAAAATAGTTATTTTAATGAGGTAATTAAAAAATAATTGCTTTTACAAAATTGTTTATACAATAAAACGCAAATTAAAAAATTTTGTTTACTAAAATAGTTATTTTAAAGGAGATAATTAAAAAATAATTGCTTTTACAGAACAATAAAAACGAAAATTAAAAAAATAATTACTTTTAAACGTTTGTTTAAAAGCATTCCAAAATATTTATGTTAATAGGTGTTAGAGGCAATTAAAAATAATTGCTTTTCCGAAGTTGTGTATAGTAATAATAAATTAATAACGCAATTTTTTTACTCCGAAAGTTCTTACTCCGAGTCAATTTAAAGGTGATCGAATTTATATCTTACATACACTCCAAATCATAAAACCTTAAGGTATAAATTTGATAATTTACCCATTTGATAACTACGAACAAGAAAAAAATGGAGAAGATGGATAAGGATCTCAACTTATTTGAAATTGCTATGAAGAAGTATAAATTTAACCTTAAAGCACCTCTATCACCACCACCACCTACAGGGATTTCTTTCAATTCGACTCAAGAAGAAGAAGAAGAAAGGAGCAGCAACAAACCTGTAAACAAGAAGAAAAAGCCTGAACCTGTAAGTACTTTCTTGATAATGTTGAAAAAAAAAATTATGACAAAATTTCCTATAAGTTTAATAGTAATTTGATTTATATTATACTAATACTGTGTTATTCTCTCTCTTTTATTAGTTAAAATTTGACAAGATTAAGAAGAGCCCATATCATATGTGCGTTACACCTGAATATTTAGGTGATGGAATATGGACACCAGGCAAACTATCAAATATTAGTGCAAACGTAGTAAGTTATCAATTTAATAGACAAATAGATATTAACAGATTAGAAATACCAGAGTCATGTAAAAACTTAGTTCATTCACAGTTTCGCAACAATCATTTTGGTTGTGAATTTGATGATTAAACTTTGTGTATAGAAAAATATTGTTATTTTTTTAATTACAAAAAAAACTGAAACTCCATATAGAATTTATGCTAACAAAAGTGACTATTTTAAAGAAATGTAAAATGTAAATGTAAATATATTTAATTATAGAAATTGTTGGAAATGAAGAACTCTCGTTATTTTTTAATCACATTTACAACAACAAACTGTTCAAATTTATTGTCAAGCTACTAATAGTACGACTGGACATCAATCCAGTTCAAGATGTTCATATAAAACTGTTATAGAAAATAGGGGAATTGATTATTAAAATTTATTTCTTTCGGAAACAAATTTTGTATTTTTTTTTCGTTGTTAGCATATTCAACATCTTATCGACAAATTTTTACCTTTCTTATCTGTTTTTGCTGAACTTATATTTAAATTATTATACATAGCAATTTACAAGTATTTTACCGAGAATATTATATTCCTTTTACAATATGTATGTATGTACGTTAATAACTAACAAATTACGAAAAAACAAGTCATTTAACCTTACGACAAAGATATACGGTAAATTTTTAGGTTTTTAAATTATTGCATTCTCAATCCATTTGAATCAACTCCTTATCAACTAATATTAACCTTTCTTATCTCTTTTTACTAAACTCTCTCTCTCTCTCTCTCGAATTTATATAGTTATTAGTAAAGAAAATTATACAGAGCAATTAGTACTTTATCCAATACATTTTACATCTTATCAACAAAAATTTGATCTTTCTTATCAAATTTGTTGACCTGTTTTTGTTGTTGTTGGTGGTGGTGTCATTTCGTACCAGGCAAAATATTTGCATCTCTAAGGATTAGCAATTTAGTTAGTAAAATCTATTGTTTTTTTGAAAATTTTGTACTTTTAAGTTCGTTTTTCAAGTTTTTTAGTAAATTATTATTATTTAAGCTATATTTATAGAATGAAAATTTTGTTAAGTGCTAGGCTAGGCTCATTGTTTAAATAAATAATTTGTACAACGAATACACCATCATAATTTGCTAATGTCAATAAACACATTTAATTCAACCAAAAATTCCTGAATTAATATACGAAAGTTCATATGTTTAATTATTAATGTATAGGATAGAAATATAATTTCTACAATTATATATATATATATATATATATATATATATATATATATATATATATATATATATATATATACAGTCGACACTGTTTATAGTGAAACTCTATATAGTGAAAAACTCTTTATAGTGCAATTTTTTCAAGACCTAGAATATCTTACATATATAGCAATATATACGGATTTTCTCTCTTTATATAGTGAAAAACTCTCTATAGTGAAATTTCGGTCAACATTTTGGTCTTTCACTATATAGAGTGTCGACTATACATATATATATATATATATATATATATATATATATATATATATATATATATATATATATATATTAAACTGATGAATAAAACGAGATGTTTTAATTACTACTATGTTTTTGTTATTTTAGTTTTAAAACCTTCATAACAATTAATAGGATAATTTTCTACAGGTTTCATAGCAGCAGCATATATCTTGACTGAATGAGGAAGTTAATGATTAACACTAATAGCATTTACTAATAAAACACAAAGTTTGGTTATTTGTTTTTTATTAATTTATTTAAAACACATTTATATACATGGTACAAGGCTTGAAAACAATATAAATAGATATTTGTCATCTTATACAATTTGATTTTCACAAAAGACTGAGTTGAAACAACTCTTGCTATTTTTTTTAGAAATATTAGAATTACAAGCATTTAAGAAATAGAGATCTTTCCCCAGGATTTTTGTTTAACAAATTGATTGATCTATTTGTAAATAAGTCGTCTCGTTTGTAAAAGATCGACTGGAGCTGTCTCAAAATAATGTTCAGTAGTTCTAGTTTTTTTAGTGTGTAAAAACTCTTTAAACATAAAATCTGCTTCTTCATTATCGATGGTAAAATGCTTAATATGCCCAAATTTTTCAAAGTCTACTTCAGTTAAGTGGTTTTTAATTAGTTTCAATGTTGAATCGTAGATCTTGTCCGAATAAACGTTCCAAAAATGAGGAGTAACTCTTAGATTTCCTTTACCTTCCTCCTTCTGATCAATAATAACGTTCCACATTCTATCTCCACAGGAATATTAAATTTCTGAGCTATTTCGAAAATCAATATTGATGTTGGTAAACAGGCTGCAAAGTATTCTCTTTGACCAAATACTAGCTCTACTGTTTTTTGTATAATTTCCAAGATTTCGGTTTCACGAGACTATTTACCTGTTTGTTGATCTGACTGAACTGTTATTATTAGCACATACACACACTTTGTTTATATGGACAACAAGCAAATAATTTGTTTACTTTTAAACTAATTATTTTGAAGTAGTTACTTAAAATATATATATATATATATATATATATATATATATATATATATATATATATATATATATATATATATATATATATATATATATATATATATATATATATATATATATATATATATATATATATATATATATATATATATATATATGTATATATATATATATATATATGTATATATATATATACATGGCCTTGGGGGGACATGCCTTCATTTAAACCGAAAAAGCCTTCATGTTTAGATCATCAGCATATAGCCTGCAACGATAAGGTTCAGTGTAGTATCACAAATTGTTTGGCACTGGCTACATGGCTCACAATATTCATCCCATAATAATGTCTATCAGCATCAACCACCACCACCACCAAGAAGATACTATATTCAATCTTTCATCTTATTCATTGAAACAATGGGAAGGCAATGTATTTAATAATAAACTTAGATTTAAGAAATTTGTAACCAATGTTAAAAAACGAATAATTTGTAGAAAAATCGATGATTATTAATTGTAGAAAAATTGATAGTTTTCGTAATAAAAAATATTTTTAAGTCAAACTTGTGTGTTTTATTAGACAGAAGAAATCATTCTCATCTCCTATTACGACGTTTTAATACGACCAAAAAAACCCTATAAAAAGCTGTTAAAAAACACAAAAAACATAGTAGTAATAACATTTTTAACGATTGTCATCTTATTGCAAATATGACGAATTCATTCAATCAAGGTGATAATGATATAGTGCGTAAAACATGTAGAAAAGTAGATAGTTTTGTTAAGAAATTATCATGTTGTGAATCCAAGGTTCGATTGATCTCTTATCGAGAATATTTAACACCTTATATCGATCGCAAGTTACAACGACAACAAGTTTAGGGGAACAACTACATTACGTTTCATGTGTATGGTCACAACCTGGAGTTCAAGAAGGTCCTGATACATGTGAATGTTTCCACATACGACGTGTCAACGAAGAATTGTTATTTTTTAATGACTGTTACAATGCACAATGTTGTGTTCATTGCAATAATAGTAATAGTCAGACGGATCAGTTATCGAAACTAGTTACGTCTATTGTACTGTTTTAAAAAATTTTTTTTTTTTGCCTAAGACAATTTTTGCAAATAGTTATTACTATAGAACTCGCATAAATATTGCAAATAATGCTCAAGTAATTATGTATATGATAGGAAAATAGCATAAATATGATATATTAAAAACTATATTATGTATTTGATCGAAAGGATCCTTTTGATTTTACCCGTACAAATACCACCACAATTTCGAGACTTCTTTGTTCTAGTAAACTATTTTAAGCTTTTAATTAGTTTAAAAAAATATATTGGTACCCTTAATGAAATACATCAACCATTGAAAATATTTTGGTACCCTTAATAAATTATTACAACAGCAAAGATTTTCCAATCACCAGATAGTGTTGTTATTAAAAACATGTTTATTTGTATGTGTTATGCAGTTTGTTTTTTTGAAATAAATCAAAAAGTTATCGCTAATTAAGTCATCCAAATATTCCAATCACCAGATATTTGTTATTAAAACATGTTTTCTGTTTACTTGTTTGCTTATCACTTTTTTTTTGGATTTTTTATAGACTAACTGAATCCACTTATTTTTGGGATTTTTTAGAGTCTCATTGACTCCATGCATCAAAACAGTTTAGTTTTGAAATATTACAAGTTATCTATTTATGACCTTTTCTGTTTAATTTATTTGTATATATTTGATTAACTCATTCAAAATAATTAGTTTAAATAAAGTAACAAATTGTTTGTTATCTGTAGTATTATACTACTGTTATCCATCTAACCATGTCAAATAACCTCATGCAGCAAAGTATAGGTGATATTGGTCGATTTAAATTAAATTTACAGTGTCCAGTGTGTGGTTTGAAAACTACAAAATGGTGTGATTGGAAGGTAAATTATATTATACTTATAGAACGATTTAAACAATGTAAAAGGTATTTCCAATTAGTACCACATTTACAACAAACTGTTCAAATTTATTGTCAAGAGATTAATAATGCGACTGGAGCACATCTTGGTTGGCGTCAATGTATTCTCTTCTGATCTCCCGACTATAAATGAAGCCTAACATACATGGATGACTGATTTCAAAGATCAAAATGTATCCATATCGATAATAATAAATACCCTTTCAAGATTTTTTTTTTCAAACTTAGACTTTATTATGAAAATTATTTTTCTTTAAAACTGATAGAGAATAGCAAATTATAATTTCTTGCATTCTTTGTGTATTTGAACAAATATTTTATAGTATAGGTGCCATTTAGTACCATTTATGATATATGAATATATTTAAGTTTTTTTTTTAAAAAAAATTGTTATTAAAATTGGTATTTGTTCTGTCAATGATATTTGTTTGGAAAAATTTGAAGAATATGAACGCATTAATGAAAATTTAACCGGCTCAATAAATTATACCAGATATATTTCTCTTCTTAAGCAAAATATTCAATTAGAATCAGATTTATATTTATTGAGAACAAATCTAACGGGAAAACTAAATAGATGTGAAGAGAGGCACAAAGTTTTCTATTCATTAATATCTCATTTAAATAGTGAAACTGCAAATTTAAAAAGTAATTTCACCCATTTAGTTCATGAAATCGTATCAACTGGATGGTGACTTGAAAGAATGTGGAAGAAATTTGGAAAAACAACTGGCCGAGCAATCGAGAACTTTTACAAATCTTAAATCCTGTGTCGAACGAGAAGAAAA
This sequence comes from Pachyrhynchus sulphureomaculatus, assembly GCA_019049505.1. Taxonomy (NCBI): domain Eukaryota; kingdom Metazoa; phylum Arthropoda; class Insecta; order Coleoptera; family Curculionidae; genus Pachyrhynchus; species Pachyrhynchus sulphureomaculatus. Next base: position 88,494,566 of record CM032451.1, read on the forward strand.
TCTGTTGGAAAGTTTAAACAAATATGTTTATCGCTTAGCGACATGTAGAAAAAATAATAAAAAATTAAAAGGAAAAAATTCTAACCTAAGTAGTAGTAGTAGTAATTAGTGTTATTTAGTACTATTTTATATTCATATTTATATAAGAAAGTTAGTAAAATTCTTTAAGTTGTTGTCTATTTACATCTATATATCTTAGTAAACAGTTTTTGGAAAAAATAGTTTAAAATGTTAGTAAAATTCTTTAAGTTGTTGTCTATTTACACCTATATATCTTAGTAAACAATTTTGAAAAAAATAGTTTAAAAATATATTATATATTAATAGTTTCTTTTTTTTTTAAATACAGTGGTTGAATTTTTTTTTGTTTTAACTACAACTGAAAACTAACTGTGGTGAATAAACACCAGCTTATTGCATACTTTTAAAAAGTTGTTCTTTTTTTAAATCGCTATATGTTTTACATTAATGGGTAGATAAAGGTAATTATTCATAACAACAATGTTGCAAAACATTATTTTATGTGTCACATTACTTATCATTATTTAAAGAGAGATAATGAGTCTTATAACAACCCATTAATTACAAGCCTGTCTAGTGCATATGTAAACAGGACATATAAATAGGACCATTTATCAAGTCAAATTATCATAACAGTACAGAATTTTTGGAAAACATAATTTCAAATAAAATAGTATCCAGTAGTGATAACAAGTGTTAGACAAAGTTTCCTCCGAAACCGTCCGCAAGACTGAATTGGTAAGTAGATTACTTAATATTATTTATATCTGAAAGCCAGCAAGACAACTGTGTGTGTGCTAACTACAACGAACTCACCAACTAACTAACTAAATGTTAATCTGGAGGCTGGGTACGATGCATTGTTCATAATTGTTTATCGTTGCATTGTCCAAAAATATAAATTTAATTGCTATGTATAATTTTCTTTATTAATAACTATATAAATTCAAGAGCGAGAGGGAGTTCAGTAAAAACAGATAAGAAAGGTTAAAATTAGTTGATAAAGAGTTGATTCAAATACATTGAGAATGTTATAATTTAAACACAATTTACCGTATATCGTTGTAACGTTAAATGACTTTGTTGTTTTTTCTTAAGTTACTATAGTAATATTATGAAACGAGTGATAATCAATCAAAAGAACTAAGATTTGAATAATAAATAAACTGAAATAGCCTGTAAATGAAAAAAAAAACTATAAAAATATGACTAAATACAGAGAAAATCACACTAAATCATGGAGTTCTTTATTTACAACAATTTCGATAATTATATAGTAGTTTTACATTGGATAATGCACAATGCCATGGATTAATATTTTTACGAAAATAACACTCTGGAATCATCTTAAATTGACTTAATTTAGGTTCTTGTTGAATGAGAATGTTGTGTATGTAGTTTTTATTTAAGAATTTCTTTAAAATATTCACTTTTGCGTTTCCTTTGACATAAATCCGATATGGAGTTTGATAAATTTTTAATACATCTTGTAAAATGTTCGCGATATCATTTATTTCAACAAATCCATTTTCCCAACATAAACTATGATATTGTTCTGACCAATTAATTAATTTTTGATCTTCAGCAGCAGATATCATAGTTCTTGAGAATGGTGGTTTAAATAAATAATTTGCATAACGAATACCATCATAAACTCTTTGGGTATATATCCAAAAGAACAATTATATCCCTGAATGTCAATAAACACATCTGATTCAATCATATTGAACGATTTATCGAATGACTAAATAAAACTGAATACATATATATATATATATATATATATATATATATATATATATATATATATATATATATATATATATATATATATATATATATATATTCATATTTCTGATGTATTTCTCATACTTCCTATAAGAACAATTTACTATCTCATTTAAAATAACTATTGTTATTATGAAAGGAGAAAAAAAAAAGTTCTGTAAATAATTTCGGAGACAGTTGTTTAAAGAAAGTTTTTTCTTTTTTAAATAAAACGAAGAGTTGTATTTGGGGTTATTGTGATTAATTATTTTTTCTTCTTCTTTTGTATTATTTACCTATTCAGTTCTACAATTATAAATAGAAGCAGCTGCAGGTAATGAAATTACAAAATATATATTGTCCTTTAACTGATAAAAGAATTGGTTTTCAGAATATCAAAATCACAAATTACTCCCTATACACAAGATCAATTCAAACAAGATCAATTCAATTTGAGTGCGGAAGTCAGATATGCAAGAAATGCAAAATATACTTCTGTTTTTGCAAAGACTCACTAGCTATACATCAACATCTTCATGGATTGCAGAAACCAAAATTCAAAATTTTTGATCTCTATTGTTATGAGAAAATGACAGATTCTTTGGATCTCGATTGTTATGAGAAAATGCCAGATTCATAGAAATGTTTTTTTTTTCTTTTTCTTCTTCCAGCCGCTCATCCATTATCCAATCCCTACAGCAACCGACTTCAAAAATATCAGAGACACAGTGGTGTCAGATCAGTTTAATTATGTGTTTTTATTATACCAAAGTCAACCAATGTTCGACGATGAATGGCAAAACATGGAACATATGTTTCACTGTGCTGAATTAAGTGATGCTGCAACAAGAGCATACTGGGAGAGAATTAAAAATGAAATCAATTATAATATTACTTAATGCAAATATTACTCAAATTCAAAAAGGAAAAGAGAATATAAAAAAATAATTTAAACTTGTATGTTTCATTTCACCTAGATCAAGTCAAACAAAATGAATGACCTTGCACACTAATGGTATTTACTGAGGATAAAATAAAATTTACAATAAGACAAATTGTTAATTTTAAATTTATATTTTATGTGAATCTGTATGGTAAAAAATGTATGTTTTATAGAATTATGTACTGTTATGATCAAATCAATACAAAATAATTTAAACCGGTTGGGTTTTATTTTACACAGACTAGACTAAAATACTCCATTTTTTTTTAACTCTAATATTAAAAATAATATTTGTTTTTTTTTTACTTTTCAGGAAATGTTGTAAAAAAAAGTTTCATTGCCGTTGGTTTTATTTAAAAAAAAATTATGCCTGTCCCGGTGAATCAAAAATGCCCACAGCTCCATATACAAACTGTCTAAGAGAAAGTATTTTACGAAATTTAGAAGGTCATAAACATGTTATAGGATACCTTACACCGTATCAAGAATTAGAATGAGCTGCTAGATGGAAAGAACAAAATAATGTTAATAATAATAATAATCAACAAAATAATAATAATAATAACAATGCCCCTTTGTCAGGGAAAAACGGAAGGAATATTAAATACAGCTCCATGTACGAACTGAGAAAGTATTTTACGAAATTTAGAAGGTCAGACACATGTTATAGGATACTTTTACACCATATCAAAACAAAAAATGTAAAGGTATGTTTTATATATAAAATTCTGTACTGTTATGTTCAAATTAATATACCAAATAATTTATGAAACTTGTGTTTTTTTTTATTTTTTTTATACAGGTTAGGCTAGGCTAGGCTAGGTTAATCTATATTTTATTAACAAAGGAAAAAAAAATAAAATTAAGAGAAAAGATTCAACTTACTCTACTAGTAAAAATACCGTTTATTTTTCTAAACTTTATAATATACAACGTTTTTCCCAATTCTACAAGTCATTTTATTCTTATCCAACAGACAATTCTTTTTTTATATGTACTTTTCATTTCCACATTATTTCAAGCAGCATCCGTAGCGTAAATGCTAATAGACTAGACTCTATGACAAGGGTCAACGGTTCGTATTCTGGCTAAGTGAATTTAGACTTTTTTTAAATAAAATACCAAAAAATAGGGTAAATCACCCTCATAAAGAAAAATTTTATTTTTGCCTTTTTTACACAATAAAAAAACTACCCCTAAAAATCATCCCCTAAAAAAACTACCCCTTTTTGGAAATAAGGACTTTTTGGCCTAATCTACCCCTCATCATCATAACAACACGCCCAAGTCTTCAACAGCCTCGGGTATGTGACGTCATTGACACTTCTTCGCGATACTAAAACTCTTCTTGACCACGCCCACACCGTCTTCAACAGCCTCTGGTATGTGACGTCATTGTCGACCACTTCTTCATCTTCAGCTCTTCAAAGTTATTCTTCGACGCTTTCAAGGTCCTTCTTCGGCTCTTTCAAGGTCATTCTTCGGGTAATGATAGGCTGCGGTTGGACACATGCCATCCGCAGTCACAGTACCCCGCCTACTATACTACTGATACGATCTACTTTTTTAGACTTTTTTCTTGGTCTTCCACTACGCGGACCTTCTTTTAAACCATATCCACAACAATATTTTACAATAATATCGTTTACGGTTGATTTACCTCTCGATAATAATGAAGCAATCTCACGAGAAGACTTTCCTTCTTTTGAAAATTTTATTACTCTTTCACGAATTTGGATTTGCATATGCCGAGCCATGTTTATGCTCCCACGACCCTTTATGAACTAAATGTGAACATTCAACGTGCTATTATTCGTAAATACGTCTTTGAACGTCCTACTGCGTCAATGTATATTATGTGGCCGGAAACTTTTGTACATATAAATATAAGAATAAAATAAATATATTCACAAAACATAAATAATATTCTTTTAATGATATATTATTTTGTCTTTTTTTTTAAATAAATTTCACTGGCCGGAAACCTTTGCACGCCACTGTATATATATATATATATATATATATATATATATATATATATATATATATATATATATATATATATATATATATATATATATATATATATATATATATATATATATATATATATATATATATATATATATATATATATATATATATAATATATATATATATATATATATATATATATATATATATATATATATATATATATATATATATATATATATATATATATTTATATATATATACACGAGTTTATATGTATTTACGCAGCTGTTGTATATATAATAAAATTTTTATTTTTTACAAATTGTTAACAACAAATTAAAAAGAAGATATGAACCATCTTGTAAGACCCTCTTTTGAAAATCCTTGCCACCGCACAGTGGGCCAGGAATCTGATTTTTCGTTCAAAATTGTCTAGAGCCCTCTATTATTAACGAAATCAGGCAATATATTTCTTTAAATAGAAGTAATAGATTCAGCGACCCAGGAAGCCCCCGATGAACCAATTTTGAACTCGTAAACTTGAAATCACGTGAACTTCGACATTTTACCTCCCGGTTCCGTGCTTCTTTATGCAATTTAAAAAAAATTTGAGGTTATATTTTGCAAATCGCCTTCCGTACGTTTGTTCAGAATTCGCTTTAAAAAAATGTCTGATTTCGTTAATAATTGAGGGCTCTAGACAATTTTTAACGAAAAATCAGATTCCTGGCCCACAGTGCACCGGTTTAAATTTTTTCCTCAGTCAGGAATCGTCCAAAAACCAAACAAATCTTTTTAATTTTGTTAAAAAAGGTCATAGCTAATATGGAAAAAATTTTTAATTTTTTTTTGTAGAAATGACATCGGTTTGAAAATAAAATCAGATTTTCCCAAAAATTTTGAGCTTTAAAAATTAATAAAAAATGAACGGTGCATCCAATCGAAAAAAAAAATTGTCAACTTCAAGATAATATAAAGAATATGTAGTAGGAATTTTATCAAAATCGATTCAATAGATCTCGAGATATTTTGTCCACCAGTTTGAAAAATGTAAGTACCGCATCTTCAAAGTCTATAATTTTTTTTATATTACCTTCAATCTGCGATTCCATTTTGTAGAGTTTCAAATATTCTTAAAAGTATAAATAATAAATCTAACCAAAAAAAAATGGATTTTTTGAAAATTTGAAGGTTTGTGCGGTAAGGGTCGGTGAAAGACAATAAAAAGTTCCGAGTTGCGGTACAGACCTTTTTAGAACCCAAAATTGACCGCCGAGTTTCGGTCCGTCACAGGCAGGTATAGAGCTATAAGTATGCAAGTTATGTGTGAAAATTAAAGCAAAAGACATATTTCAGTCATTACCATATTTGTATAAACCATTTGACAAACGTTACACCATCAATTTCTTTATGTACATATGGAATTATCATATTTTCTAAAAATGCTGAATTGTGCCTATCAGTCGAACACTTTGGTGCACTGGTTTGTACAGCGTTTATTTTCGCCTGTGTTTCAGTCTGGAAACCCTTGATGACCTCTAAAAATTCATGAAAATTCGGATGAGGCGAACGACTATCCTTTGCAAATTTTGAATGAAAAGCCCCAATACCGTTATTAGTTCTCCAACCGCTGGCGTCGAGTGCTACCCAAAGAGTTGTAGGGAATTGAGCACTATCATCGATGTACTTTTCAACTATGTAGTCAGCAATGTTAGGTGTGAGTGGAGTGGCTGATTTTCTAATAATTGGACGAAAACATCTCTCACGTGATCGGCAGGGAGAAAAGTTAGCACGAACAAGTAGTTGTTAAGCCATTTTCCAATGGGAAAATTTTTATCTTTGTATTCTCTAGTTAATCCTAGATTCTGAATTTTTTTTCCACCAGAATTGTCCTAAATGGAATCTGTATCTCCCAAGGAATGGAAATTCGGTTGAAACCGCACCGTGAATAGCGCGTTCAAAGTCTGATACGACCTTTGTAGGCGAGAAGACACATCCTAATTACTGGCATTTAGACTTTACCGCAGAGAATACCAAAGAATACGAAGTTTCCTTCTTGTCGTGCAATAGGGTGAACACCAAGGGAATATAGCGGCCATTTTGATATATGCCAGAATAGTAAACATTTGTTGAAAAAACTTCGCACAAAATTTAAATGTACCGTCCACCATAACAACTTCGCCGCGCATAGGAATTCTAAATTATTTTTACAGGAAAATATCACACCAGCCTGGACATCATTAAACATCAGGAAATCTTCATGCCTGACGGTTTCGACCGAGATTGAACTGGGATATTCATGAACTTACTCTCGGGACTTTGGCAACTTCATATAGCACTACAGTCTGGTTCGGTTCAAATTCTTCCCTATTCTTGTCATATCGAAGTTGGTGAAAGTGTTCAGCACATTCGGATCTGCATCCACCTCCCGCCGAATCATCTTTCGTGGTCTTTCGTTGTAATGTTCCTCGTTGGCTCTCTTCTTTACTGCGTTGTTAATATTTTGGCGATTCAGTACTTGTTCATTATCGTGTTGATGTTGATGATTGCCAGTTTGTCGTGAAAATATGTCGTCTGGTCCAATGGTATAAACTTTGACAGTGCAGTTCTTATTTGTACAGACCCAGCACATCTCTTCTGTCGATTTTAAACGGCGATATTGTCGAAATTTGTAATTTTCCAATAGGACCAAAGTTTTGCCTTTCTCGCTCAACATCCTCTGTAATAAGACCATGTCGACTTGAAAAAGTTTAAACATAAACTAGTGAATTTCAAAAATGCCCTTACGTTTTATACTTTTATCTAATTTAGGTTAACCCTAATTTAATGTAATAATATTTAAGAATTAATAATATTTGATAATTTAACCCTACCTACCAGCCGATTTGTCGATCACCGCAACTTAGATGAAAGGCACGACAAAATATTTACAACCTTCTAAAGGCCATTAGTAGTAGTTTCTGTACCGCACAGTACATTTTACGCGAAAATTACAATAGAATTACGGCATTTTTGCCTTGAAAATTTCGAGAATGACCGAGCAGTGGCGTATCGACTGATTTCTTTTGTATTAATTATAGCTATAATAAAGATTGGTTATATTAAAAAACAATTACAAAATATTACAGATATTACAATAATATTACAAGAGTAAAACTAGTATTAAACAAAATTGAGGAATTATAATAAGATGACAGAACGGCGCCCATCAATTACAGATGATTAGCTACCTGCATAACACAGGGGAACAGCTGTTTTGGTGTCGAGGTTTTTTGAGCTGATTCTATATCAATCTGATGTCCTGAATTCAAATAACGTATTCATTTGTACCTAGGAGCTCAAATTTTTAAGATATACAATTTTAGAGAAATATAAGTTACATTATTGTAACTCAAATCCGTAAGTGTAGTAAACAAAAGTAGATACGAAATTTTTATTTTAGTTATACAAAATACAATATTATGTCGTACTTACAAACAAAAAAAAAACATTGAAGAAATGAAATAGTCACTCAACACTTGGAAAGCTTCTTTTCCGCGACATTCTTGAATGTTTTTTTAAACAGTCCCTTTTTAAACTCCAGCAGTAATCTGCCATCATGTGCATGTCCCATCTTCCTTGGTAGCGGTCCTCCATAACTTTAATATCTTGGTGAAATCTTTCACCTTGTTCCTCACTCATGTCTTCTAAATTTTCTGGAAAACGGTCTAAGTGGCTGTGTAAATAGTGTATTTTAATACTCATATTGCACCCTAAGGATTTGAAACTATTAAGCATCTTGTTAACCATTTCAACATAGTTTTGAGCTTTATGTGTGCCTAGAAAATTTTCTACAACTGCAACAAATGATGTCCAAGCTTCTCGTTCAACTTGATTCATTGAATTTATGAAGGCAGGATCCTTAATTAATTGTCTTATTTGTGGGCCGTCAAATATCCCTGCTTTGAGTTTTCTGTGCTCAACTGATGCATTTTTACCCCTATATATGCAAAACAAGACCCATTCTTATCAAGAGCATTTACAAATTGCTTCATTAAGCCCAACTTTATATGTAACGGAGGAAGTATGATTTTTTCTCTTTCAACCAAAGCGTCGTTAATGACATTCTTTTCCCCAACGTCCATGTTTTCTCTCTGAGGCCAATCTCTTCTAACCCAGTGGTGTGTTTTGTCCCTACTATCCCAGAGGCACAAGAAACACGGATATTTCGTGTAACCACTTGCTGCCCAAGAAGAAAGTTTACCATTTTTAAGTCTACACAAATCATCCATTGATGTTCTTAATACTTTATCTTCTGCAAGACCAAAGCTATGGTATTATATTCTTCTTTCAGTTTCGTTGAGTGAGCTAGTGGTATTGAACCATATTTATTCCCATTATGTAGAAGGACACATTTTAAACTTCGCTTTGAACTGTCAATAAATAGGCGCCAATCATCTGGAATATATTTAGAAAGTCCCATTTCTTTCATGAGTCCCCTAATTTCGTGACAAAATACAAGATTGTCTTCTTGAGAAAAGAATGGTAGCAGATCTTTTTCTCTTGTACGGTAAAAGGTAATTTTGGTTCCTTGTTCCAGTAAATTTTTGTCGTTCAACCTAGAAGCCAGTACTTCAGAAGCTTTTTTTCGATAAATTGAGATCCCTGGTGAGATCATTTAATTCATTTTGATTGAAGCGTTGAGGAACTGATGACGTCCCCTCATAGTCACTGTTAGTTTCATTAGCATCAGAACTTTTATTAGCATCAGAAGAGCGATCAGAGGGAAAATATTCGTCATCAGAGATATGTGGTAGCTGATGAAATGTTGGAATCGGTATTTCATCTGAGTGCGGGATAGGGCGTATTGCCGAGTCTAAATTGGGATAAGTCCACTTACTGCGGTTATTTCGATTGATTCCATTAGTATTTACTAAACAGAAATAACAATCATTGAAGTGGTTTTTTGGTTCTCTCCAAACCATTGGTACGCCGAATTTTAGACATTTTCTTTTCCCGGTAGTCCACTGCCGTAAATGCTCTGTACAAGTTTTACGTACGAGATGCGGGGCCCACGTTTTGTCCTGATCACCAAGCTTAACTCCAAAGTATCCAAGATACGCTCGCTTTACAAAGTCAGTAATAGTTTGTCTGTTTTGTTGAAACATGTATTCTCCGCATATATAGCAAAACACATCAGGTTGATTTACACAACTTCTTCTTGAACTGGAACCTGAACTCATTTTAATTCTGTTCAATAACACAAAAACACTCTTTTCTTAACATAAAATAACACGCCGAATTCGATCTACTCTCATTAGTAAGAACGCACAAACTGACGAGACTTACCCGAGTTAGATGATTAAAAGGGTCAGTTCAGGTACCTGATAGGCAATGGTTCCACTATTTATAGATTTACCTGGAATTTACTCAATTACAGACTGACAATAAAACCATTGTACCTACATTAATGAATATATAATAATTTTAGAACTCTCATAAATGAATATACTGAATAAAAACCACTTTGGTAGATAAGTTGATGTATCTAAAAAAGTAGAGCTGATAGAGAAAAACGGATTGCAAATATAGTTAAAATCAGCTCTAAAATCCCAGGCACCAAAACAAAAATATTTTTCGTTGCGCTGTGTAATATATGCATACAAAACAATATGATAGTTCAGATCAATAGATTAGATATAAACAAGTTTTAAAATATAAATGCACCTAGGTGCATGCTGCGTTTACAAAACACTATTTAAAGCCTAAAATCTAAAAGAAAACAAATACAAATGTCAAACAGGGAAGACCCAATAACTGTATGTTGACTGGTTTTTTATTTTTATTAATATTTATTTATTTATCCACGGGACATGCCCATTAAACACTGCGGGTAACAATTAAAAGTTTTTCATTTATAAAATAACACCTTAAACTATAACTTAAATTTAATGACAAAATAAAATTATTATATCTAGCCCTAGTGCTATGTTAATCTTAAACACCTTCTATATCCGACATGTCAGACATATCCGAACTAAAATCTGACATAGCATCATCTGTACCTAATGATATAACTAGTGGTTCTACAATTTGGTCTATTGATGAACCTAGTATCCATATTTTATCTTCTTTAATTACGTGTTCAACACATTTTTGCCAGTTTTCTGGACTAACATTACATATTGCTTTTGCAAATAGATTTTTAAGGTCTGTTAATTTGTAGGTCACATTGTTTCTAGCCACTTCGCTTTTTTACTTGAGCCCAAATAAGCTCTATATGATTAAGCTCCAGTGGTATGGTGGCAAGCGAAGAACAGTTATATCCCGAGTTTTTGTACTTATCTGTGTTTATTAAAACTTCATGTTTGACTAGTTGTATTAACTCGCGTTTAACATTGTCATCATAGAGTAATATATTTCGCTGACTTAACCAAGACTGTATATCACGTTTAAGCCATTCCATCGTGGGAATATGTTCAACTTTTTTTTGGAGTGGTAACTTGCATTATCCATGACAATTATTGAGCTTCGGGGAATCAAATCCATCATCGAATGTAAGCAGACTCCCTATTAACGAAATTGTTATATATTATATAAATCGGCGTCCTTTTCCACATGGTGGACGGAGACCGGTTGACCAACCTTTCATAAAAAAAAGCTCGTTTTGAACTCAAAACGTTTTTGTCCCGGCAAAACTTATTTACGGTGTACCCTTCATATATCCAAGTTTCGTATAAATAATAAATACGTTTTCCTTGAGAACGCTCATGTCTAATTTTTCTCAGATAATCTCATCTCCAGCATACGATTTCTCCCAGTTTTTTTTTTATGGGTCTAGCACACGTGCTGCAGGGAGGTCCCTAAAGCGTTACAGGAGCGAGACGTGTGCGGAAAAAAAAACGATTCACGTTCTTGAATCGCTGTAAATTGTACTCGCTGGGAAACACAGTCCTGGGCAAATTCCAAAGGGATAATGTTCTCCATATAAAAGACTGCTTGAAAAGCGTTGTACGAGAAGTAACAAGCTGAACCTCATACGGATGTGAAATATCAGCGCGACGTGTATTTCTAACATGCACCGCTCTGGGAGGTATTAAACGGGCCACATCCTCCGAACACTTTCCATGAAAAGACTTGTAGAATAGGCTCAAGTCGCCAACCGTTCTTCGATGTTCCAGCGAATCAAGGCCGCAGGTCAATCAGACGAACAGGTCTTCTCTGAATAGAATCCAACAAATGCAGTGTATGTTTGGAAGCGGAGCCCCAAACATGGGAGCAGTATTCCATAGTTGGTCGAATTTGAGCTTTGTAAAGAATTAACAGTTGTTGTGGAGTGTAAAGCTTTCTGGTTCGAAATAATATTCCCAACTTTTGAAAAGCTCTCTTTGCTATGCCTGCTACATGTTCATGCCACGACATATTTGTTCCCAAATTAACGCCCAACAAATTGAGGGATAATATTTTCAATTAACAACCAAAATTGATTGATTTTAAAATGTCTTACAACTTGGTTCTGCCCATCGTTGGTATCTGTCTATCTGGTATCTTTTAACAGCCTCTAGAATTCAGTCCAATGTTGGGTTTTTTTTTTCAATGAAAAACCCATGCATGATTCTTCGCAGGGAATTTTTTAGATCTTCTGTCAGCTCCAGTTTTACTTTACCTGGTGTTAGCTTTGGCGCAATAACTCCTCCTGCCCTTTCTTCCTTCAAAATTCGATAGATAGTTGTTTTTTTTTTCCACCTCCGGTCATTCGGGAACACTTTTAAACACAATCGTCGACACTTAAATTAAGGTTTTCATCACTTTTGATGTAATTCAACACATTCCTAATTATGATCTTTTCATTTAAGCTTAAAGCCGTTATTTTTTGACGTTTTGGGGAAGTCATCTTTATTGTTCTGAACTGATGCACTACGTCTTACTTGAGAAAATAAACTGAGAGTATACCCTCGATACGGTTTATAATCCAAATTAACCCCATCAGGTAAAACAACCCGCCTTTGGTTTATTACCCGCTGGGTTACTTTTATTACTAATTTGCATAATTTTACCTGATTTATTACTTCGCCTTGCAAACGGATAGAATATAATAATAAAATATGAATTCAGTCAATTGTTGTATTAACATTGTCTTATTTTCAACTTTCTTTTAGCACGTCTTCAAGTTGTTTTGACCGAAAAAATCTGAGGTATGGGGTCCACCAAGTTAACGACGACCAAATAGTATGGAAAAAAATTCATGAAAATTCATTTATTCATCTATTACTGCATGAAAATTCCAGCGATGTCGAAGTATTTAAATGTATTCATTGTGATTTTGAAACAAAACATAAAACTAATATAAAGAGACATCTATTAGTACATGAAAATTCCAACAAAGTTGAATTATTTAAATGCACTCATTGTGATTTTCAAACAAAACATAATAATAGTTTACTAAGGCATGTATTACTGCATGAGAATTCCAGCGATGTTGAGCTATTTAAATGTATTAATTGTAATTTTCAGACAAAATATAAACGAAATTTAAAGAAACATCTATTAGTACATAAAAGTTCCGACGAAAATGAAATATTTAAATGTACTCGTTGTAATTTTGAATCAAAACATAAACGTAATTTAGTGCGTCATCTATTGCTGCATAAAGATTCAAGCGATGTTGCTATATTTAAATGTAGTCATTGTAATTTTCACACAAAACATAAAAACTGTTTAGTGAATCATGTATTACTTCATAAAAATGTCGGCGATGTTGAGCTAGTTAAATGTATTCATTGTAATTTTCAAACAAAACATAAAAAAAAATTTAAAGAGACACCTATTAGTACATAAAAATTCCAACGAAATTGAAATATTTAAATGCGCTCATTGTGATTTTCAAACGAAACATAAAAATAATTTAGAGAGTCATGTATTACTACATAAAAATTCAAACGATGTTGCAATGTTTAAAGGCAGTCATTAGAATTGTGAAACTAAGCACAAAAATAGTTTAGTGGGACATCTATTACTATAACAAACTCAAATTAAAGTTAAAAGATTTAAATGCTTACGCTGCAGCTTTTATGCAAAGCATAAAAGCATCTATTACTACATAAAAATTCCAGAGAAGTTAAAATATTTAAATACGCTCATTATAATTTTCAAAGAAAACGTAAAAATTGTTTACTGGTTCAGCTATTACTGCATAAAATCCCAGCGATGTTGAAATATTTAAATGTTTTCATTGTAATTTTTAAGCAATATATAAACATAATTTAAAGAAACCTATATTAGTCCATAAAAGTTCTATCGAAATTTAAATATTTAAATGCATTCATTGTCATGTTCAAACAAAACATAAAAATAATTTAGTCAGATATCAATTATGGCATACAAATTCAAATTAAGTTGAGAGATTTAAATGCTTCCATTGTAACTTTCATACAATATATAAGAACAATTTACCGAAGCATCTTTTATTACATAAAAATAATAGTGAAAGCGAAACGTTTAACTGCGCTCATTGTAATTACTAAATGAAACAGAAAGACAATTTAAAGGAGCATCTAATATAACATAAAAATTTTAAAACGTGCCTTTGCCTCGTCGATTTCAATAGCTGCCCCCATGCTGCATTTTTTATTGTAGTCTCTCGGTAACAGCAGGGGTATGACAGCAGGATACGGAGATTGGTAACAGCGTTAGATCGGTGGCGCTGGAGGCCAGGGGGCTGAATATCTAGACACTTTTATTATATAATGTTACATTTTAGTTTCATTAATAAATCTGATCGATGATTTTATTTTTAATATTTTATGTTTTTTTAATAGTAATTTTTTCAAATTTATTTAGTTGGTAATTATTCACTATTTTTATTTAATTGGTTAATTGCGTAATAAAATAATGTTACGTTGGTCCCTAGCATTTTCATTGTTAGACGAACGGATTGAAACCCCGATTTTTAAAGTATTACATTCTACCATCCGTGAAAACCTCTATTGTAATATGTGTGTCTGTATGTACGTATATACATATATATATATTATATATTTATATATTCATATATTTATATATATATTTATATATATTTATATATATTTATATATATTTATATATATTTATATATATTTATATATATTTATATATATTTATATATATTTATATATATTTATATATATTTATATATTTATATATTTATATATTTATATATATTATATATTTATATATTTATATATTTATATATTTATATATTTATATATATATATATATATATATATATATACATACATATACATATACATACATACATATACAATTAATAAAAATGTCTACATATGTCTAATCGGAATATTACTGTTTAATATTTTTATGTTGTGCTGCAAACGGACGACAATAAGAAATATATATACAATTACTGGTTGTCTTGTGCTAAAGTATGTTCGGAAAATACATTTGAAATATAGGGTCAAAAGTTTCAATTACAAAATTGTACTGACCACGTGCATTCTACATAACTTTATTAGAGAATATAATACGAATCGGAAAATTTAGGAGTTAACAGAGACTCTACTTTAAACAATTTACCAAAACAATGTGGTAATGCGGAGAAAAATGCATTTGAAATTAGTGACATGTACAAACGATTTTTTAATTCAGAAGCAGGTGCTGTTGAGTGGCAATTAAACCCGGTCTAAATAATTGTTGAACTGTAGTGTACTTGCCGGACCGATTGGCGCAGTGGGCTAAGGAGTCTGCTATTGATCAGGAGGTCAGCGGTTCGATTCCGTGTGTCAGCTGGGTGTTGTGAGTGTTCATATATATATATATATATATATATATATATATATATATATATATATATATATATATATATATATATATATATTATATATATATATATGTATATATATATATACGAGGCTGGTTTGAAAAGTCCGTGCAAAGTCCGAGAGATGGCACCACTGGCGCGTATCGAGGTCATGATTAGTTAGTAGCATCTCTTGAATGAACGCACACCAAGTTTCAGCCATATTGGTCTATTTCTTTGTGTTTGGCATTCGTGTGAATCAAGGAAGTCGAGTAATTTTCAAGAAATGGACGAAAAAGAATTTCGTGTGGTGATTAAACATTACTTTATGAAAGGCAAAACGCCTCAGGAGACTAAAGAGAAGCTTGATAAACATTATGGTGACTCTGCACCTTCGATTAGAACAGTTTATAAGTGGTTTCAAAATTTTCGGACTGGCCATATGGGCACAAGTGACGCTGAACGTTCTGGACGGCCTGTGGAGGTTACGACTCCAGAAATCATTGATCAAATCCATGAAATGGTGATGGATGACAGAAGAGTTAAGGTGCGTGAGATTGCTAGTGCTGTGGGCATGGGAAAGCTATCCGCAAGATGGGTGCCGCGATTGCTCACGCTTGACCAAAAACGGAATCGTGTGAAGTGTTGCAAGGATGGTTTACAGCTGTTCCAGAAGAATCCGGAGGACTTTAAGCGTCGTTTCGTCACTGTGGATGAAACATGGATACATTACTATACTCCTGAGGCCAAACAACGATCTAAACAATGGGTTACCAAGGAAGAATCTGCATCAAAAAAGGCGAAGACCGTTCCTTCGGCCGGAAAGGTTATGGCGACTGTCTTTTGGGATTCGCAAGGGATAATCCTCATCGACTATTTGGAAAAGGGTAAAACTACTACAGGTGAATATTATTCATCGTTATTGGACCGTTTGAAAACCGAGCTGCAAGAAAAAACGCCCGCGATTGGCCCACAAGAAAGTCCTTTTCCATCACGACAACGCACCAGCACACACCTCAGCAGTTGTGGTCGCAAAATTAATGGAAATAGGATTCCAACTCGTTTCACATCCCCCCTATTCTCCAGACTTGGCTCCCTCGGACTACTATTTGTTCCCCAATTTGAAGAAATGGCTGGCGGGACAAAGATTTTATTCAAACGAGGAGGTGATTGCAGACACTAATGGATATTTTGCAGACTTGGACAAATCCTATTATTCGGAAGGGATCAACAAACTAGAACATCGTTGGACGAAGTGTATAAGCCTAAAAGGAGACTATGTCGAAAAATAAAAAAAGGTTTACCCCAAACACATAAGTAGTTTTTATTTTTTTTTGCACGGACTTTTCAAACCAGCCTCGTATATATATATATATATATATATATATATATATATATATATATATATATATATATATAGAGAGAGAGAGAGAGAGAGAGGGGGGGGGAGGAGAGAGAGGTGACAGTGAATATTTTATTATTTCGAAATGTCTCAATATAATTCGAGTTTTCTAAGTTTTCTTAGAGCAAATAATAATTTGAAATTGTATACTTACTTAATTTTTTTATTTAGTATTCCTTCCCTGGAATAATTACTCCAATCTATAATTGTGTTCGAGACAATTTTAGTTCATGTGTTAAAACCTTCAATCATGGATGGATAGAACCAGAGACATAGAGGATGGACTGAGCATTCAGTATCCATCCTCTATGTCTATGGTATGGCCAGTAGCTGTCTCTAATATTTATAAGTGTTTTATTTGAACTAAAATCGGGTGGAGGCTTTTTTCGCCTTGAATTCCGTCTCGGGGTACTGCGCCTTGGTTATTACAGGCCTACAGAAAAGAGATACGTATTGGTCGTTTTGTCTCCTTCTAGAAAGCGATCAGATTTGTGAGGTTAATGCTCAGTCCATCCTCTATGTCTATGGGTAGAACATAAAAAATAAGACAATAATAGGAGAGTTGCCAAAATCCAATCGGCTTTTGAAGGAAGTGTTTATTCTGGCACTTTTATAATATGCCAAAATATCTTGTATTCCATAGACCAGGGGATTCGGATCAATCGCTATTATATTTTTTTCTTTACATATCTGTTATGCTTGCTTATCTAATCTGGTACTGTTACATAATCAAGAGATTAATAGGAGAGGGGTATTTAGTAAATAATGCTATTTATAATACCTTAGAGTTAATGGAGAAATGTTTGTATGTAATTATTCCTCAAATTACGTTTATTCACGTCTGTTTTATTAATCCAGAAAATGGATATCTTCATTTTCGGTTATTCTTTTCTTTCTTTCATTACTGCATAAAGCGCTAGGCACAAAAGAAAAATAGAATTTTTAGGCAGGATCTATAGAGTTTGTATACGTGTTGGAAGCAATTATTTGTGGTTATACATAATTTATTTCGCTTCAGTAATTAGGATTTTTTATTTTGTAATAATTTTATTTTTTAGTGTAGAGTCTTAAAAGAATAGCGAGATAATTTTATTTCGTAAAAGAAAATACCTTTGGTTTTTGCCAGGTAGGCAGTTTTCACGTCACTCTAGATCTAAGCTCGTGTCCAGCTCTCTATTTGTGAACCAGAATATTAAATAGGGTTAAAAAAGAATAAAAAAAAGATTCTGTATTTTTAAACTTCACTAGTTGTTGATAGTCACTCTTCTGTTTTATATTTTTTGTTACTAAGTTTTACGTAGCAGTTGATTGGTTGAACATATCCTAGCTTTGTCGTGAGATTTACCACTGTTTATCGGGACATTTTGAGTTGAAACTCATTCATTCTGTTGGGGTCCTCAACAGGAAACGATGAATAAATCAAGGTTCTGCCTCTCTACGTCTAATCATGACCCAGGATTAACAGTAGATTTAAGGAAGGGCGATTGGAAACAGTGAGTTACGGTTTGATTGAATGTAGATTTTTAAAATATTCAATGGTTCATCGGCTTTCGTTATAATATTAGACTATTTTCTAAATTTGTATTTTAATATGTACGTTAACCAAATATAACCTGCTATTAAAATTAACAAATATAAATGACAACACCAGTACGTATTTACAGTTGGTTTTACTAGTGCATCACTTGCAATCATTCAGGTTTTTAGCGGCGTTGCACGTAAAATATCAAGGTAATTCCTAAACATGTTTTAAGTCTTTTTACCTTACGTTGGGAGGATACCTATAGGTCATGTTCTTTGTCGGCATTAGACTAGGAAAATTTTAGTTTTATAGAAACCGATTATACCCTATTAGAGTTCTAACTTCATTAGAGAAATATACGTTTTATGAAAAGAGAAGAATTCGTAAATAAGAGAAAAGAAGTATTTGGTAGAATTTTCGAGTGTATATATCGGATAGGTAGAAGCCCAACTTAACCTAAACTCCGAAAATTTAATCCTAGAAAATAAACAAACTCGAAGACGTGTAAGACACTCAGGGTTCTAAGGTACTATTGAGCCCAAATCGGGTGAAAGAATCATTGGCTTATATAATTTTCAGCTTAAAGGACTAAAACGGCAAAGGAAGAAGAAAATGGTAGTTATTGGCTGTTAAGAGGTTAACATTATCATATCTTTTTCATTTTGTTGGGTTATGTTTTTTTAAACTAGATCTTATTTTCTGTCATTTAAAGTCGTGTACTATGCAATTTTCAAGTTCATTAGGAATTTTCGAAGAACCTACAGTAAAAACGTAAGTTTCAGTTTGGCTTAAATGAGTAAAATTCCGTTCGGACCTACCGTTTTCTATCATAGCCTATTAAAGACCTTTGTAATTGTAAATCTAATCGTGTTTTTAGTGAAATGAAGCAGGAGAAAATGGGCAGTCAGACGTTTCTCAAAAATTTTACATTAATAAAATCAGAACAGGTGGACATACAAGACGAAAACGACCAAAGAAAGTAAGTGCATCAACAGTTATAAGGAGTTGACACAGAATCAGTAGGGTAATCAGGAACAAGATTCAGACTACCTGAATTACCATTAACAAACCTATTAGAACATATAATTTCAGTTTTCTCCTTTGGATAAAAAAGCTATTGAAGCTGTAAAAGTACATGTAAAAAGAATTTTGTCATTTCTTAAGCTTGTGGGGTAGAGATATAAAGATAAAAATAGTGTAAAATTTTAGATAACTATAATGTACTTTATTTATAAACATAAGTTAATTACCTATTGTAATTAGTAAACTCTTTATTTAAATTAAAATGTTTTAAAATATTTTATGTGTGTGATGTTATCCTAGAACAGAGAATAAATATTTCTTGACTAGAATCTTCAAAAGAGAAGGTTTGTATTTAAAAAAATGACAACAGATATTTTGCATGGTCCCTGAACTATGTATGCTAAATTTAAATATTTTCGGCCATTTTTATGTTATTAAATTTATCTAATTCAATTTGCTTTATGTGATTGTTTAAAAAGTTTGAAGTTTATAAAATGCGCACAGAAACTGTAAGATATATTCCTTATTATTAAAGTGAGTTTAAGGATTTAAAATTTTGAAATTTCAAGTGTATATATGTGTGTGAAGTTATTTTTATTCTAGATTAACCCCAATTTTGTTATTTTTAGTGAAATAAAGCAGGAAGAAATAAGCTGCAGTACATTTGCTGACAATTGCAATTTAATAAAATCTGAAGAAGTTAACATAAAGGATGAAGATGTACACGACAAGTAAGTAATGTGAATTAAAAGTTATAATGAGTCAAGTTTATATGAAGAGATGCATTAAACAAATCTAGTTATAACACTACATAAAAATACCACTTATTTTCTTTTTAATTATGCAAACTAATGAAGACAAATTGTTACTTAATATTGACTACACACATTTATGTTGCAGCATGTTTTCAATATAAATAAGAAGTATTGTTTTTGACAGTAATACATAGCAAGATGTACACTAAATGTATATGTATGTATGTATGTATATATATATATATATATATATATATATATATATATATATATATATATATATATATATATATATATATTATATATATATATATATATATATATATATATATATATATATATATATATATATATATACATATATATATTATATATATATATATAAATATACAAATAAAATCAAATTAAAAGTACTTTATTGTCAAAAAAAATCGATGGTTTTTCTTTGGCAAAGCATATTAATTCTAAAGAATATAAAAACATAGTTTTAATACAAAAAATAAAACATAAACAAATTAACTCTACACAAAATAAATAATAAGGATATCTGAAAATGAAATATACTAAGCCAAAATGTAGAACAACATCAAATATACAGTGGACAAACAGCAAGATACCTAGTTAACACAGAACTAGTTCCAGTCAAAGTAAAATTAACACTAGTATATAAAACTAAAACAACAATATCTAATTGTCATTAGCAAGGGAAAAACTGACACAAGTGCTTCACGATCAAACAGATGAAAGCTAACAATAGACAATATATATATATATATATATATATATATATATATATATATATATATATATATATATATATATATATATATGTATATATATATATTGCAAAAATAAAAACTACTTATGTGTTTGGGGTAAACCTTTTTTATTTTTCGACATAGTCTCCTTTTAGGTTTATACACTTCGTCCAACGATGTTCTAGTTTGTTGATCCCTTCTGAATAATAGGATTTGTCCAAGTCTGCAAAATATCCATTAGTGTCTGCAATCACCTCCTCGTTTAAATAAAATCTTTGTCCTGCCAGCCATTTCTTCAAATTGGGGAACAAATAGTAGTCCGAGGGAGCCAAGTCTGGAGAATAGGGGGGATGTGAAACGAGTTGGAATCCTATTTCCATTAATTTTGCGACCACAACTGCTGAGGTGTGTGCTGGTGCGTTGTCGTGATGGAAAAGGACTTTCTTGTGGGCCAATCGCGGGCGTTTTTCTTGCAGCTCGGTTTTCAAACGGTCCAATAACGATGAATAATATTCACCTGTAATAGTTTTACCCTTTTCCAGATAGTCGATGAGGATTATCCCTTGCGAATCCCAAAAGACAGTCGCCATAACCTTTCCGGCCGAAGGAACGGTCTTCGCCTTTTTTGGTGCAGATTCCCCCTTGGTAACCCATTGTTTAGATTGTTGTTTGGACTCAGGAGTATAGTAATGTATCCATGTTTCATCCACAGTGACGAAACGACGCTTAAAGTCCTCCGAATTCTTCTGGAACAGCTACAACCATCCTTGCAACACTTCACACGATTCCGTTTTTGGTCAAGCGTGAGCAATCGCGGCACCCATCTTGCGGATAGCTTTCTCATGTCCAAATGTTTATGCAAAATATTATGTACTCGTTCAGTCGATATGCCCACAGCACTAGCAATCTCACACACCTTAACTCTTCTGTCATCCATCACCATATCATGGATTTGATCAATGATTTCTGGAGTCGTAACCTCCACAGGCTGTCCAGAACGTTCAGCGTCACTTATGCCCATATGGCCAGTCCGAAAATTTTGAAACCACTTATAAACTGTTCTAATCGAAGGTGCAGAGTCACCATAATGTTTATCAAGCTTCTTTTTAGTCTCCGGCGTTTTGCCTTTCATAAAGTAATGTTTAATCACCACACGAAATTCTTTTTCGTCCATTTCTTGAAAATCACTCGACTTCCTTGATTCACACGAATGCCAAACACAAAGAAATAGACCAATATGGCTGAAACTTGGTGTGCGTTCATTCAAGAGATGCTACTAACTAAACATGACCTCGATACGCGCCGGTGGTGCCATCTGTCGGACTTTGCACGGACTTTTCAAACCAGCCTCGTATATATATATATATATATATATATATATATATATATATATATATATATATATATATATATATATATATAGATATATATAAAATAAATAAATAAAACCTGACACCCTCTTTGAGGCCATCAGCTCTGGGTGGAAGAGCCTGCGAGAGGCAGGTGATGGCTCTGCAGTGGAGTAAATGCCACTAGACCTCATCTGGGTACTGGGCAGCAGCAGCACCAACATCAGTTTTTGAGCCGAAGTGATCAAGATGCTGACATGTGATGGTGGAGTTGAGTCGACAGAAAGGCCTCACCACTGCGAAACCCGCCAACACGTCTGGCAAGTGTGGCGTTTTAATGCCAAAATTCTTCTAACCTAACATGTCGAGTTTTACAAGTTCTTCAGATATACCTCAGGCAAATAGGACATATAGTTCAGAGCCTCGCACTGTCCTGAGGATAGTCTACCCCGTCGAATCTGGGGGAGATAAAACTCAATATTCAAGACAAAGACGAGGCAAACGAGAATGTCGCAAATACTGATAGGGACATATAACATAATATCAATGAGTACTGAGGCACATTTTGTTACACTGTAGGAAGAGGTAGAGAACTTAAGGAGGCACCTTTTGGGGCTAAGCGAAACAAGACAAGCGGGAGAGGCTGCATCTATTTTAGAGTCGGACCATTTCATCTTCCAAAGTAATATCAACCCTGCAGAAACTGGAGAAGTAACATTACTGGTGCACAGAAGTATCGCTCACTGAGGCTCAAAAGCAAAGGGTGTTTTGTTTAGAGTATTATACATAATACTTCGGTTCAACTCAAGATACTGAATTTAGATAATCTATGCACCTATAAGCTCGGCAGCAAGACGTATCAACGGCTAAAAACCCACCTTGGTTATTGGAGATTTTAACGCCAAAATTGGACAGAGGACCAAAGCAGATAGAGAGGAAGTTGGAACATTCAGCCTTGGTGCCAGAAACAACAGAGGCAAGGTTCTTGTCGATTTCCTTCATAAAGAGAACTTGTACTACCTTTTCCAAGAAGCCACAGAGAAAGTGGACATGGAGAAGTCCGGATGAGAGGACAAAGAATGAAATCAACTATATTATCGGTTCCTTGGGAAGAATTTGTTCCGACGTATTTGTGCTTAACAAATTCGACACGGGAAGTGACCACAGACTGCTCAGGGCGAAAATACGCCCTGACGTCTGGACAGAGAGAAAGAAACTAGCACCGAAAATTCCTCGTTTCACTGGGACAGCACTGGCGGACAAGAAAGGGGAATTCCAAATCCACTTGATGACCAAGTATGGATTATCCCAAAGCCTGAAAGAGAAAAGCACAGATGGTTTATGCAGCACAATAACTGACGGTGTCCAAACTGTCACTAAGAAAATCTCTATGTCAAACTCTAAAACTAAATCAAAAAAACCGACACATGTCCAGACCCTGTTCGCTAGAAGGAGAACTGTTACCAAGGGCTCTCGTGAATACGGAATACACAAGTTCATAAAAAGGGAAAATCAACAAGAAATAGGAACACGAGGGTGATAGCTATACAAGCAAATATCAAATCAAATCAAATCAAATAAAGCTTTATTGTAAAAAAAGATTGTTCTTTTGTCTACAAAGCTATCTATATTATATATATATATATATATATATATATATATATATATATATATATATATATATATATAAATAAAGGTTAAAATTCATTCATGAACAATGACATGTACAAAAGTTCACATTTTCTCAATAAATAAACTGTCTAATTTATTGTAAAACTAGTTTAAAATTTACAACATTTACAACATTAAGGAATATCCAATGAAAGCTAAAAATTTGCCATGGTATGTTTTCTACTACTATTATACTACAGATGATTTTAAAAATCTTTTAAAAAATGGCAATGGACAAGAGCAGTTTAAATATTGGAATATTATTTCTAATGGTGGTGACCAATTTAATATCGAAGATCCACCCGTTGGAAGTGATCTATTATCAGAAGGTGTTCTAGACTTTAATAAGAAAAAGACATATACACTTACACGCCATATACACTCTCGGCAATCACAGAGTGTCATCAAAAAACTCCTTAACTGAATAGTAGGCCCTCCCAATTAAGAGCTTCCGAACCTCCCTCCTAAATCAGTTATTATTTAAAATTTTCCTGACGTTCAAAGGCAAACGGTTGAATATTTTCTTACTCATATATATTATAGAGTCCCTTATTAAAGCTGAAGAGGGAATGGGTAGTGAAGCCACATAAGATGAACGCGTCGTGGACGCACAAGAAGCCCCTATCTCTCCCCTCAAACTTATTATGTATAAGGCAGGCTGTTTCAATAATAAATATACAAGGCAATGTTAGAATTCTCTTAGTAACACACACTCCTGCAGGATTGACGAGAACTCAATTGGAACATATAACGCAGTGCTCGCTTTTGTAGCATAAAGACCTTATTCAATAATTGGTTTGAGCAGGAACCCCAGAAACATACCCCATAACGGAGGTGTGATTCAATCAGAGCAAAGTATACATTTCTCGAGATGGAAACATCTAATTCCCGAGACACTACTCTCAAGGCAAAACATCCCTTGGCAATCCTCTTACAAAGCTGCAAAATGTGAGTAGAGAATCTCAACTTAGTGTCTATAAACAAACCCAAAAATTTGTTATAAGTCACGCCTTCAATAATTTGCGAATCAAGTGAGATATTGTTCAATTGACATTTAAATGAAACAATGTTAGTTTTAGAAATATTCAGGGTTAGATAATTTGAATGACACCAATCTACGATTTTCACTATATCCCCACTGATGTCGCATTCCAACTGTACCACGTCTCTATTGTGCCACATCACAGTTGGGTCATCGGCAAACATCGTAAATACCCCTTTAACATTAAGTTTTGAAAGGTCATTAATATAAAGTAGAAATAACAGAGGACCCAAAACAGAGCCCTGTGGAACTCCACAAGTGACACTCAATTCACGCGACTCATTACCGTTAAAAAAGACAGATTGACAGCGCGATGATAAGTAAGATGCCAACCAGGCCAACGCCACACCCCTGAATCCGTAGATTTCAAGCTTACTCAGCAATATCCTATGATTCACACAATCCAAAGCTTTTGCGAGGTCACAGAACACCGCCGCAGCAACCTCTCCATTATTTAACTTGCCATATAGGTTTTCTAGAAGCGAAAAAATCGCTTCATTAGTGTTTCTGCCAGCCCGAAAACCAAACTGAGAGGTGCTCAACAAGTTATGCTTAAGGACGAAATTGAGAATACGACCCCTCACGAGCCTCTCGACCACCTTAGCCAACGTAGGAAACAATGAGATTGGTCTGTAGTTAGAGGGTAAGCTAGTTTCGCCCCCTTTAAAGAGCGGAATAACTCGTGCCCGTTTCAAAGATGGAGGGAAATGTCCTACAAGAAATGATTGATTGATTGCCTCAACAAGCATATACAATGCTGCGTCAGGCAAAGCAGAAATAACCTTCATTGAAATATTATCCCAACCTGAGGCATTCCTATTTTTTACTTCAGTAAATATGCTCTTCATTTCGCAAATATCCGTAGGATAAAAATAAAACGTGTCATCCACCCGTAGATCATAGAGATAACGCAAAGCATCCAATTTAGGATATAAGTCAGAGGTTAAGTCAGCCGCCGTCGTGCAATAAAAAGAGTTTAAGATATCAGACGTTAAACCAGAACTATTGGACAGAGTGCTGTGCTTATTACTATTAAGCTCATTCACAATTTTCCAGTTCTCTCTCTGTCTGTTATTAGAGTCATGTAGTCGGTCCCTATAGTACAGTTGCTTTGCAGATTTCATTGTCCTTCTATAAATGCCACGATATTTGTTAAAACAACGAACAAAATCAGAGTTGTCGGCAAAGTATTTTCTTAGCCAATGCATAGAACGCATGTTTCGCGAGGATATTATAATTCCCTTAGTAAGCCATGGTTTTTTTCTTTTTTATTTTCAATGTTTTAACAGGAAAGGATCGGTTGAAAGTATAATATAGTAATTCGTGAAAGTATGCTAGTGGGTCATCCGAGTGCATAATTATGCCCCACTCACGCTCGGCACATAATTGAGAAAACCTACTATAATTCTTCCTTGTATAAAGCCTACCTCTGCGTTTCCCATTATTATACTTTTTCATTAACAATTTAAAATTACATAAAATTGAATCATGGTCTGAAAGACCCGCATTTAATACTGAACACTTCACAAGGTTCCTATCGCGATTAGTACAAACATAATCAATTAAGGACGAAGAATACTTCGTAACTCGCGACGGCTCCTGAACAAGCATATTTAAATTTAAAGAGTCCAGTAAATTAGACACCAGATGAAAGTTAACATGCGACTGGTCATTAAAATCTATGTTTAGATCTCCCGCCAAGATTATCCATGCGTGCCAAGGCAAGGCCAAAATGAGAGTTTCCAATCTAGATATAAATAAATGAATGTCATTATTTGGCGGTCTATACAAACAGACAATAAATAAATTTAATTTAGGAACATAAACCACAGAAAATTCAAACTCTTTTTCGACAATCATGTAGTTGTTCTTCTCAAAATCAACAAAAGTATATGTATCCAAAAAAGAATTATTCACCATTATCATAGTACCCCCCCGTGGATACAAGTACGCCTTGAATACTTCGACACTATAGAGTAGCCCTGGACAGGTACCGATTCATCATTATGTAGCCAGTGCTCTGTCAAGAGCAATATATCTGGGTAATCTACACTATTTAGAAAAAGTTGGAGCTCATCAGTTTTATGCCTTATTGATTGAATATTTAACAACAGAAGCGAGACACCGTCAGCATTGCTTACCCTAAAAAATTATCATTATTGACCACACTCTGTTCACTGTTAACCTGAGAGATACAAATACTCTTATCTACAGCCAACCCGGGCTCAGATTCACTAAAGTTTACAGTAACCCCCACCAAGTGTTGCGGCTTCCCATGCATTTTCATTAAAATAATCTGATTAGCGATAAATCCACACAGGAGTCTCTTGCCAGGATATGATGGTCGACAATGCCAAGACCTTTCCTCAAACTGCATGAAGCCATCCATAGGCACGAACATCAAATCATCAGTTCTGTTTTTATGTATAAAAGAGTGTATGCCCATGTTATTTTCATATATCAAACCATTTAATACCTTTCTTCCAGCAGCATAGGCAGCACCAACCACAATCACATTAGTTTTCATCGAAATACACAATATCTTGGTTAAGCTGTCAGGTGATATTGGTTTGTCCCTGAGAGCGTTTTCGCAGCCAGCAAACACTATCACATAGTCGTTTTTTGTTAGGGTACCACTAAGTTTAATGGAATTCTCAACCACCTCTTCAAACAGTAGACCACTGTCGTACTGACAGTTCATATCAAAACCTGCTTTAGTATGTTTTTTAAAGATAGCAGAACAACTAGTAACATCATCCCTGTTTCCAACCATTAATAGTTGAGGTTTTCGGTGACGAGCCGGAATTTTTTGGTCTACCTTGTTGACAAGAGGCAAACTTGACTGTTTGTTTTCCAGATTAAATACTGTATTAAGAAGTTGCTTGATTTCGTGAAAGTAAGTTTCATTGCCCTTTTCTAGTGTTTCCACTGAAACCAGTAAACTTTTATTTGAATCTGTTAGTTCATTTATTTTCATCTCAAGATCGTGCTTTGTTTTATTAAACGATTCTAACTTGGAAACTGTTTCCACCTCTTTCCTCTTTAATTCTTGAACCTCGCTAATCAGAGACGAGTTTCGTTTATTCAATTGATCTAATTGCAATGAATATGACCCTTCTGCATCAGACACAACATCTTCAAACACCTGACTGCCTCTCTTTAATCTCTGAATGCAGTCATCTCTTTGCAAAATTTCTCTATTCAAGGTCTCAATGTTTAATTTAAGTATTTTTTCCTGATTGTCCCTGTCGTTGTAAGTGGATTGACACTCAATGGAACAAAAAATCTTATAACCGCTGATTTTAATGCTCTCGGAGCAACGATCCATGCAGCTCGGATGGAATACACCGCAGCACACCACACAGCAAAAATTGAAGAATTCCTTATTCTTGCAACACTTAAATGGGCGTTGCATTTTTAAGTCTGGTACTGGCTCACGATTATTTTAGTCCGCTCTTGCCACAAACAATAAGTTAATTTAGGTTCAAATATATATTCTTGATCGTCTGGGCTATAGATAAATTCAGCACACTTATCATTAATATCTTTATCCTTTTGTCGCATGCTATAAAAAAGTTGTTATTATTAAAATATTTTCTATTGTCCAATGTTCAAGACCCAATATAAGACAAAGTATCGCAATTAGGATAACGATAACAGGTAGATACAGTACTATAACACCAAATGTACAACTTGTCAAAAAATCATAATTTAACAACAACAAAAACCACTCAAAAATGATTAAAAATGAGAGCACAATACACACGAGTTACACTTTACTTTACTCGAGTTGAAAATAAACCTTAAAGACTTAAGATCCAAGCTGAGCAAAGGGAAAGTAAGAATACACCGTATGAAGATGAGAATGGACAGGTGCTCCATGGAAGCGAAGAAATAATAAAGATTTTGCAGGATTTCTATTCATACCTGTATGCCACAACGGTCCCCAGATTTCCTCAACCCCATACAAGGCCAGTAATTACCAACTCTGGTTCAGAGGAGGTGCCCGAAATGAATCCACACCTGTCCTGGTGAAGATAGGGTATCAGCCGAAATGTTGAAGAATGGCGGAACCGAGGTAGAAGATGTGTTATGCATTCTCTTTAACAGGTACTTGGAAGAAAGCCAAATACCTAGTGGATGGCGATATGTAGAGGTAATTTTATTGGTCTGAAAGGGCGACCCAG
The DNA here is from genome assembly GCA_019049505.1 of Pachyrhynchus sulphureomaculatus. Classification (NCBI taxonomy): domain Eukaryota; kingdom Metazoa; phylum Arthropoda; class Insecta; order Coleoptera; family Curculionidae; genus Pachyrhynchus; species Pachyrhynchus sulphureomaculatus. The sequence continues at coordinate 88,523,757 of CM032451.1, forward strand.
CTTGTGTCGAGAGCTATCGCCCTATAAGCCTCAGCGTGATTTACAAGCTAATCACCAAGATCATCATGAAAAGGCTGACTCTCAAATTCAATATTTCTATCAGCCTAACAAACGGGCCGGATTCAGAAGAGGTTTTAGCACCTTAGATCACATTCGTACAGTTCGAACGCTCATCGAAAAGTGCACTGAATACAACAGACCGCTATACTTGACTTATGTAGACTACCAGAAGGCCTTTGATTCGCAAGGATTGATTCCAGATAGTCTACACCAGGGGTGCTCAAACGGTCGATCGCGATCGACAAGTCGATCGCGAGTGCTTTTTGAGTCGATCTAGAGAAAAAAATTCCGATATAGAACTATTCACAGATTTTGTTTTAGGTAACTAAAACAAAATGTAATGAATAAACTACTAAAATTTATTCGATCCACAATTAGGCCAGAATAACCCCCCTCATCACTTTCTTTTATCGTAATAACCCCCTGCTAGCGGCAAAAGGCGGCTTTATCAAAGGAACGCGCGGTACTTGTCAAAGAAAAGCCGCGTTTTTGATTCCCGCCGATTTTTCTAGAAACTTCGGGCGGCGTGCTTGACGGGAACATTCGAGACTTCGTTCGCGCCGATATAAATGTTGCGCCTGCAGGAGTCAGTCTGAGTTGTAACTGGAAGGCGATACATCGATACAAAGTTTATTAATAAATAGTCCAAAATGAGTGCGGCGAAGAAAAGTAAAACTTATCATTTTAATAACAATTGGGAGGAAGAATTTTTCTTTTGTATGGTACAGGATAAGTGCATTTGTCTCATTTGCCGTGCGTCAGTTGCAATACCTAAGCGTGGGAACTTAGAGAAGCATCATAAAACGGTTCATAAAAACTATGAAAAGGATTTTCCGTCACAGAGTGAATTATGAAAACGAAAAGTACGTGATTTGATAACTTGTTTGAAAAAAGAACAAACCATGTTCACAAGACCAGCGAAACAACCAAAAGCTGCAACGATCGCGTCATTTAAAATATCTCATATATTGGCGAAACACAAGAAACCATTTGATGATGGATTGGTTGTGAAGGAAGCATTTATTGAAGCGGGTGAGACTTTATTTGGAGATTTTAAAAATAAAACAGAGATTATGTCTGCTATTAGAGAACTTCAGTTATCTCGTCCGACTGTCACAAGGCGTGTTGAAGTCATAAGTCAGGACATGGCAGATAATCTAAAACATGATATCATGGAATGTACATACTTTTCTTTACAGTTCGACGAATCCACCGATATGACAGACACTGCCCAGCCATGTATTTTTATTCGAATGGTATTCAATGACATGTCGGCTAAGGAAGAGTTTTTGACAATGATTCCTCTGAAAGGAAAGACCCCTGGCGAAGATATATATGACGTTTTCTTCAATTTTATAATAAACTATAAGCTACCAATATATAAACTAGTGTGCATTACAACCGATGGAGCACCAGCAATGACTGGAAACGAAAACGGTTTTGTGGCATGATGATTTCCCTTCATTTTTCTCCTTCCATTGCATTATACATCAACAAGTTTTGTGTTGAGAAGTTCTAAACATGTAGGAGATTATGGGCATGCAAGCACGGCTCTTTAAATTGCAGTTGGAAGATAGTGAGTCAGCTGAACACACTGATTTAGTTCTTCACACGGACGTCAGGTGGTTGAGTCGCGGAAATTTCCCAAAAAGGTTTCAAGAATTATTGCCCGAAATAATAGCTTTTCTGGACGAAAGAGGTGATGACACTCAGATGCTGAAAAAACGGAAAATGGCAGACTGATTTGGCATTTTTGACAAACATCACAATGCATTTAAACACCATTAATTTGGAGCTTCGAGGTAAAGGAAAAACTATTATTGAGATGATTAGCGCAATAAACGCATTCAAAAGTAAATTGCAACTTATGATAGATCAACTGAAAAGAAAGGATCTGAAAAATTTTCCGTCTTTAAAAGCAAGGATTCCTCAGTTGAATTATGATATTTATGAGGCAGAATTATCAAATATTTTGGGCCAATTCGAAATATGTTTTTATGATTTCAGTAAATTGGCAAATATCGCATCATTTATGAGTTATCCTTTTTCGTGTAAAAACATTGAGGAATTAGCTACTGAAATAGCAAGTCAGTTTAACATGGACTCATATTCTGTTGAAAATGAGTTAGTGCAGATTATATCAGATACGAGTATACATCTCAAAGCCACAGCATCTGATACAAAATTCTGGTGTTTTATATCTGAAGATAAATATCCGAATCTAAGGCAAATGGCCCTTCATTTGACGGCAATGTTTGAGTCAACTTATTTGTGCGAGTCTGCATTTTCTGAAATGAAGATAATTAAGTCAAAATATCGCAATCGACTAACTGACGAACATATGTCATCATGCTTGCGATTAGCACTCGGTAATTACGTACCATCTTATGAAAAGTATGCTGAGGACATGCAGTGCCACGCTTCAACATCCAAAGTCACTCTTTAGTTAAGTTTAGACACTAGAACTCGTTTGTTTTGTAAGAACCAATAGACTCGCAATTTTGAATAATTATGAGTTTTTTCGTTGAAATTTTAGAGCAGACCTACACTTACCTTGACTAAAAAAATGCATATTGTGCGGAAAACTAATATATATGCCACGATACACCCTACCTAGACGACAATCCTGCAACACACTTACTTGCAGCCTCTCGGGAGTCGATCGATCGTAGTCTAACAATATTGAGGTAGATCGCCAGCAGTTCAAGTTTGAGCACCCCTGGTCTGCACTGATCCAGAGCATCTATGAAAACTGCACCCTTCATGTCACGATAAATGATGACTGGCGAAAGGAACCAGTAGTTGTAGAAAGGGGATCCTGGTAGGGAGATCCAATCTCTCCAAAACTTATTACCCTGACACTGAAGTATGTGTTCAAGGAACTTGAGTTGGGGGCAAAAGGAATCTTTATAGACGCAACTTCCCTTAATCACCTTCTTTTTGCCGACGACTTAGTGCTGATAACTAACGATGCTCAACCAATCGAATGATGTATCATAGAACATTGACAAAACCAAAATAATGGCACCGGCTCCTGGTCAAGTTTATGTTGACGATGCAAACATAAAGGTGGTAAACGAATATGTATATCTGGGACATAGAATGGCACTAGGACGGCGGAACCAGGATTCGGAGATCGGCCCTAGAGTAAGCTTAGCCTGAGCTGCATTCGGAAAATTGAGTCATATTCTGAAGAAATTGCCCCTCAACCTGAGGAGGAGAGCGTTTGATACGTGCATACTGCCAGTGATGACTTATGATATTGAGACAGTGACTACTTTGCCTCAGAAAAGTGAATGAAAACAACGTAGAGATCGATGGAGAGAACAATGCTCGGCATTGGTCTAAGGGACCGAGTAAGGAATAAGGACATCAGAGCCAGGACTGGGGCCACTGATGTGATCGGGAGAGCAGCAAGACTAAAATGGCAGTGGACGGGACACATAGCTCGAGGTCCTAACACCAAATGGATAAAGCGGCTTCTGTGTTGGCGTCCAAGAATATCTCCACAGTGCGCAGGACGTCCTCAACTCCGATGGCAGGATGATATAAGGTGGCATGCGAGTCTATTGTGGATTCAACTCGCCCAGGACCGCGGTGCATGGAAAGGGATGGAGGAGGAATACGGTCAGGAGTGGACGGCGACGGGCTCTAGAAGAACATATTTCCGTTAATATTTCCCATCAACTACGCAACAGGTATCACTACTACACCAAACATTTTATTTTTACACTTGACACGCATTTCGTTAATGTTAACACCATCGGGAGTGGTGATTGACTCAATTACCGCTAATGAAACGCCCGTCGAGTGCAGTATTTAAGTACGACCAACATAACAGTACCCAAACTAATTCTGGCTACTCAATAACACTTACAGATTACGACCATTTTTCTCCTAGTGCACACCTCTTGATCTATAGTTGAACCCCACCTCTACTTCAGCGATCATTTGTTAACACGTTGACTGCCACGGCAATTTTCAGAAATCTGGCCTGAAATGACAATTTGATTTAATCACATTATATTATTAAAAACTCTAATTCTAGTGCATAGTTATCATCAAAAAGCATAAAAAATGTGTTTTTTTAAAAAAAAAGGTCTTACGAATTATCTCGTAGTTGGCTTCTGTAACAGAAATCTCTTCGCGGAAGCCAACTACGAGTTAATTCGCACGCAGACACGCACAGATACGCTTCGACCTGTCGCTTCTCTAAAGCTGAATCATAGATACGCGTCAATATTCGACAGTAGTATCTCAGAAATTGTCGAGTGCATCACATTTACGTCTTTCTTGAGTGTTTTGTTTTTATAATTATTGTTATAATTAAATTATCAAGAACGCAATATGGATAAGAAAAGACCACTGACTCAAAATGAAATTGAGTACTACGCAAATCTAAGTGATTCAGAATTTGACGGGATTTTTGGCGAGGATGGTAACGACAGTAGCGATTATGAACCTTCTGAGAATTCAAGTGATAGTGAAGACGAAGTCGTCTCCGAACCTGAAGTTGATCCCGAATTTGAAGAT
>CM032451.1:88533349-88553273 GCA_019049505.1 Pachyrhynchus sulphureomaculatus
ATTTAAAAAAAATCTAGGTTCCTCTTTTGGGTAACACCTTCTGTCTAAAGTTGGTACTTCCCTCTAGTGATAAATATTATAGGTAATGATGATTCGTTCGTTTTTTTTTTTTTAAATTTCGTACCGCCAGATTCACAAATTGCTACAGAAGGACAAACACGTGGCACAAAAGTCGCAGGAAGACGTGCCTTTATTTTCCAGGTGGTGATTTGTGTCGCAACCAGGGAAATCCTTTTAGTACTACACTACGGCAAAACCTCCAGTTTAAATTAGGGTCTAACATATTTGTTTATTGCTTTACAGCTTATCAGAAATTTCTTATCAAGATTGAAGCTAATATTCATTTATTAAATTTCATTAAATTATTGATATGTAAATCCACTTGAAAACGTTAACAACTACACTTGTGTAATTTTTTTTATGTTACTTTGACAGTTAATTGTGGATTAACTGGGACAAAAATACGGCCTCTATTTCAGGGGCTACGCAACCCTGGCGTTCGAAAAAATAGGGATAAAATATTTTTTTTTTTACGCAACTATTGTATATATAATATAATTTTTATTTTTCACAAATATATTATAGTTTTAAGAACAAAAAATAAAAAAAAAAAGGTATGAACCATCATGTAAGACCCTCAGTCGAAAATCCTTGCCACCGCTCAGTGGGCCAGGAATCTGATTTTTCGTTCAAAATTGTCTGGAGCCCTCAATTATTAACGAAATCAGATAATTTTTTTTAAAATACTCGTAAAGCCGATTTGCAAAATATAACCTCAAAATTTTTTAAAATTTCACAAAGCCGCATGAAACCGGTAAGTGAAATTTCTAAGTTCACGTGATTTCAAGTTCAAAACTGGTTCATCGGGGGTTTTTGGGGTCGCTATTTTCAGGGTCATTTTGATCATATGCACCCTTTTGGGTAGTGAATATGGAGGTTAGAGGGGAGAAATAACGATATTCTCCAGAATTAGAGTTTCGCGTTCAAAACTGATTCCTCGGGAGTTTCTGGAGTGGCTGGATCTATTTTCCAACCGCATTCTCACCCCTCAAAAGGGTGCATATGATCTAAATGACTCCGAAAATAGATTCAGCTACCGCTGAAACCCCAGAGGAACCAGTTTTGAACACGAAACTCCAATTCAGGAGAATATCATAATTTCTCTCCCTCCAACCCACATTTTCACACCTCAAAAAGGTGCATATGATAAAAATGACTCCGAAAATAGATTCAGCGACCCCCCAAGCCCCCCGAGACGGAGAGTTTGCCAGTCTTCTTGATCTCTTTTTAACCACCAATCCGGAGATTTACACAGTCAGCGTAAATCCGCCATTAGGTTCTTCCGACCATAAACTACTTTCGACATCGAGTATTCTACCAATCAATGACGGAGAGGCGCCTAAACCGCGCAAGATTTGGCACTACAAGTCTGCTAAATGGGAAGATCTCAAAGAGTATTTTCGAACTTTCCCTTGGTTGGACGTTTGTTTTCGATCCGACGACCCATCTGACTGCGCCAGGGAGGTTTCCGATGTTATTTTGGCCGGTATGGGGGCTTACATCCCTTTTTCGAAGAAATGCCCTTCCAACGGCAAGCCTTGGTTTGACCGAAAATGCAAAGAAGCTGTTGCTTCTAAACATCTTGCATACCGACAATGGCGCGAAAATCCTAACACCATAAATCGTAACACATTTGTTCATGCCAGGAACAGATGTAAAGAAATTATCGACGAAACCAAGGAGGTACACAATCAACGGATTAGAAACAAACTTCTCGCCTGTCCCGGCAATTCAAGGTCCTTTTGGTCGGTCGCTAAGGCAGTTAGTCAAAATTTCACCAAATCCACCATACCACCACTCACACGGCCAGATAATTCTATTGCAACGACACCTGTTGAGAAAGCGAACTTGTTGGCTGATCTCTTTGCTTCACATTCTACTGTCGATTTCCAAGGAAAAACACCACCTACTATTCCCATAGTGCAGTCAAGGATGCCCGATATTGTCTTCAGACAGCGTATTATAAAGCGTATTCTGATGAAACTAGACACCAAAAAGGCTTCTGGCGCTGACGGAATACCTGCCATAGTTTTCTGTAGACTTTTCAACCTATCCTACAGAAAGGGAATATTTCCTTCCTGCTGGAAATGCGCTACAGTTCAGCCGATACCTAAAAAAGGCAAGAAGACCTTGCCAAATAATTACCGACCAATCGCACTGCTTTCAATAATATCGAAAGTCATGGAAAAGGCTATCAATCAGCATCTTCTAAAATATCTTGAAGGATTCAACATTATTAGCGATCACCAATATTGCTTTCGTAAAAATAGATCAACAGGAGATCTTCTGACTTATGTAACACATGTTTGGAACAGTGCAATTGAACACTTTGGAGAATCTCGAGCGGTTGCTCTGGACATATCCAAGGCATTCGACCGTGTTGGCTAAGCTACGTTCTTATGGTATGTCGGAAAAGTTCTGTTTGTGGCTCTCATGTTTCCTCAGAGAGCGTTCTTTACGAGTGGCAGTCGACGGATTTCTTTCTAACACCTTCACTATCAACGCCGGTGTACCTCAAGGCTCCATACTGTCTCCTACTCTTTTTCTCATTTACATTAACGATCTGCTGGAAAAGACCGAGAATCCAATCTACAGCTTTGCAGATGACAGTACACTTATCTCTTCATTCACTTTGAACGCTCGGACATCGGCTACTCAGACGAATATCCGCAGACAGCAGGAAGTCGTTCAACTTAACAAAGACCTGGAAGAAATTCTATCTTGGGGTGACAGTAACCAAGTGGAATTTAACGCTACAAAAACCCAGGCGGCAGTTTTTTCTAAAAAAGTTAACGTTGCTGAACCCGACATAGTTATGTCGGGACACTCCATTTCTCTAACATCGTCACTCAATTTGTTGGGCGTTAATTTGGGAGCAAATATGTCCTGGCATGAACATGTTGCAGGCATAGCAAGGAGAGCTTCTCAAAAGTTGGGAATATTATTTCGAACCAGAAAGCTTTACACTCCACAACAACTGTTAATTCTTTACAAAGCTCAAATTCGACCAACTATGGAATACTGCTCCCATGTTTGGAGCTCCGCTCCCAAACATACACTGCATTTGTTGGATTCTATTCAGAGAAGAGCTGTTCGTCTGATTGGAGACCCGGAACTGACCGTCGGCCTTGATTCGCTGGAACATCGAAGAACGGTTGGCGACTTGAGCCTATTCTACAAGTACTTTCATGGAAAGTGTTCGAAGGATGTAGCCCGCTTAATTCCTCCCAGAGCGGTGCTTGTTAGAAGTACACGTCGCGCTAATTCTTCACATCCGTATGAGGTTCAGCTTGTTACTCCCCGTACAACACTTTTCAAGCAGTCTTTTATATGGAGAACATCATCCCTTTGGAATAATTTGCCCAGGACTGTGTTTCCCACCGAGTACAATCTACAGCGATTCAAGAACAACGTGAATCGCTTTCGCCGCACACGTGTCGCTCCTGTAGCGCTTTAGGGACTTCCCTGTACTAGACCCATAAAGAAAAAAAAAAAAAGATGAACCAGTTTTGAACACGTAAACTTGAAATCACGTGAACTTCGAAATTTTACCTCCGTTCCGTGCTTCTTTTTGCAATTTAAAAAAAAATTGAGGTTATATTGTGCAAATCGGCTTCCTTACGTTTTTTCGGAATTCGCTTACGAGTATTTAAAAAAAATGTCTGATTTCGTTAATAATTGAGGGCTCTAGACAATTTTTAACGAAAAATCAGATTCCTGGCGCACAGTGCACCGGTAGAATTTTTTCCTCAGTCAAGAATCGTCAAAAAACTAAACAAATCATTTTTTATTGTTAAGAAAGGTGATAGCTAAGCATATGGACAAAAATTTTAAATTTTTTTTGTAGAAGTGACAGCCGTTCGAAAATAAACTCAGATTTTTCACAAAAATTTTGAGCTTTAAAAATTAATAAAAAATGAACGGTGCATCCAATCGAAAAAAAAAAATTCCGTATGTCAACTTCAAGATAATATTATAAAGAATATGTGGTAGAAATTTTATCAAAATGGGTTCAGTAAATCTCGAGATATTTTGTCCACCAGTCTGAAAAATGTAAGTACGGTGTCCGCGTCTTCAAAGTCTGTAATTTTTTTTATATTACCTTCAATCTGCGACTCCATTTTGTAAAGCTTGAAATATTCTTAAAAGTATAAATAATAAATCTCACCAAAAAAAAATCGATTTTCTGAAAATTTCAAAGTGGCATAACCCCTTAATAGTTATTAGCTTTTCAGTTCATGCTACACGTCAAGACTTTGACAAATAGAATAGGTACCTCTTTACATTATTTTAATAAAATGTTCGTTAATAATAAAATATGATTTCAGTCAGTTGTATTAACATTGTCTTATTTTCAACTTTCTTTTAGTACGTCTTCAAGTTGTTTTGACCGAAAAAATCTGAGATATGGAGTCCATCAAGTTAACGACGACCAAATAGTATGGAGAAAAATTCATCAAAATTCATTTATTCATCTATTACTGCATGAAAATCCCAGCGATGTCGAAGTATTTAAATGTATTCATTGTAATTTTGAAACAAAACATAAAACTAATATAAAGAGACATCTGTTAGTACATAAAAATTCCAACGAAGTGGAATTATTTAAATGCACTCATTGTGATTTTCAAACAAAACATAATAATAGTTTACTAAGGCATGTATTACTGCATAAGAATCCCAGCGATGTTGAGCTATTTAAATGTATTGATTGTAATTTTCAGACAAAACATAAACGAAATTTAAAGAAACATCTATTAGTACATAAAAGTTCCAACGAAACTGAAATATTTAAATGTACTCGTTGTAATTTTGAATCAAAACATAGACGTAATTTAGTTCGTCATCTATTGCTGCATAAAAATTCCACCGATGTTGAAATTTTTAAATGTATTCATTGTAATTTTCACACAAAACATAAAAATAGTTTAACGAGTCATGTATTATTGCATAAAAACGATATTGAGCTATTTAAATGTATTCATTGTAATTTTCAAACAAAACGTAAAACTAATTTAAAGAGACATCTATTAGTACATAAAGATTCTAACGAAATTGAAATATTTAAATGCAATCATTGTGATTTTCAAACAAAACATAATAATAGTTTAATGAAGCATATACTACTGCATAAAAATCCCAGCGATATTGAGCTATTTAAATGTATTCATTGTAATTTTCAGACAAAATATAAACGATATTTAAAGCAACATATATTAGTACATAAAAGTTCCAACGAAACTGAAATATTTAAATGCACTCATTGTAATTTTAAATCAAAACATAAACGTAATTTAGTTCGTCATCTATTGGTGCATAATAATTCCACCGATGTTGAAGTATTTGAATGTATTCATTGTAATTTTCAAACAAAAAACAAAAATAATTTAAAGAGACATCTATTAGTACATAAAAATTCCAATGAAATTGAATTATTTAAATGCACTAATTGTGATTTTCAAACAAAACGTAAAAATAGTTTCGTGAGTCATGTATTACTGCATAAAAATTCCAGCGATATTGAGCTATTTAAATGTATTCATTGTAATTTTCAAACGAATCGTAAACATAATTTAAAGAGACATCTACTAGTACATAAAGATTGCAACGAAATTGAAATATTTAAATGCACTCAATGTGATTTTCAAACAAAACATAAAGATAGTTTAGTGAGTCATGTGTTAATGCATAAAAATTCCAGCTTTGTTGAGCTATTTAAATGTATTCATTGTAATTTTCAAACAAAACATAAAAAAACTTTAAAGAAACATCTGTTAGTACACGAAAGCGATGTTGAGCTATTTAAATGTATTGATTGTAATTTTCAGACAAAATATAAACGAAATATTAAAAAACATTTATTAGTACATAAAAGTTCCAACGAAACCGAAATATTTAAATGCACTCACTGTAATTTTGAATCAAAACATAAACGTAATTTAGTACGTCATCTATTGATGCATAAAAATTCCACCGATGTTGAAGTATTTAAATGTGAAGATGACGATGATGTTTGGGGGATCGGGCGAGTCGACATCTTAGGTCATGTGGCGCCCTAAATTTCTTTTATATTTCTATTTTCAGTTCTTTGAGGTAATTTTGAATTTTATTCTTGTTTAATTAGTATGTATTTATTATTTGTGCTACTGTAGAGGGAATATTATTCTTTTTTCTTATGTTTGCCAAATTTTTTGCTTCGAAAATACACTCCTGGACAAAATTAACGCAACAGTATATTAAATCATACAAATCTCTATAATGAATTAATTTTAATAATTTTTTATGAACATTGGTTACACTAAAAGTTAGAAAAAACTTATTCGGATATTTTAAAAGTGAATTAGCTACCAAATTTCTCTATAAGATTCGAATTAAAATTATTCCTAAGACCTAATAACAAAATCGTTGAAATTATGTAATAATGAAAAAAATAAACTGGGACACTAGTAGCAAAATTAATGGTGTAACTGGAACACTAGTAGCGTGTGTTGCCTCCTCTACTTCGGATGACAGCGTTTATGCGCCTAGGCATGCTTTTAATTACATTTTGGATAAAATCTTGAGGAATTTGCTCTTTTCAAGTTCCCTCAGGTTTCTAGGTGCAGGTATATGACGTTTCACATTTTTCTTAAGGTGATCCCATACATGTTCTATCGGATTCAGATCCGGGTTTTTTGGTGGCCATTGCATAATCGGTATATCAACTTGATTAAGATAATCGAGTACCTCCCTAGCCACGTGAGGTCGAGCGTGGTCTTGCATAAACAGGAAATTGGGCCCCACAAAATGACCAAAAGGCATCACATGTTCTATTACAATATTCTCAAGATAGTAGTCAGCATTCATGAATCTCGTACGGACAGGAAATAACTCTGTGCAAGCATCAAAGCAGATGCCACCCCAGAACATAACAGAGCCACCGCCGACTGGAATCCTTGCAGAGATATTGCAAGGAGCAAACCTCTCTCCTGGTCTTGGCCATACTCGCTCACGACCATCTGGATGTTTTAGACTAACCCTAGTTTCATCTGTGAAGAAAACTTGTTTCCAATCATCCACAGACCAGTTTTCGTGATTTCGAGCAAAACGTAACCTGGCAACTCTGTTCTCTCTAGTAAGCAAGGGCGCAGTGGCTGGTCTCCTACTGTTTAATCCAGCTTCATTTAACCGTCTTCTAACTGTTTTAGAAGAATTTGTGACATTGCGAACAGCTTCGAGTTCATTTCTTATTATAGAACTAGTGACAGTCCTGTTTCTTAAAGCATATTGTTTTATAAAACGTTCATCTAGGTCGCTAGTGCATCGTTTTCGCCCTTGCCCTAGCCTTCTAGAATAAGTTCCTACTTCATTCAAGCGTCTTACCATACGACTTATTGTGGAACGATGTTTGCCTAACAAATTGGTAACATAACTCTGACAATATCCCTCGTCCAATAAAACTGAGGCTCGCAATACCTCGTGTTCAGTTAAATTCCTTGTTCGATTCATTTATCTAATTCTTCGGGGTCAAAAATAAAACAGTCTACCACAAAAACGTATTACTTTGAAAAAGGGAACAATTTATAAGCTTACTTTTAAAGAAAATATATCGCATTTTTATAGAAAATTGTTTATCTTCTAAAAAATTTTTTAAAACTGTAAATCTAAACGAATTGTTTTGATTTCTGTCATGAACAACGAAACAAAATATGCATAGACTACTATTCAAATACTCTATAAACTTTAAAACTGACATAAGAAAAAGATAAATTAATTTTCAGATTGTTGCGTTAATTTTGTCCTGGAGTTTATGTTTTCTTGTTAGCATAGAGTTACGTCTTGAACATAAAGACTTTGGTTCATTCTTTAAAAGGTAGGAATGGGTCTGATAAATGTGCCCAGTGGCCAGTCTTCTTAAAATGGTGTTATCAGCTCTGCTTAGACTTTGAACGTGGAGGTGGGGTAGACTAATGATTTTAGTTCCCAAAGCTTGTTATTGTTTTCTTCCAGATCCCATAACAATTGGACTTATAGCAATCAGATCGGTTTGGAAATCATTTGGGTGATTCTCTCCTGTGGGAATACCGTTATTAATGGCTTTCTTGGTTTCTTGGTCAGCTCTGTTATTACCTTTGATCTCCATGTGGCTAGGGATCCAGATGTAGGCAATTATTCCATTTCTTGATTTTGCAATGTATAGAAAATCCATTCCATCCAACCATAATTTGGCTTAGTTATGCATGATTGGGATTATTTGTTATGATGGCTTTCAGCGCACTTAGTGAGTCTAACACTATTGGAGAGTTCTTGTTATCTTTGATATTAATGGCATATCTGGTTGTTTCTTTTATTGTCAGTAACTTCGCTAAGAAGATTGAATTGTGTTGAGAGAGTTTGAAATTTTTTGAAAAGTTGTTATACACAATTGCTGCACCAATCCCTATTTAAATTTCATTGTAATTTTCACACAAAACATAAAAATAGTTTAGTGTTTATTACAGGCCTACAGAAAAGAGACAGGTATTGTACTTACTTACTGCCAACACTGGGACGTTCTTCATGCGATTCCCGGATATTTTAAACATGACTATGCTGAGTTCGATTTTAGTTCCTTTCGCAAATGCAGATACCGTGGAATCATCACCCTTAGAAGAGGAACTCGTAAAACTCACATAACAAAGAACTAAAAGTAAAATTCAGAAATGGATACTAAGAATTCGAGCTTCAAAAATTAATACCAGATCTCTACCCTCGATTGTGGGCAAGAGTACAGAATTTTTTAATTGCTTTTCCTTGATCGTATTTGGCTGAGCGTGGATTTAGTGTAGTAGCTAATTTACCGTCTAAGAAAAGGAACAGACTACACATCACTGAATGTGGCTATTTGCGACTGATGTTAACGATTGGAACCCGACATTAACAAATTGTTAAACCTCCAACAGCCTCAACCATCTCATTAGTTTTTTTATCTCTTATTGATTTTGTGTTTATTTTTAAATTTTCTAATAAACAATTTTTTACTACATTTGATGGTCGTTTTAATTAATCTCTATTTTGTGATTCTTAATCGATAGATAGACAGATAAAATAGGTACAGATAATATGAAGTAATATTTCAACATTTGGTATAATTAACTATTATGAAAGAATGGAATTTTTTTTTTCTTGTAAAGGAAGCGGTAGTCCAGAAAAGGTTGGGAATCTCTGATTTAGATGTTTTCATTGTAATTTTTAAACAATATATAAACATAATTTAAAGAAATATGTATTAGTATATAACAATTGTAACGAAATGCGCCCGTGATAATTACCGAACAGAACAGGACGACAAGTTAAAGAAGCATCTAGAATGACACATTTTAAAATGTGCCAAATGGCAAAATGCCTAATCTCTTTCCTATTCAGAGTGGCATATGCCCTCTAACAGTCTGATGTTATTGGTAAACCTGCTTCGATGTATTGGTCTACTAAATGGGAGAGGGTCCAGTATTACGATTAACTACTGGTATCAAATATACTTTATGTCATCCTTTCTCATAACCCTCAGACTCAATTTCCTTTAATCAATGTTCTACTATTATATCTTCTTCTACTAAATTTTACCTCATCGGTTTCAATAGCTTTCCCCTTGCTACTCATTTTTTTTTCCACTGTTTCGGTAACACCAGGAGTATGACAGCGGGATATGGAGATTGGCAACAGCGGTAGATCTATGGCACCGACACCCAGAGAGCAGAACGTCTAGAGACTTATTCTATAATGTTATATTTTAGTTTTATTAATAAATCTGGTTGATGATATTATTTTATAATATTTTATTCTTTTAAAATAGTCAACAATTGTTTTCAAACCTATTTAATTAGTAATTGTTCACTATTTTTATTTAATTAACTAACCGTGGAATAAAATAATGTTATATTGGTTGTATTGTTTTCTGTGAGTTCTGTTTGACAATTCTCTCCCGAGCCTGATCATAAAAGTCACTCCACGCCAGAGTGCCGGCGTCCTCTATAGCAATACATAGCGTCTGTCTGTCTGTACACGATTTTCTCAGTAGCTACTAAACATATTTTATTCTGGCTTTACTATGGGATAGAATGCCTCACAAGAAAAGTTTAGGTGTATTATTTGTGGATATCTTATGTAAATTAACCGACATATGACGATGAAGTCAGAATAAAATTAATCGCCGGAAAGGTGTTTTCACGTGCGCTGCCTAAGTAATATATATATATATATATATATATATATATATATATATATATATATATATATATATATATATATATATATATATATATATAGAATAAAGAAAGAAAGCAAAAAGTTGCCGTATCTACCAAAATTATTAAAAATACAATCTTAATTGGGGAACTCGGCAAATTTGGGCGTGATAGGAGATCACACAATTTTCATTAAGCCGCCAATATTTCGGTCCTGGATTGGGACCTTCTTCAGGGCAGAACTGAAAAGAAGAACAGAGCGTATTCACTGATCGTGTCTGGGACACCTTTAAATTAATGATGTTATCATTAGGTTGTTATAATAAATAAAATTAGTGTGGAACAAGAATAAGATATTAGTCATAATAAGTTAAAAAACTCACATGAGAAGTGCAAAGATTTCGTTAGCCTGAATGGCCGTAGGTTATACATAAAAAAGTTGTTACATATAAAAGTTGGGTTAATCCATAAAATATACAAAATACACATTAAAACACTGTAGACAAAATTCTAAAAAACAAATTTAACACATGGATGTAATTGGGAACCCTGGATGTTGAGAACATCGTTAATTATTTCACTTGTGACCACCACATATGGTCACCGCCATTTAGGAAAAAATGACAAAAACGACAGGAGACAGCTACCCGACAGAGATAAGGGGTTTAGTCAAGAAAACTCAATTAACCAGAATGCGGGTGCGACGGCTTAATGAAAATTGTGTGATCTCCTATCACGCCCAAATTTGCCGAGTTCCCTAATTAATAAATATATATATATATATATATATATATATATATATATATATATATATATATATATATATATATATATATATATATAATAAAGAAAGAAAGCAAAAGATTGCCGTATCTACCAAAATTCATAAAAATAATCAACACCACACGATAATTCCCTGTCTTCAGGTGTTTTATGATCCTTCTGAATTGAAATGGTAGTCTTCTCTCTCTTAGCTGTGTAACTTCCAGGGTTTTTCTTTCCTCCTTCCTCTTTTTGTTTATGGGTCTCAGTGGTCCTGGGTTCCACAGATTCTTCCCACTTTATCTGGGCCATCTTGTGCACTTATTGATTGCTGTCCTTCCAATGACAGTATCTAGCGTCACCCCTTCTTTACCTCCTGTTACTTTCAATCTTCATTTGTTTCTGCAAACAATCTCTTCCTCCAATCATATTTCAACAAGAAATTAATAATTAATATAATAGACAATCTTCCTCTTGGTTGCTCCCATTATTTTCTCTCTCTTTCTCGCTCCCTCACTCACCCTCTACTTAAAATTAGGTTATGAGTTATCCTTCCTCGGTTCCATATCGGTTCTTGGTCGCTTAATTGGCTATTTCTTTACAAAAAATAATTGATGCGGCTGACGAAATAAGGCGGCACCTCACAACCAACGTTGTGAAAAGAAGTTTAAGAAAAAGAATGAGAATTTGTGTTAGAAATAGGGGCGAGCATATAGAACATGAACTATAATTAATAAAAAATATTAAATTGCAAGGTTTTTTTGTTTTATTTGTGTATTTTTCGTATTTTTCACCTAGAACTAAAAATTTACCTTTTGCTACCCGAGCCCGCTTTAGGTGTCATTCTGTGTACAGTTTTCCTATTAAACTCCTAGTATTATACCTTTTTTGATAGCTAAAAAGACGTAAAAGTTTTTAAAATAATTTGCAGAATAACTTCCATACATTTTTTTTTTCTTTTATTGATTTAAAGTAGGAAACACTTGGTAAAAAATCGTAATTTAGAAACATTAACAAGCCGCCATTTGAAACTGTTAGTAACTAGTTCAAATTTTTTTGATGATTTTTGATACTTGACATACAGACTAACTAAAAATAACCAAAAAATCGCACTCGAGAACCTCTAATAAAAAATAATCGATATAAAAGCAAAAAAACATGTTTTTTTTAGAAAATCTTTAAACTTCAATATCTCGAAAACGGTTAAGTTTAGGACATCATGTCATAGAGTCAATATGTATATAGATATATAGGGAACTGGTATATCCTTTTGCCGAAAATCCATCTTAAATAGCGGATCTCGATAATAAAGTAAAAAATTGACCCTAAAGAAATGATAGAACGAATGATATGAAAATATTGTTTTTGCTCTGCCAGTGGTCAACAAAATAATTAGTTACTGATACCCAACAATTAATAACACTTCAAGTTTTATATTTCAATATTCTAGTTACCGGAGCACTGTAAAATTTTTTTATAATCTTTTATCCAAAGATGTTTTTGTTGCTACTAAAAATTTTAACCCAGTTATTCCGGAACGGTTTATTATTCTAAGAATAAGGGTAGTATTAAAACACGATAATCCGTCTAAAATAAGACACAGGAAAATGTAATGGACTAAAATTTGATTTCTTCCCGGTTATTTTTGGTTTGGCGAGTTTCCCCGTAGCTACTGCACTGACTTAGCAGTTACTTGATGGAGATCCATAATAACTAGGAATAAAAATTTAAACAACTGTTTAAGATCGCCACTTGTGTTTATTATATTATTGCTGACAATTGTTTCGACACACTGTGCTCCAGAAAAAGACACAGTGTGTCGAAACAATTGTCAGCAATAATATAATAAACACAAGTGGCGATCTTAAACAGTTGTTTAAATTTTTATTCCTCGTAGCTGATCTGAGCCAATTTCTTTTTTATAATACTAGTCTTTTAATAAATTGCTTTATGAGGCCTAATTTATTGGGAAGCGGTAAAAAATCTCGGCCGACACGTAGAAACAACAGATTTGTTAAATAAGGGACACGAGACAATTGCTGTTGAGATAGGCAACTCGTCTGGTTGAAAGAGCCTTTCGTTTAAATTGCTTTTAAATATTCTAATTTCGGATTCAAAAGTTTCCGTGTCTGCAAAAAATGTATAGAACATGAAAACTTTAAATCCAAAAATATTTCTGGGTAAAAAAAACAAAAAGAAGTTTTTTTGTCACATTTACGAGTATTTGATCGAAAATAACAATTTTAAATAAAGTAGTTGGAGATCTTTTTAAAATTGTTAAAAATAAACCACACTTACTATCAATTTATTAAAAAGATCTAACTTTTAAACTAATCTAATTTGCAAAAGAACCAGTAAGTCAACTAAAGTTATGAAGCTGTACAATAGACGACTATGAAAATTCGTTTTTATTATCACTAAACTGATATAAAATGAAATAGTGTTAAAATTCTAATGTGTTCCTACGTCCTAATATTAATTTTTCTTATAACATTTAATTGGTGAAAGAGTATCCTGAGTTTTTGGGCTCAAAAAAGTTTTTTTTATCATTTCAACTTATTCTTTGATTAAAAAAAAAATTTTTGTCATTTTTTTAGCCCTTCCCACTACTCTCCCCTTTAAAACCCTCAAAAACTAATTTTTACATTTATTTAGTTTTTTCCGGTTTTTCTTAACGAATCATGGCAAAAAATGTGATTGTAGGGGATCAGCAGGGCAACAACTAAGTAACATTTCTGGTGTCACGTGACCTCACCAGCCTTTTAAAAAAATATATCGAATCGAAAATTTTAAAAATTGACGAACTGTTGATAGGTGACTAAATGTATTTTTTTAAATCATATTTTTTTCCCAATCTAACCCCCCCAGGAAAAAAAAAAAAATGTTGGAGGTGTGCCACCCTTAAGAATTGATTTTTGCGATTTTAACGTACGATTGTATTCAAAAAATATTTTTAGCATCAAATTTGGATTCTACGGAAAATTTTACAAAAGAAACTCATACCTGTATGCCTCCCCTTTTTAGTAAAAGGAAAAATTAATTCAAATTATTTAAAGATATTTTTAGCACTGATTATTTTTAGTGTTCCATACGGAACACTTATAAGATCACTTCGGTGTCTGTCACACCCGATTTTCCCTGAAACTATTTGACATAGAAAATTGAAATTTGGTACTAATATAGGAATGGATGGCCACATCAGAGCCGTGTAGTTTTGAAAGTGAAATTTTGACTGAAGAGATTAGTTTTGGGAGGTGAAATCGGAAGTGAAATTAGATTTTTTTACTAGGTCATCGAGTGGGGTGTCAAATGAAAGCTTGTAAAAACACGAGTTCAAAAATATATACGAGGCCGGTTTGAAAAGTCCGTGCAAAGTCCGAGAGATGGCACCACCGGCGTGTATCGAGGTCATGTTTAGTTAGTAGCATCTCTTGAATGAACGCACACCAAGTTTCAGCCATATTGGTCTATTTCTTTGTGTTTGGCATTCGTGTGAATCAAGGAAGTCGAGTGATTTTCAAGAAATGGACGAAAAAGAATTTCGTGTGGTGATTAAACATTACTTTATGAAAGGCAAAACGCCTCAGGAGACTAAAGAGAAGCTTGATAACCATTATGGTGACTCTGCACCTTCGATTAGAACAGTTTATAAGTGGTTTCAAAATTTTCGGACTGGCCATATGGGCACAAGTGACGCTGAACGTTCTGGACGGCCTGTGGAGGTTACGACTCCAGAAATCATTGATCAAATCCATGATATGGTGATGGATAACAGAAGAGTTAAGGTGCGTGAGATTGCTAGTGCTGTGGGCATCTCGACTGAACGGGTACATAATATTTTGCATAAACATCTGGACATGAGAAAGCTATCCGCAAGATGGGTGCCGCGATTGCTCACGCTTGACCAAAAACGGAATCGTGTGAAGTGTTGCAAGGATGGTTTGCAGCTGTTCCAGAAGAATCCGGAGGACTTTAAGCGTCGTTTCGTCACTGTAGATGAAAGCATGGATACATTACTATACTCCTGAGACCAAACAACAATTTAAACAATGGGTTACCAAGGGGGAATCTGCACCAAAAAAGGCGAAGACCGTTCCTTCGGCCGGAAAGGTTATGGCGACTGTCTTTTGGGATTCGCAAGGGATAATCCTCATCGACTATCTGGAAAAGGGTAAAACTATTACAGGTGAATATTATTCATCGTTATTGGACCGTTTGAAAACCGAGCTGCAAGAAAAAACGCCCGCGATTGGCCCACAAGAAAGTCCTTTTCCATCACGACAACGCACTAGCACACACCTCAGCAGTTGTGGTCGCAAAATTAATGGAAATAGGATTCCAACTCGTTTCACATTCCCCCTATTCTCCAGACTTGGCTCCCTCGGACTACTATTTGTTCCCCACTTTGAAGAAATGGCTGGCGGGACAAAGATTTTATTCAAACGAGGAGGTGATTGCAGACACTAATGGGTATTTTGCAGAGTTGGACAAATCCTATTATTCGGAAGGGATCAACAAACTAGAACATCGTTGGACGAAGTGTATAAGCCTAAAAGGAGACTATGTCGAAAAATAAAAAAGGTTTACCCCAAACACATAAGTAGTTTTTATTTTTGCACGGACTTTTCAAACCAGCCTCGTATACTGTAATACTTGTGCACACTTTTCTTTGTATTACTTTTAAAAAATTGCGAAAAATCGCTATCCCCGCCCCTTATCTCATTTTTAGCTCTAACTTGACTATTTATCGCTTTTTTTACCATTTTAACGTACAATTCCTTTCGGCCTCAGATTTAGATTTTAGGGGAAATTTTACAAAAGTTTTAAGTATTTATTAACCGTGCGACTTTTACTTTTGATTTCTTTTAATTTTTTAAAGCAAGTTTTACAATTATTTTACTACTACTCCGTCATGCTTTTGTCATTTGAATTTTGCTGCCTTTCGTTTGGTTGTAGAACCGCTTTTAAGATCTACATAAGATAAGTTTCATACACTCACTTATACCGGTAAACTGACTAATAAAATTCAAAATTTTTTCCATAAAAATCATGTAAACATTGCTTTCCGTACCAATAACACATTAGCTCGACATATTAAAAATAATAAAAGTAAAACAAAAAAAGAAAATAAAATGGGGGTTTATGAATTATGCTGTGGCACTTGCAATAAAAACATATATAGGACAAACAGGCAGATCTTTTTATAAAAGAATAAAGGAACATAAACAAAGTTATAGAATGAAAAATAACAAATCTCATTACGCTAAACATTGAACAGAGGAAAATCATACATTCAATGAAGATTTCAGAATTCTGCATAATGGAAAGAAAGGTACAAGAAACAAACTTCTCGCTTGTCCCAACAATTCCAGGTCCTTTTGGTCAGTCGCTAAGGCAATCAGTCAAAATTTCACCAAATCCACCATACCACCACTCACACGGCCAGATAATTTTATTGCAGCGACACCTGTTGAAAAAAGCGAACTTGTTGGCTGAACTCTTTGCTTCACATTCTACTGTCGATTTCCAAGGAAAAACACCACATACTATTCCCACAGTGCAGTCCAGGATGCCCGATATTGTCTTCAGACAGCGTATCATAAAACGTATTTTAATGAAGCTAGACACCAAAAAAGCTTCTGTAGACTTTTCAACCTATCCTACAGAAAGGAAATATTTCCTTCCTGCTGGAAATGTACCACAGTTCAGCCGATACCTAAAAAAGGCAAGAAGAACTTGCCAAATAACTACCGACCAATCGCACTGCGTTCAATAATATCGAAAGTCATGGAAAAGGCTATCAATCACCATCTTCTAAAATATCTTGAAGGATTCAACATTATTAGCGATCATCAATATGGCTTTCGTAAAAATAGATCAACAGGAGATCTTCTGACTTATGTAACACACGTTTGGAACAACGCAATTGAACACTTGGGAGAATCTCGAGCGGTTGCTCTTGACATATCCAAGGCATTCGACCACGTTTGGCACGATGGGCTGTTGGCTAAGTTACGCTCTTATGGTATATCTGAAAAGTTCTGTTTGTGGCTCTCATGTTTTCTCAGAGAGCGTTCTTTACGAGTGGCAGTCGACGGATTTCTTTCTAACAGCTTCACTATCAACGCCGGTGTACCTCAAGGCTCCATACTGTCTCCTACTCTTTTTCTCATTTACATTAACGATCTGCTGGAAAAGACCGAGAATACAGCTTTGCAGATGACAGTACGCTTATCTCTTCATTCACTTTGAACGCTCGGACATCGGCTACTCGGACGAATATCCGCAGACAGCAGGAAGTCATTCAACTCAACAAAGACCTGGAAGAAATTTTATCTTGGGGTGACAGTAACCAAGTGGAATTTAACGCTACAAAAACCCAGGCGGCAGTTTTTTCTAAAAAAGTTAACGTTGCTAAATCGGACATAATTATGTCGGGGCACTCCATTCCTCTAACATCGTCACTCAATTTGTTGGGCGTTAATTTGGGAGCAAATATGTCCTGGCATGAACATGTTGCAGGCATAGCAAGGAGAGCTTCTCAAAAGTTGGGAATATTATTTCAAACCAGAAAGCTTTACACTCCACAACAACTGTTAATTCTTTACAAAGCTCAAATTCGACCAACTATGGAATACTGGTCCCATGTTTGGGACTCCGCTCCCAAACATACATTGCATTTGTTGGATTCTATTCAGCGAAGAGCTGTTCGTCTGATTGGAGACCTGGAACTGACCGGCGGCCTTGATTCGCTGGAACATCGAAGAACGGTTGGCGACTTGAGCCTATTCTACAAGTATTTTCATGGAAAGTGTTTGAATGATGTGGCCCGCTTAATTCCTCCCAGAGCGGTGCATGTTAGAAGTACACGTCGCGCTAATACTTCACATCCGTATGAGGTTCAGCTTGTTACTCCTCGTACAACGTTTTTTCAAACAGTCTTTTATATGAAGAACATCATCCCTTTGGAATAATTTGCCCAGGACTGTGTTTCCCATCGAGTACAATTTACAGCGATTCAAGAACAACGTGAATCGCTTTTTCCGCACACGTGTCGCTCCTATAGCGCTTTAGGGACTTCTTCCTGCAGCACGTGTGCTAGACCCATAAAAAAAAAAAAAAAAAAAAAAAGGAAATGACTCAGGTTTATTACTCAACGATCAATTAGATGGGGGAGGGTTTCCTTTATTGAACTTGTTCTAGGTAATAAGGTAAATATTCTTAATGACTTTAGTACTTGTAATTAGGTAAATTCCGTAACATACTTTGTAGTTAATTTACATCTTGCCCCAGTGTGTCGAAACAATTGTCAGCAATAATATACCTAATAAACATAAGTGGTGATCTTAAACAGTTGTTTAAATTTTTACTCCTAGTTATTATGGATCTCCATTAACTGCTAAGTCAGTGCAGTATAATAACTTGTCCTTTGGCTAGGTAAAAATATTCAAATACATACAGATATGACATTGTTTTATAAAATTCCTCCTAGAATCCAAATCCGAGGCCAAAGAATTACTTAGAAAGGAATTGTGTGTTAAAATGGTCAAAAAAGCGATAAATAGTCAATTTAGAGCTAAAAATGGCCTGCAAATTGCAATTTAATTTCCCCTTCATGACTATAAAAAAAAACCCCGATACATACAGAAATCAGTTTCTTGAGTAAAATTTCTCGTAGAATCCGAATCTAAGGTTCAAGGTACTTTCTGAATGCAATGGTGCGTTAAAACGGTCAAAAAAAGGAAAAAATAGTCAATTTACTGCTAAAAATATTCTTAAATAATTCGAAGCAATTTTCCTTTCACTAGAAAAAAAAATTAGGATGCATACAGATATGAGTTTCTTTTGTAAAATTTTCTGTAGAATCCAAATTTAATGCTACGAAAATTTTTTAAATACAGTAGTACGTTAAAATTGCAAAAAATCAGAAAAATTCAATTTTTAAGGGTGGCGCACCCTGAGAAAAGAAGTTTTTGAGGGATTTAAGGGGTGGAGGGAGGGCTCAAAAAAAGGCAAAAATTCTTTTTTTATCCAAAAAACAAGTTAAAATAATAAAAACACTTTTTTGAAGTAGGGCATTTCGACCCCAGAAACTCAGGATACCCTTTGGTATAATTCGTTTTTTGACGAAATTACTATCCATTTTTATTTTTTAAAGAAAACTAAATATCGAAATTGTTATCAATAACGATTAGAAGAGGGTTATAAAGATAATATACAAGGGACTTAAGTCCGTAGAAATTTGAGTGTTCGATTGGTTTATTCTGTTAGCGTGGCCTTAGGTGCGTGGGCTATCGGGCCATAGTATAGTAATAAGGTATATCCAGAAATGTCTACAACAGGTTCAGAATAGGTTAAACGTCCATTTACATAAATTACAGTGCAGGATGATGTTTTTTCGATTTTTTGTGAGGTTTCTATAAAATTAAGCACAAAGACGGTATGCCAATGTAAAATTGTACCTCCGTCGAGAAATCAAAATTTAAAAAGCGACTGGAAAGAACCATTATGTTCAAATATTCAAAATACGATCATTTCGATATTGTTCTCTTTAAAAAAGTGACTTGTAAAGTAATTCCTTAATCTTTCTTTAGAACCACGGAGATAGCAAAACGAGTTAGGTACTTGTGACAAATGTTAAAATAATTGTCGGCACCCATTGTTCCTATTCCGTACCTTCAAAGTTTTTTTTTAGAATTTAATGGAACTCGTGGTACTAAATACACGAGCTGTTTTTTTAAAACCTACAAATACAAAATTTACAGTTTTTTATTCTCATTTAGTAATGACGGACGACAGAATTTTATGGAGACAAACGAATGGAAATATCTTTTCTTTTCGAAAGTACAGCGATATATATCTCCCCGGTAGAAAAATCACACATGTTAGTTGCTAAAACC
>CM032451.1:88553373-88713067 GCA_019049505.1 Pachyrhynchus sulphureomaculatus
AGCAAAGAATATAATATATATAAAATGCAACGTCTCTCTATCTGTGTGTCTGTCTGTCTGTTAGTGCGCTTATCACTCGAGAACCCCTTATCCGATTTACGTGTTTTTTTTTTTAATTCATACATTTGTTCTCTGGTCAGGTTATCTATAATCTTCTATCTAGAATATATATAAAATGCAACGTCTTTCTGTCTGTCTGTCTGTCCGTTAGTGAGCTTATCACTTGAGAACCACTTATCCGATTTACGTGTTTTTATAAATTTAAACATATGTTCTATATAATTCGATATACGCCTAGATAATGGGAGATAAGGAGAAATAATGGGAGATAAGTCGAGATAAGGCTCGATAATGGGAGATAAGTCGAGATAAGGCTCGATAATGGGAGATAAGGTGAGATAATGGGAGATAAATATAATTAATGGGAGATAAGGAGAAATAATGGGAGATAAACAAAGATAAGTCTAGATAATGGGCGTTATGGTGAGATAATGGGAGATAAGGAGAAATACTGAGAGATAAGTCGAGATAAGCCTAGATAATGGGAGATAAGGTGAGATAATGGGAGATAAGGGTAAATAATGGGAGATAAGGGTAAATAATGGGAGATAAGGAGAAATAATGGGAGATAAGGAGAAATGATGGGAGATGGGCAGAGTTAAGCCTAGATAATCGAAATTATGTAGAGATAATGGGAGATAAGGAGAAATATTGAGAGATAAGGGGAAATAATGGGAGATGTTTTATTGCGTTGGGTAAATTAAAGAATAAGCAGTGACGATAGTGGTGAATTAAGTCCACGCGAGCGGAGCCGCGGGCCCGGCTAGTTAATAATAAAATATGATTTCAGTCAGTTGTATTAACATTGTCTTATTTCCAACTTTCTTTTAGTACGTCTTCAAGTTGTTTTGACCGAAAAAATCTGAGATATGGAGTCCATCAAGTTAACGACGACCAAATAGTATGGAGCAAAATTCATCAAAATTCATTTATTCATCTATTACTGCATGAAAATCCCAGCGATGTCGAAGTATTTAAATGTATTCATTGTAATTTTGAAACAAAACATAAAACTAATATAAAGAGACATCTGTTAGTACATAAAAATTCCAACGAAGTGGAATTATTTAAATGCACTCATTGTGATTTTCAAAACCAAACATAATAATAGTTTACTAAGGCATGTATTACTGCATAAGAATCCCAGCGATGTTGAGCTGTTTAAATGTATTGATTGTAATTTTCAGACAAAACATAAACGAAATTTAAAGAAACATCTATTAGTACATAAAAGTTCCAACGAAACTGAAAAATATTTAAATGTACTCGTTGTAATTTTGAATCAAAACATAGACGTAATTTAGTTCGTCATCTATTGCTGCATAAAAATTCCACCGATGTTGAAATTTTTAAATGTACTCATTGTAATTTTCACACAAAACATAAAAATAGTTTAACGAGTCATGTATTATTGCATAAAAACGATATTGAGCTATTTAAATGTATTCATTGTAATTTTCAAACAAAACGTAAAACTAATTTAAAGAGACATCTATTAGTACATAAAGATTCTAACGAAATTGAAATATTTAAATGCACTCATTGTGATTTTCAAACAAAACATAATAATAGTTTAATGAAGCATATACTACTGCATAAAAATCCCAGCGATTATTGAGCTATTTAAATGTATTGATTGTAATTTTCAGACAAAATAATAAACGATATTTAAAGCAACATATATTAGTACATAAAAGTTCCAACGAAACTGAAATATTTAAATGCACTCATTGTAATTTTAAATCAAAACATAAACGTAATTTAGTTCGTCATCTATTGGTGCATAAAAATTCCACCGATGTTGAAGTATTTGAATGTATTCATTGTAATTTTCAAACAAAAAATAAAAATAATTTAAAGAGACATCTATTAGTACATAAAAATTCCAATGAAATTGAATTATTTAAATGCACTAATTGTGATTTTCAAACAAAACGTAAAAATAGTTTCGTGAGTCATGTATTACTGCATAAAAATTGCAGCGATGTTGAGCTATTTAAATGTATTCATTGTAATTTTCAAACAAATCGTAAACATAATTTAAAGAGACATCTACTAGTACATAAAGATTGCAACGAAATTGAAATATTTAAATGCACTCAATGTGATTTTCAAAACAAAACATAAAGATAGTTTTAGTGAGTCATGTGTTAATGCATAAAAATTCCAGCTATGTTGAGCTATTTAAATGTATTCATTGTAATTTTCAAACAAAACATAAAAAAACTTTAAAGAAACATCTGTTAGTACACGAAAGCGATGTTGAGCTATTTAAATGTATTGATTGTAATTTTCAGACAAAATATAAACGAAATATAAAAAAACATCTATTAGTACATAAAAGTTCCAACGAAACCGAAATATTTAAATGCACTCACTGTAATTTTGAATCAAAACATAAACGAAATTTAGTACGTCATCTATTGATGCATAAAAATTCCACCGATGTTGAAGTATTTAAATGTGAAGATGACGATGATGTTTGGGGGATCGGGCGAGTCGACATCTTAGGTCATGTGGCGCCCTAAATTTCTTTTATATTTCTATTTTCAGTTCTTTGAGGTAATTTTGAATTTTTATTCTTGTTTAATTAGTATGTATTTATTATTTGTGCTACTGTGGAGGGAATATTATTCTTTTTTCTTATGTTTGCCAAATTTTTTGCTTCGAAAATATGTTTTCTTGTTAGCATAGAGTTACGTCTTGAACATAAAGACTTTGGTTCATTCTTTAAAAGGTAGGAATGTGTCTGATAAATGTCATCAGTGGCCAGTCTTCTTAAAATGGTTTGTTATCAGCTTTATTTAGACTTTAAACGTGGAAGGGGAGGTAAACTAATGGTTTTAGTTCCCAAAACTTGTTATTGTTTTCTTCCAGGTCCCATTCCAATTGGAACAGATTTCTGCTTATAGCAGTTAGACCAGTTTGAAAATCATTTAGGTGATTCTCTCCTGTTATGGGAATACAGTTATTAATAGCTTTTTTGGCTTCTTGGTCAGCTCTGTTATTACCTTTTATCCCCATATGGCTAGGGATCCAAATGTAGGCAATTATTCCATTTCTTGATTTGTTATCATGGCTTTCAGCGCACTTAGTAAGTCTGACACTATTAGAGAGTTTCTTGTTATCTTTGATATTAATGGCATATCTGGTTGCTTCTTTTATTGTCGGTAACTCCACTGAGAATATTAAATTGTGTTAAGAGAGTTTGAAATATTTTGAAAAGTTGTTATACACAGTTGCTGCACCAACCCCTATTTAAATGTATTCATTGTAATTTTCACACAAAACATAAAAATAGTTTAACGAGTCATGTATTATTGCATAAAAACGATATTGAGCTATTTAAATGTATTCATTGTAATTTTCAAACAAAACGTAAAACTAATTTAAAGAGACATCTATTAGTACATAAAGATTCTAACGAAATTGAAATATTTAAATGCACTCATTGTGATTTTCAAACAAAACATAATAATAGTTTAATGAAGCATGTACTACTGCATAAAAATCCCAGCGATATTGAGCTATTTAAATGTATTGATTGTAATTTTCAGACAAAATATAAACGATATTTAAAGCAACATCTATTAGTACATAAAAGTTCCAACGAAACTGAAATATTTAAATGTACTCGTTGTAATTTTGAATCAAAACATAGACGTAATTTAGTTCGTCATCTATTAGTGCATAAAAATTCCACCGATGTTGAAGTATTTGAATGTATTCATTGTAATTTTCAAACAAAAAGTAAAAATAATTTAAAGAGACATCTATTAGTACATAAAAAATTCCAATGAAATTGAATTATTTAAATGCACTAATTGTGATTTTCAAACAAAACGTAAAAATAGTTTCGTGAGTCATGTATTACTGCATAAAAATTCCAGCGATGTTGAGCTATTTAAATGTATTCATTGTAATTTTTCAAACGAATCGTAAACATAATTTAAAGAGACATCTACTAGTACATAAAAGATTGCAACGAAATTGAAATATTTAAATGCACTCAATGTGATTTTCAAACAAAACATAAAGATAGTTTAGTGAGTCATGTGTTAATGCATAAAAATTCCAGCTATGTTGAGCTATTTAAATGTATTCATTGTAATTTTCAAACAAAACATAAAAAAACTTTAAAGAAACATCTGTTAGTACACGAAAGCGATGTTGAGCTATTTAAATGTATTGATTGTAATTTTCAGACAAAATATAAACGAAATATTAAAAAACATCTATTAGTACATAAAAGTTCCAACGAAACCGAAATATTTAAATGCACTCACTGTAATTTTGAATCAAAACATAAACGTAATTTAGTACGTCATCTATTGATGCATAAAAATTCCACCGATGTTGAAGTATTTAAATGTGAAGATGACGATGATGTTTGGGGGATCGGGCGAGTCGACATCTTAGGTCATGTGGCGCCCTAAATTTCTTTTATATTTCTATTTTCAGTTCTTTGAGGTAATTTTGAATTTTATTCTTGTTTAATTAGTATGTATTTATTATTTGTGCTACTGTGGAGGGAATATTATTCTTTTTTCTTATGTTTGCCAAATTTTTTGCTTCGAAAATACACTCCTGGACAAAATTAACGCAACAGTATATTAAATCATACAAATCTCTATAATGAATTAATTTTTAATAATTTTCGTAACACTAAAAGTTAGAAAAAACTTATTCGGATATTTTAAAAGTGAATTAGCTACCAAATTTCTCTATAAGATTCGAATTAAAAATTATTCCTAAGACCTAATAACAAAATCGTTGAAATTATGTAATAATGAAAAAAAATAAACTGGGACACTAGTAGCAAAATTAATGGTGTAACTGCAACACTAGTAGCGTGTGTTGCCTCCTCTACTTCGGATGACAGCGTTTATGCGCCTAGGCATGCTTTTAATTAAATTTTGGATAAAATCTTGAGGAATTTGCTCCCATTCTGTGGTATCTGCATTTTCAAGTTCCCTCAGGTTTCTAGGTGCAGGTATATGACGTTTCACATTTTTCTTAAGGTGATCCCTTACATGTTCTATCGGATTCAGATCCGGGCTTTTTGGTGGCCATTGCATAATCGGTATATCAACTTGATTAAGATAATCGAGTACCTCCCTAGCCACGTGAGGTCGAGCGTCGTCTTGCATAAACAGGAAATTGGGCCCCACAAAATGACCGAAAGGCATCACATGCTCTATTACAATATTCTCAAGATAGTAGTCAGCATTCATGGATCTCGTACGAACAGGAAATAACTCTGTGCGAGCATCAAAGCAGATGCCACCCCAGAACATAACAGAGCCACCGCCGACTGGAATCCTTGCAGAGATATTGCAAGGAGCAAACCTCTCTCCTGGTCTTGGCCATACTCGCTCACGACCATCTGGATGTTTTAGACTAACCCTAGTTTCATCTGTGAAGAAAACTTGTTTCCAATCATCCACAGACCAGTTTTCATGATTTCGAGCAAAACGTAACCTGGCAACTCTGTTCTCTCTACTAAGCAAGGGCGCAGTGGCTGGTCTCCTACTGTTTAATCCAGCTTCATTTAACCGTCTTCTAACTGTTTTAGAAGAAATTGTGACATTGCGAACAGCTTCGAGTTCGTTTCTTATTATAGAACTAGTGACAGTCCTGTTTCTTAAAGCATATTGTTTTATAAAACGTTCATCTAGGTCGCTAGCGCATCGTTTTCGCCCTTGCCCTAGCCTTCTAGAATAGGTTCCTACTTCATTCGAGCGTCTTACCATACGACTTATTGTGGAACGATGTTTGCCTAACAAATTGGTAACATAACTCTGACAGTATTCCTCCTCCAATAAAACTGAGGCTCGCAATACCTCGTGTTCAGTTAAATTCCTTGTTCGATTCATTTATCTAATTCTTCGGGGTCAAAAATAAAACAGTCTACCACAAAAACGTATTACTTTGAAAAAGGGAACAATTTATAAGCTTACTTTTAAAGAAAATATATCGCATTTTTATAGAAAATTGTTTTATCTTCTAAAAAATTCTTTAAAACTGTAAATCTAAACGAACTGTTTTGATTTCTGTCATGAACAACGAAACAAAATATGCATAGCCTACTATTCAAATACTCTATAAACTTTAAAACTGACATAAGAAAAAGATAAATTAATTTTCAGATTGTTGCGTTAATTTTGTCCTGGAGTTTATGTTTTCTTGTTAGCATAGAGTTACGTCTTGAACATAAAGACTTTGGTTCATTCTTTAAAAGGTAGGAATGGGTCTGATAAATGTGCCCAGTGGCCAGTCTTCTTAAAATGGTGTTATCAGCTCTACTTAGACTTTGAACGTGGAGGTGGGGTAGACTAATGATTTCAGTTCCCAAAGCTTGTTATTGTTTTCTTCCAGATCCCATAACAATTGGAACAGATTTCTACTTATAGCAATCAGATCAGTTTGGAAATCATTTGGGTGATTCTCTCCTGTGGGAATACCGTTATTAATGGCTTTCTTGGCTTCTTGGTCAGCTGTTATTACCTTTTATCTCCGTGTGGCTAGGGATCCAGATGTAGGCAATTATTCCATTTCTTGATTTTGCAATGTATAGAAAATCCATTCCATCCAACCATAATTTTGGCTTAGTTATGCTTGATTGGGATTATTTGTTATGATGGCTTTCAGCGCACTTAGTGAGTCTGACACTATTGGAGAGTTCTTGTTATCTTTGATGTTAATGGCATATCTGGTTGCTTCTTTTATTGTCAGTAACTCCGCCGAGAAGATTGAATTGTGTTGAGAGAGTTTAAAATTTTTTGAAAAGTTGTTATACACAATTGCTGCACCAATCCCTATTTAAATTTCATTGTAATTTTCACACAAAACATAAAAATAGTTTAGTGTTTATTACAGGCCTACAGAAAAGAGGTATTGGCCACACAATCGCTTTGTCTCTTTCTAGGGAGTGGTCAATTTTATGAAGTTAATGCTCAGTCCATCCTCTATGTCTATGAAATATTTAATGAAGTCAATTTACAGCTGCAAGGTGAGGAGTTGAATTTAATCAAAACAAAAACGTCATAGCTGCTTTTGTGAGAAAACTTCTTCTGTCCAAACGAAATCTGTGTAGAGGTGAATACAGCCACTTTCCCACCTTATCAGGGGTTTCTGCAAAACAGGAAGATTTACTTACTTACTGTCAACACTTGGACGTTCTTCATGCGATTCCCGGATATTTTAAACATGACTATGCCGAGTTCGATTTTAGTTCCTTTCGCAAATGCAGATACAGCAGAAATCATCAAACTTAGAAGAGAAACTCGTAAAAACTCACATAACAAAGAACTAAAAGTAAAATTCTGGCTTTAAAATTAATACCAGATCTCTACCCTCGATTGTGGGCAAGAGTACAGAATTTTTTAATTGCTTTTCCTTGATCGTATTTGGCCGAGCGTGGATTTAGTGTAGTAGCTAATTTACCGTCTAAGAAAAGGAAAGAACTGAATGTGGCTATTTGCGACTGATGTTAACGATTGGAACCCGACATTAACAAATTGTTAAACCTCCAACAGCCTCAACCATCTCATTAGTTTTTTTTTTATCTCTTATTGATTTTGTGTTTATTTTTAAATTTTCTAATAAACAGTTTTTTACTACATTTGATGGTCGTTTTAATTAATCTCTATTTTGTGATTCTTAATCGATAGATAGACAGATAAAATAGGTACAGATAATATGAAGTAATATTTTAACATTTGGTATAATTAACTATTATGAAAGTGTTGGATTTTTTTTTCTTGTAAAGGAAGCGGGGAAAATTTTACAAAGGAAACTCGTACCTGTATGACTCCTAGTTTTTCTTTTTAGTGAAAGGAAAATTAATTCGAATTATTTAAAGATATTTTAGTGTTCCATACGGAACACTTATAAGATCACTTCGGTGTCTGTCACACCCGATTTTCTCTAAAATTATTTGATATAGAAAGTTGAAATTTGGTAGTCCAGAAAAGGTTGGAAATCTCTGATTTAGATGTTTTCATTGTAATTTTTAAACAATATATAAACATAATTTAAAGAAATATTTATTAGTATATAACAATTGTAACGAAATGCGCCCGTGATAATTACCGATCAGAACAGGACGACAAGTTAAAGAAGCATCTAGAATGACACATTTTAAAATGTGTCAAATTGCAAAATGCCTAATCTCTCTCCTATTCAGAGTGGCATATACCCTCTAACAGTCTGATGTTATTGGTAAACCTGCTTCGATGTATTGGTCTACTAAATGGGAGAGGGTCCCAGTATTACGATTAAGTACTGGTATTAAATATACTTTATGTGATCCTTTCTCATAACCCTCAGACTCAATTTCCTTTAATCAATGTTCTACTGTTATATCTTCTTCTACTAAACTTTACCTCATCGGTTTCAACAGCTTTCCCCTTGCTACTCATTTTTTTTCCACTGTTTCGGTAACACCAGGAGTATGACAGCGGGATATGGAGATTGGCGACAGCGTTAAATCTATGGCACCGAAACCCAGAGAGCAGAACGTCTAGAGACTTTTATTCTATAATGTTATATTTTAGTTTTATTAATAAATCTGGTTGTTGATATTATTTTATAATATTTTATTCTTTTAAAATAATCTACAATTGTTTTCAAACCTATTTAATTAGTAATTGTTCACTATTTTTTATTTAATTAACTAACCGTGGAATAAAATAATGTTATATTGGTGGTATTGTTTTCTGTGAGTTCTGTTTGACAATTCTCTCCCGAGCCTGATCATAAAAGTCACTCCACGCCAGAGTGCCGGCGTCCTCTATAGCAATACATAGCGTCTGTCAGTCTGTACACGATTTTCTCAGTATCTACTAAACATATTTCATTCTGGCTTTACTATGGGATAGAATGCTTCACAAGAAAAGTTTAGGTGCCCAAGTAGTATATATATTATATATATATATATATATATATATATATATATATATATATATATATATATATATATATACGAGGCTGGTTTGAAAAGTCCGTGCAAAAATAAAAACTACTTGTGTGTTTGGGCTAAACCTTTTTTATTTTTCGACATAGTCTCCTTTTAGGCTTATACACTTCGTCCAACGATGTTCTAGTTTGTTGATCCCTTCCGAATAATAGGATTTGTCCAAGTCTGCAAAATATCCATTAGTGTCTGCAATCACCTCCTCGTTTGAATAAAATCTTTGTCCCGCCAGCCATTTCTTCAAATTGGGGAACAAATAGTAGTCTGAGGGAGCCAAGTCTGGAGAATAGGGGGGATGTGAAACGAGTTGGAATCCTATTTCCATTAATTGCGCGACCACAACTGCTGAGGTGTGTGCTGGTGCGTTTGTCGTGATGGAAAAGGACTTTCTTGAGGGCTAATTGTGGGCGTTTTTCTTGCAGCTCGGTTTTCAAACGGTCCAATAACGATGAATAATATTCACCTGTAATAGTTTTACCCTTTTCCAGATAGTCGATGAGGATTATCCCTTGCGATCCCAAAAGACAGTCGCCATAACCTTTCCGGCCGAAGGAACGGTCTTCGCCTTTTTGGTGCAGATTCCCCCTTGGTAACCCATTGTTTAGATTGTTGTTTGGTCTCAGGAGTATAGTAATGTATCCATGTTTCATCCACAGTGACGAAACGGCGCTTAAAGTCCTCCGGATTCTTCTGGAACAGCTGCAAACCATCCTTGCAACACTTCACACGATTCCGTTTTTGGTCAAGCGTGAGCAATCGCGGCACTCATCTTGCGGATAGCTTTCTCATGTCCAAATGTTTATGCAAAATATTATGTACCCGTTCAGTCGAGATGCCCACAGCACTAGCAATCTCACGCACCTTAACTCTTCTGGCATCCATCACCATATCATGGATTTGATCAATGATTTCTGGAGTCGTAACCTCCACAGGCCGGCCAGAACGTTCAGCGTCACTTGTGCCCATATGGCCAATCCGAAAATTTTGAAACCACTTATAAACTGTTTCTAATCGAAGATGCAGAGTCACCATAATGTTTATCAAGCTTCTCTTTAGTCTCCTGAGGCGTTTTGCCTTTCATAAAGTAATGTTTAATCACCACACGAAATTCTTTTTTGTCCATTTCTTGAAAATCACTCGACTTCCTTGATTCACACGAATGCCAAACACAAAGAAATAGACCAATATGGCTGAAACTTGGTGTGCGTTCATTCAAGAGATGCTACTAACTAAACATGACCTCGATACGCGCCGGTGGTGCCATCTCTCGGACTTTGCACGGTCTTTTCAAACCAGCCTCGTATATTATATATACAGTCGACACTGTTTATAGTGAAACTCTATATAGTGAAAAACTCTATAGTGAAATTTCGATCAACATTTTGGTCTGGTATATATATATATATATATATATATATATATATATATATATATATATATATATATATATGTGTGTGTGTATATATATGTGTATATATATATATTCACACACATATATATATATATATATATATATATATATATATATATATATATATATATATATATATATATATACCATATATACATATATATATATATATATATATATATATATATATATATATATATATAAATATATATATATATATATATATATATATAATATATATATATATTATATATATATATATATATATATATATATATATATACATATATATATATATATATATCTATATATATATATATATATATAAACTATATATATATAGATAGATAGTTATAGATATATAGGGAACTGGTACATACTTTTGCCGAAAATCCATATTAAATAGCGGATCTCGATAATAAAGTAAAAAATTGACCCTAAACAAATGATAGAATGAATGAAATGAAAATATTGTTTTTGCTCTGCCAGTGGTCAACAAAATAATTAGTTACTGATACCCAACAATTAATAACACTTCAAGTTTTATATTTCAATATTCTAGTTATCGGAGCACTGTAAATTTTTTTTATAATCTTTTGTCCAAAGATGTTTTTGTTGCTACTAAAAATTTTAACCCAGTTATTCCGGAACGGTTTACTATTCTAAGAATAAGGGTAGTATTAAAACACGATAATCCGTCTAAAATAAGACACAGGAAAATGTAATGGACTAAAATTTCATTTCTTCCCGGTTATTTTTGGTTTGGCGAGTTTCCCCGTAGCTACTGCACTGACTTAGCAGTTACTTGATTGGGATCCGTAATAACTAGGAATAAAAATTTAAACAATTGTTTAAATTTTTTATTCCTCATAGCTGATCTGACCCAATTTCTTTTTTTAATAATACTAGTCTTTTAATAAATTGCTTTATGAGGCCTAATTTATTGGGAAGCGGTAAAAAATGTCGGCAGACACATAGAAACAACAGATTTGTTAAATAAGGGATACGAGACAATTGCCGTGGGGGGGCGGGATAGAATATCTCCCCCGGTATGTTCTGCCTGTCGTAGGAGGCGACTTAAAGAACACTCTAGATGGTAGATGCCCAGATCCCACCAGCATCGCCCGGTGTGATACCATCGCATCGGCTTAAGCTGCGTGAAGTTGCTTAACGTTTCGTGGCTGTGCCGATGTCCCGGTCTGTGGGACCAAATAGCATGATGAGGCACCTGGATACAAAAAATTCCGGAGGTAAAATAGCCCCCCGTTCGGATCTCCGGGTGGGGGCTGGTTCAGGGGCGTCGACATGCAGAGAACAGAATTTCAAAATGGATTTTTTACAACATACGAGGTTTAAATTCGAACATAAATTCAGTGCACCAACACCTGCAATCAAATAAACCTCATGTACTCGCTCTCTGTGAAACTAAGGTCAGTTCATCGACCAGCACAGTAAACTATCTTTATCCTGGGTACGATTTCTATTCCCGATTTAGGCGTAACTTTGGAATCTGTCTTTATGTCAGAAGCGACCTCTCTTGCCAACGAGAAGAGGCTCTGGAGCCCACAAACTTTGATGTTATGTGGTTAAAAATAACGACTCAACCAACCACAAGGTTCGTCTGTATCCTCTATCGACCACCAAGTTATACAAACTTTAGAACACTTTTCGCTTCTCTTGCAGACACCATAGATCATTTACAAATTAACTATCCAAATGCCGAAATTGCCATCCTGGGCGACTTTAATGTCCACAACATCAACTGGCTTAAATATTCAAATACTACCGATGAACAAGGTCGTGAAGCCGAATCATTTTCAATCAGTTGTGGCTTGACTCAGCTTATTGATGAACCAACACGGATCCCTGATCGAGACGGAGAGTTTCGCCAGTCTTCTTGATCTGTTTTTAACCACCAATCCGGAGATTTACACGGTCAGCGTAAATCCACCGTTAGGTTCTTCCGACCATAAACTACTTTCGACATCGAGTATTCTACCAATCAGTGACAGAGAGGCGCCCCAAACCGCGCAAGATTTGGCACTACAAATCTGCTAAATGGGAAGATCTCATGGAATATTTTCGAACTTTCCCTTGGTTGGACGTTTGTTTTCGATCCGACGACCCACCTGACTGCGCCAGGGAGGTTTCCGATGTTATTTTGGCCGGTATGGATGCTTACATCCCTTTTTCGAAGAAATGCCCTTCCAACGGCAAGCCTTGGTTTGACCTAAAATGCAAAGAAACTGTTGCTTCTAAACATCTTGCATACCGACAGTGGCGTGAAGATCCTAACACCATAAATCGTAACATCTTTGTTCGTGCCAAGAACAGATGCAAAGAAATTATCGACAAAACCAAGGAAGTACACAATCAACGGATTAGAAACAAACTTCTCGCTTGTCTCGGCAATTCCAGGTCCTTTTGGTCAGTCGCTAAGGCAGTTAGTCAAAAATTTCACCAAATCCACCATACCACCACTCACACGGCCAGATAATTCTATTGCAACGACACCTGTTGAGAAAGCGAACTTGTTGGCTGAACTCTTTGCTTCACATTCTACTGTCGATTTCCAAGGAAAAACACCACCTACTATTCCCATAGTGCAGTCAAGGATGCCCGATATTGTCTTCAGACAGCGTGTCATAAAACGTATTTGATGAAGCTAGACACCAAAAAGGCTTCAGGCGCGCTGACGGAATACCTGCCATAGTTCTCAAGAACTGTGCGAGGGAACTAACACCAGTTTTTCTGTAGGCTTTTCAACTTATCCTACAGAAAGGGAATATTTCCTTCCTGCTGGAAATGTGCCACAGTTCAGCCGATACCTAAAAAAGGCAAGAAGACCTTGCCAAATAACTACCAACCAATCGCACTACTCTCAATAATATCGAAAGTCATGGAAAAGGCTATCAATCAGCATCTTCTAAAATATCTTGAAGGATTCAACATTATTAGTGATCACCAATATGGCTTTCGTAAAAATAGATCAACAGGAGATCTTCTGACTTATGTAACACATGTTTGGAACAACGCAATTGAACACTTTGGAGAATCTCGAGCGGTTGCTCTTGACATATCCAAGGCATTTGACCGTGTTTGGCACGATGGGCTGTTGGCTAAGCTACGTTCTTATGGTATGTCGGAAAAGTTCTGTTTGTGGCTCTCATGTTTCCTCTTTCTTCTTCGAGTGGCAGTCGACGGATTTCTTTCTAACACCTTCACTATCAACGCCGGTGTGCCCCAAGGTTCCATACTGTCTCCTACTCTCTTCCTCATCTATATTAACGATCTGCTGGAAAAGACCGAGAATCCAATCTACAGCTTTGCAGATGACAGTACACTTATCTCTTCATTCACTTTGAACGCTCGGACATCGACTACTCAGACGAATATCCGCAGACAGCAGGAAGTCATTCAACTTAACAAAGACCTGGAAGAAATTCTATCTTGAGGTGACAGTAACCAAGTGGAATTTAACGCTACAAAAACCCAGGCCGCAGTTTTTTCTAAAAAAGTTAACGTTGCAGAACCCGACATAGTTATGTCGGGCACTCCATCCCTCTAACATCGTCACTCAATCTGTTAGGCGTTAATTTGGGAGCAAATATGTCCTGGCATGAACATGTTGCAGGCATAGCAAGAAGAGCTTCTCAAAAGTTGGGAATATTGTTTCGAACCAGAAAGCTTTACACTCCACAACAACTGTTAATTCTTTACAAAGCTCAAATTCGACCAACTATGGAATACTGCTCCCATGTTTGGAGCTCCGCTCCCAAACATACACTGCATTTGTTGGATTCTATCCACAGAAGAGCTGTTCGTCTGATTGGACACCCGGAACTGACCGACGGCCTTGATTCGCTGGAACATCGAAGAACGGTTGGCGACTTGAGCCTATTCTACAAGTACTTTCATGGAAAGTGTTCGAAGGATGTGGCCCGTTTAATTCCTCCCAGAGCGGTGCATATTAGAAGTACACGTCGCGCTAATGCTTCACATCCGTATGAGGTTCAGCTTGTTACTCCTCGTACAACGCTTTTCAAGCAGTCTTTTATATGGAAAACATCATACCTTTGGAATGGTTTACCCAGGACTGTGTTTCCCATCGAGTACAATCTACAGCGATTCAAGAAC
Source organism: Pachyrhynchus sulphureomaculatus (assembly GCA_019049505.1). Lineage (NCBI taxonomy): Eukaryota > Metazoa > Arthropoda > Insecta > Coleoptera > Curculionidae > Pachyrhynchus > Pachyrhynchus sulphureomaculatus. The sequence goes on from CM032451.1 coordinate 88,567,959, forward strand.
AACGTGAATCGCTTTCTCCGCACACGTGTCGCTCCTGTAGCGCTTTAGGGACTTCCCTGTAGCACGTGTGCTAGACCCATAAAAAAAAAAAAAAAAAAAAAACTCGTCTGGTTGAAAGAGCCTTTCGTTTAAATTGCTTTTAATTATTCTAATTTCGGATTCAAAAGTTTCCGTGTCTGCAAAAAATGCATAGAACATGAAGACTTTAAATCCAAAAATATTTCGGGGTAAAAAAAACAAAAAGAAGTTTTTTCGTCACATTTACGAGTATTTGATTGAAAATAACAGTTTTAAATAAAGTAGTTGGAGATCTTTTTAAAATTGTTAAAAATAAACCACACTTACTATCAATTTATTAAAAAGATCTAACTTTTAAACTAATCTAATTTGCAAAAGAACCAGTAAGTCAACTAAAGTTATGAAGCTGTACAATAGACGACTATGAAAATTCGTTTTTATTATCACTAAACTGATATAAATGAAATAGTGTTAAAATTCTAATGTGTTCCTACGTCCCAATATTAATTTTTCTTATAACATTTAATTGGTGAAAGAGTATCCTTAGTTTTTGGGCTCAAAAAAGTTTTTTTTTATCATTTCAACTTATTCTTTGATTAAAAAAAAAAATTTTGTCATTTTTTTAGCCCTTCCCACTACTCTCCCCCTTAAAACTAGTGGTGGGCATAATCGCATTATTGCAATAATCGGATTCTCAGGTTGTGAATGATTTTGATAATCGGATTATAATTCGAATTAAAAATCATCCCATCCCCTACTACCTTTGATGTTGCGTGCGTCGCTTTATTATAAAATTTAAAATTCATCGGAATTGCTCGATTTTGCCGATTCGCCGAAACGAAACTCGAACTTCAGGCATGCCGATTAATTCAATTATTTATTATTTTTGTTTTTAGTAGTATGGATGAATTCTCGTTCCGTGAGTATTAGTGTTGGATGTTGACTGTTAGTTGAGTGTTGAATAATTAAAGTTAAAAGTAAAATTTATAAAGAAAACAGAAAATGAGGCCTGGTTGTAACAAACATTCGCTGGTGTGGAACTGGTTTAAAAAAATTAACACTCAAAAAAAAATTAATCTTCTTATATTCAGGGTTTTCAAAATTAAGTCCCTATTGCTAACTTGTTTATTTCTGAAGCTGAGGCAATCAAATTAGAAAATTTGTGCCGACCTAATTTTGAACAACTTACCCCAGTATATATGTATAATGCAACCAATTAAAGTAAATAAAACATAAAACCCCAAGTAACAAATTCAAATCTTATTTTGAATTTTTGTAGTGGCTGCTGGCTGTGCCGTGGCTAGTGGAGTGAAATCGTTTTTAATGTCATTTAGGATAAAATAGGTTATTTGAATTATTTGGTTATCCGGTGCCTGATTTGGAAATTGTTAGTAACAAAGCCAACGATGTGGATACAATTCTGTTGTAATCAAAGAGTGTATTTTTGAAAGTCTATATTGAGGTGGTGCGCAATTCACTAATATGGAGCGTGCAAGCACTAAGTCCAATTCGTTAAAAATAGTACAAAATATTGCAGACTTACTTTTTTTAAAAACAAAATCTAGGTAAATTTTCCTATTAATGGCAACATTGCGCTGCGAGGAATCCGAATTTGGATGTTTGATTTTATTGCTTCCGAGAATCCGAGTGATTTTGTTGTTGACTTTTGTTTACGATTTTAGTGATTTTAGATTTTATGATAAAGCGAATTCCGATTATATATAATTTGATTCTTAGATTTTCATAATCGGATGATGTCGATTATTTCAATAATCGGATTGATTACCGATTATTTTTTAATTCGAATTATCCCATCACTACTTAAAACCCTCAAAAACTAATTTTTACATTTATTTAGTTTTTTTTTCCGGTTTTTCTTAACGAATCATGGCAAAAAAAATGTGATTGTAGGGGATCAGCAGGGCAACAACTAAGTAACATTTCTGGTGTCACGTGACCTCACCAGCCTTTTAAAAAAATATATCGAAATCGAAAATTTTAAAAATTGACGAACTGTTGATAGGTGACTAAATGTATTTTTTTAAATCATATTTTTTTCCCAATCTAACCCCCCCCCAGGAAAAAAAAATGTTGGAGGTGTGCCACGCTTAAGAATTGATTTTTGCGATTTTAACGTACAAATTGTATTCAAAAAATATTTTTAGCATCAAATTTGGATTCTACGGAAAATTTTACAAAAGAAACTCATACCTGTATGCCTCCTAGTTTTCCTTTTTAGTGAAAGGAAAATTAATTCAAATTATTTAAAGATATTTTTAGCACTGATTATTTTTAGTGTTCCATACGGAACACTTATAAGATCACTTCGGTGTCTGTCACACCCGATTTTCCCTGAAACTATCTGACATAGAAAATTGAAATATGGTACTAATATAGGAATGGATGGCCACATCAGAGCCGTGTAGTTTTGAAAGTGAAATTTTGACTTAAGAGATTAGTTTTGGGGGGTGAAATCGGAAGTGAAATTAGATTTTTTTACTAGGTCATCGAGTGGGGTGTCAAATGAAAGCTTGTAAAAACACGAGTTCAAAAAATATATACGAGGCCGGTTTGAAAAGTCCGTGCAAAGTCCGAGAGATGGCACCACCGGCGTGTATCGAGGTCATGTTTAGTTAGTAGCATCTCTTGAATGAACGCACACCAAGTTTCAGCCATATTGGTCTATTTCTTTGTGTTTTGGCATTCGTGTGAATCAAGGAAGTCGAGTGATTTTCAAGAAATGGACGAAAAAGAATTTCGTGTGGTGATTAAACATTACTTTATGAAAGGCAAAACGCCTCAGGAGACTAAAGAGAAGCTTGATAAACATTATGGTGACTCTGCACCTTCCATTAGAACAGTTTATAAGTGGTTTCAAAATTTTCGGACTGGCCATATGGGCACAAGTGACGCTGAACGTTCTGGACGGCCTGTGTAGGTTACGACTCCAGAAATCATTGATCAAATCCATGATATGGTGATGGATGACAGAAGAGTTAAGGTGCGTGAGATTGCTAGTGCTGTGGGCATCTCGACTGAACGGGTACATAATATTTTGCATAAACATCTGGACATGAGAAAGCTATCCGCAAGATGGGTGCCGCGATTGCTCATGCTTGACCAAAAACGGAATCATGTGAAGTGTTGCAAGGATGGTTTGCAGCTGTTCCAGAAGAATCCGGAGGACTTTAAGCGTCGTTTCGTCACTGTGGATGAAGCATGGATACATTACTATACTCCTGAGACCAAACAACAATTTAAACAATGGGTTACCAAGGGGGAATCTGCACCAAAAAAGGCGAAGACCGTTCCTTCGGCCGGAAAGGTTATGGCGACTGTCTTTTGGGATTAGCAAGGGATAATCCTCATCGACTATCTGGAAAAGGGTAAAACTATTACAGGTGAATATTATTCTTTTTTTTTTTTTTTTTTTTTTTTTTATTGGTCTGGCACATGTGCTGCAGGGAAGTCCCTAAAGCGCTCCAGGAGCGGCACGAGTGCGGAAAAAGCGATTCACGTTGTTCTTGAATCGCTGTAAATTGTACTCGGTGGGAAACACAGCGCTGGGCAAATCATTCCAAAGGGATGACGTTCTCCATATAAAAGATTGCTTGAAAAGCGTTGTACGCGGAGTAACAAGCTGAAGCTCATACGGATGCGAAGCACCAGCGCGACGTGTATTTCTTACATGCACCGCTTTGGGAGGAATTAAGCGGGCTACATCCTTCGAACACTTTCCATGAAAATACTTGTAGAACAGACTCAAGTCGCCAACCGTTCTTCGATGTTCCAGCGAATCAAGGCCGCCGGTCAATTCCGGGTCCCCAATCAGACGGACCGCTCTTCTCTGAACAGAATCCAACAAATGCAGTGTATGTTTGGGAGCGGAGCCCCAAACGTGGGAGCAGTATTCCATAGTTGGTCGAATTTGGGCTTTGTAAAGAATTAACAGTTGTTGTGGGGTGTAAAGCTTTCTGGTTCTAAATAATATTCCCAACTTTTGAGAAGCTCTCCTTGCTATGCCTGCAACATGTTCATGCCAAGACATATTTGCTCCCAAACTAACGCCCAACAAATTGAGCGACGATGCTAGGGGAAGGGAGTGCCCCGACATAACTATATCGGGTTCAGCAACGTTAACTTTTTAGAAAAAACTGCCGCTTGGGTTTTTTGTAGCGTTAAATTCCACTTGGTTACTGTCACCCCAAGATAGAATTTCTTCCAGGTCTTTGTTAAGTTGAACGACCTCCTGCTGTCTGCGGATATTCGCCTGGGCAGCCGATGTCCGAGCGTTCAAGGTGAATGAAGAGACAAGCGTACTGTCATCTGCAAAGCTATAGATTGGATTCCCGGTCTTTTCCAGCAGATCGTTAATGTAAATGAGAAAGAGAGTAGGAGACAGTATGGAGCCCTGGGGCACACCAGCGTTGATAGTGAGGGTGTTAGAAAGAAATCCGTCGACCGCCACTCGTAAAGAACGCTCTCTGAGGAAACATGAGAGCCACAAACAGAACCTTTCAGACATACCATAAGAGCGCAACTTAGCCAACAGTCCATCGTGCCAAACACGGTCGAATGCCTTGGATATGTCAAGAGCAACCGCTCGAGATTCTCCAAAGTGTTCAATTGCGTTGTTCCAAACATGTGTTACATAAGTCAGAAGATCTCCTGTTGATCTATGTTTACGAAAACCATATTGGTGATCGCTAATAATATTGAATCGTTCAAGATATTTTAGAAGATGCTCATTGATAACCTTTTCCATGACTTTCGATATTATTGAAAGCAGTGCAACTGGTCGGTAGTTATTTGGCAAGGTCTTCTTACCTTTTTTAGGTATCGGCTGAACCGTGGCACATTTCCAGCAGGACGGAAATATTCCCTTTCTGTAGGATAGGTTAAAAAGTCTACAGAAAACTGGTGTTAGTTCCCTTGCACAGTTTTTGAGAACTATGGCAGGTATTCCGTCAGCACCAGAAGCCTTCTTGGTGTCTAGCTTCATTAAAATACGCTTTATGATGCGCTGTCTGAAGACAACATCGGGCATCCTTGACTGCAATATGGGAATAGTAGGTGGCGTTTTTCCTTGGAAATCGACAGTAGAATGTGAAGCAAAGAGTTCAGCCAACAAGTTCGCTCTCTCAACAGGTGTGGTTGCAATGGAATTATCTGGCCGTGTGAGTGGTGGTATGGTGGATTTGGTAAAATTTTGACTAACTGCCTTAGCGACTGCCCAAAAGGACCTGGAATTGTTGGGACAAGCGAGAAGTTTGTTTCTAATTCGTTGATTGTATGCCTCCTTGGTTTCGTCGATAATTCCCTTGCATCTGTTCCGGGCATGAACAAAGATGTTTCGATTTACGGTGTTAGGATTTTCACGCCATTGTCGGTAGGCAATATGTTTAGAAGCAACAGCTTCTTTGCATTTTCGGTCGAACCAAGGCTTGCCGTTGGAGGAGCATTTCTTCGAAAAAGGGATGTAAGCTTCCATACCAGCCAAAATAACATCGGAGACCTCCCTGGCGCAGTCAGATGGGTTATCGGATCGAAAACAAACGTCCATCCAAGGGAAAGTTCGAAAGTATTCCATGAGATCTTCCCATTTAGCAGATTTGTAGTGCCAAATCTTGCGCGGCCTAGGCGCCTCTCTGTCACTGATTGGCAGGATACTCGATGTCGAAAGCAGTTTATGGTCGGAAGAACCTAACGGCGGATTTATGGTGACCGTGTAAATCTCCGGATTGGTGGTTAAAAACAGATCAAGAAGACTGGCGAACTCCCCGTCTCGATCAGGGATCCGTGTTGGTTCGTCAATAAGCTGAGTTAAGCCACAACTGATTGAGAATGATTCAGCTTCACGACCTTGTTCGTCGGTAGTATTTGAATATTTGAGCCAGTTGATATTGTGGACATTAAAGTCGCCCAGGATGGCAATTTCGGCACTTGGATAGTTACTTTGTAAATGATCGATGGTGTCTGCAAGAGAAGCGAAAAGCGTTCGAAAATTGGTATCACTTGGTGGTCGATACAGGATACAGATAAACCTTGTGGTTTGTTGAGTCGTTATTTTTAACCACATAATCCACATAACCACACATCATCGTTATTGGACCGTTTGAAAACCGAGCTGCAAGAAAAACGCCCGCGATTGGCCCACAAGAAAGTCCTTTTCCATCACGACAACGCACCAGCACACACCTCGGCAGTTGTGGTCGCAAAATTAATGGAAATAGGATTCCAACTCGTTTCACATTCCCCCTATTCTCCAGACTTGGCTCCCTCGGACTACTATTTGTTCCCCAATTTGAAGAAATGGCTGGCGGGACAAAGATTTTATTCAAACGAGGAGGTGATTGTAGACACTAATGGGTATTTTGCAGATTTGGACAAATCCTATTATTCGGAAGGGATCAACAAACTAGAACATCGTTGGACGAAGTGTATAAGCCTAAAAGGAGACTATGTCGAAAAATAAAAAAGGTTTACTCCAAACACAATAAGTAGTTTTTATTTTTGCACAGACTTTTTAAACCAGCCTCATATACTGTAATACTTGTGCACACTTTTCTTTGTATTACTTTTAAAAAATTGCGAAAAATCGCTCTCCTATCCCCTCATTTTTAGCTCTAACTTGACTATTTATCGCTTTTTTTTACCATTTTAACGTACAATTTCTTTCGGCCTCAGATTTAGATTTTAGGAGAAATTTTACAAAAGTTTTAAGTATTTATTAACCGTGCGACTTTTACTTTTGATTTCTTTTAATTTTTTAAAGCAAGTTTTACAATTATTTTACTACTCCGTCATGCTTTTGTCATTTGAATTTTGCTGCCTTTCATTTGGTTGTAGAACCGCTTTTAAGATCTACATGCAAATGGCGCTGCGTATAACAAAGATAAGTTTCATACACTCACTTATACCGGTAAACTGACTAATAAAATTCAAAATTTTTTCCATAAAAATCATGTAAACATTGCTTTCCGTACCAATAACACATTAGCTCGACATATTAAAAATAATAAAACTAAAACAAAAAAAGAAAATAAAATGGGGGGTTTATGAATTATGCTGTGGCACTTGCAATTAAAAACATATATAGGACAAACAGGCAGATCTTTTTATAAAAGAATAAAGGAACATAAACAAAGTTATAGAATGAAAAATAACAAATCTCATTACGCTAAACATTGAACAGAGGAAAATCATACATTCAATGACGATTTCAGAATTTTGCATAATGGAAAGAAAGGGACAAGAAACAAACTTCTCGCTTGTCCCAACAATTCCAGGTCCTTTTGGTCAGTCGCTAAGGCAGTCAGTCAAAATTTCACCAAATCCACCATACCACCACTCACACGGCGAGATAATTTTATTGCAACGACACCTGTTGAAAAAGCGAACTTGTTGGCTAAACTCTGCTTCACATTCTACTGTCGATTTCCAAGGAAAAACACCATATACTATTCCCACAGTGCAGTCAAGGATGCCCGATATTGTCGTCAGACAGCGTATCATAAAACGTATTTTAATGAAGCTAGACACCAAAAAAGCTTCTGGCGCTGACGGAATACCTGCCATAGTTCTCAAAAACTGTGCGAGGGAACTAACACCAGTTTTCTGTAGACTTTTCAACCTATCATACAGAAAGGAAATATTTCCTTCCTGCTGGAAATGTACCACAGTTCAGCCGATACCTAAAAAAGGCAAGAAGGCCTTGCCAAATAAACTACCGACCAATCGCACTGCTTTCAATAATATCGAAAGTCATGGAAAAGGCTATCAATCAGCATCTTCTAAAATATCTTGAAGGATTCAACATTATTAGCGATCATCAATATGGCTTTCGTAAAAATAGATCAACAGGAGGTCTTCTGACTTATGTAACGCACGTTTGGAACAACGCAATTGAACACTTTGGAGAATCTCGAGCGGTTGCTCTTGACATATCCAAGGCATTCGACCATGTTTGGCACGATGGACTGTTGGCTAAGCTACACTCTTATGGTATATCTGAAAAGTTCTGTTTGTAGCTCTCATGTTTTCTCAGAGAGCGTTCTTTACGAATGGCAGTCGACGGATTTCTTTCTAACACCTTCACTATCAACGCCGGTGTACCTCAAGGCTCTATACTGTCTCCTACTTTTTTTCTCATTTACTTTAACGATCTGCTGGAAAAGACCGAGAATACAGCTTTGCAGATGACAGTACGCTTATCTCTTCATTCAACTTAACAAAGACCTGGAAGAAATTTTATCTTGAGGTGACGGTAACCAAGTGGAATTTAACGCTACAAAAACCCAGGCGGCAGTTTTTTCTAAAAAAGTTAACGTTGCTAAACCGGACATAATTATGTCGGGGCACTCCATTCCTCTAACATCGTCACTCAATTTGTTGGGCGTTAATTTGGGAGTAAATATGTCCTGGCATGAACATGTTGCAGGCATAGCAAGGAGAGCTTCTCAAAAGTTGGGAATATTATTTCGAACCAGAAAGCTTTACATTCCACAAACAACTGTTAATTCTTTACAAAGCTCAAATTCGACCAACTATGGAATACTGCTCCCATGTTTGGGACTCCGCTCCCAAACATACATTGCATTTGTTGGATTCTATTCAGAGAAGAGCTGTTCGTCTGATTGGAGACCCGGAACTGACCGGCGGCCTTGATTCGCTGGAACATCGAAGAACGGTTGGCGACTTGAGCCTATTCTACAAGTATTTTCATGGAAAGTGTTTGAATGATGTGGCCCGCTTAATTCCTCCCAGAGTGGTGCATGTTAGAAGTACACGTCGCGCTAATACTTCAGATCCGTATGAGGTTCAGCTTGTTACTCCTCGTACAACGCTTTTCAAGCAGTCTTTTATATGAAGAACATCATCCCTTTGGAATAATTTGTCCAGGACTGTGTTTCCCACCGAGTACAATTTACAGCGATTCAAGAACAACGTGAATCGCTTTTTCCGCACACGTGTCGCTCCTATAGTGCTTTAGGGACTTCTTCCCTCCAGCACGTGTGCTAGACCCATAAAAAAAAAAAAAAATACTGAATTGTTTAGAACAGGTAGAAATTAACCAGAAGAAATCCTCAGGTTTATTACTCAACGATCAATTGGATGGGGAAGGGTCTCCTTTATTGAACTTGTTCTAGGTAATAAGGTAAATATTGTTAATGAATTTAGTACTTGTAATTAGGAAAATTACATATTCCGTAACATACTTTGTAGTTAATTTACATCTTGCCCCAGTGTGTCGAAACAATTGTCAGCAATAATATATCTAATAAACATAAGTGGTGATCTTAAACAGTTTTTAAATTTTTACTCCTAGTTATTATGGATCTCCATCAAGTAACTGCTAAGTCAGTGCAGTATAATAACTTGTCCTTTGGCTAGGTAAAAATATTCAAATACATACAGACATGAGATTGTTTTATAAAATTCCCCCTAGAATCCAAATCCTAGGCCAAAGAATTACTTAGAAAGGAATTGTATGTTAAAATGGTCAAAAAAGCGATAAATAGTCAATTTAGAGCTAAAAATGGCCTGCAAATTGCAATTTAATTTCCCCTTCATGACTATAAAAAAACCCCGATACATACAGAAATCAGTTTCTTGAGTAAAATTTCTCGTAGAATCCGAATCTAAGGTTCAAGGTACTTTCTAAATGCAATGGTGCGTTAAAATGGTCAAAAAAGGAAAAATAGTCAATTTATTGCTAAAAATATTCTTAAATAAGAACTAGAAAAAAAAATTAGGATGCATACAGATATGAGTTTCTTTTGTAAAATTTTCTGTAGAATCCAAATTTAATGCTACGAAAATTTTTTGAATACAGTAGTACGTTAAAATTGCAAAAAATCAGAAAAATTCAATTTTTAAGGGTAGCGCACCCTGAGAAAAGAAGTTTTTGAGGGTTTTAAGGGGTGAAGGGAGGGCTAAAAAAATGGAAAAAATTCTTTTTTTATCCAAAAACAAGTTAAAATAATAAAAACAGTTTTTTGAAGTAGGGCATTTCGACCCCAGAAACTCAGGATACCCTTTGGTATAATTCGTTTTTTGACGAAATTACTATCCATTTTTTATTTTTTTAAAGAAAACTAAATATCGAAACTGTTATCAATAACGATTATAAGAGGGTTATAAAGATAATATACAAGGGACTTAAGTCCGTAGAAATTCGAGTGTTTGATTGGTTTATTCTGTTAGCGTGGCCTTAGGTGCGTGGGCTATCGGGCCATAGTATAGTCACAGTAAACATACTACAGTAGCGAAACTGAGCTCCAATTTGGTGACGGGATTTTGACGGCGCGTGCGTCGACGGGTCCTTTTTCAAAATGGCCGCTCAGTGTTTACATCCGATCTCGGAATGTGTCTTTGGAAATGTATTGTCCATCGTTTCTTGAAGTGACTGCAGTTTATATGAATATAAAGACAGAAGGAAGAGAGAGTTTGTAGAAAAGGGAATTAAAAACGTTTGTAAGTGAAGAGAATCGAAAAGGTTGAGAAACAATTTATATAATCACGGGGAAAGATTATTGTTGTGCCGTTGAGAATTGCAATATTCCATATAATTATTTTTCGCAAATTATTTGCTCGAGTCACACTTCTTTAGGCTTTAAAATTTGCAGTTCCTCTGTTTTTTAGTTGAAACAATGATTTCATAGAAATCATGGTATAGGTATAGATGGCAGTTTGTTTGGTAGTGAAAAACTTTTTTTGTGTGCCTGTGTAATTTTTTATGATTAATAAATAATCCTCCAAATTCTGGTTTTTAGAAAGATTTATTTTTGTGTAAACTAGTATTTAAAACTACTTATATTTGTGTAAATTATAAATAAAACATATTTTTTTCTAAAAGGTGTATTCTCAAGAGGCTTCTAGTTTTCAATAACTTCATCTGTATTAATATAAATTTAACACTGTTTAATTGCAAGTACAATTAATACTCGGAAAGTGACTCTTTTTTTTTCTATTTTTCTCTATAAATTACATTGCACCTTTTTCATGCCAATCTTTCAAAAGTTTCTGTGTATATATTGTAAGGAATACGGAACCTATAACAACATATTTATTATTTTCAAATTTTAGACAGTATATTTTATTTTCTTATAAGCTGGGTTTGAAAGTTTAAATATTAATTGTCGTGTTGAGATCACAAAACCACTGGGAATGGGATTATTGAAATAACTGATATAAATCAGTAATTGAATCAAATATGCTATTAAAATAATTTTTTAATAGGATTTTGTCAGACGATGTGTGCCAGAGGGTAAAATATTCTGAAAATAAGTTCGTTAAATGGACAGTACACTTAATCAAAGTCCATTTTGATGGTAATTATGGTTACTATTAAAATTTTGAAGATTTAGTTACCTGTTATTAATATTCCTCCTATAAAGAACTTATTTCTATTGTATACCTATACTATAAATTAAATATAGTTATTTTCCTTTTAAACTGTAATTGACAATACTCAGTATATATGAGTCAATCATTTCACCTAATGAAGCTAATATGGTTAGCGAAACGCGCGTCGAGTGCAAAAATAAAGTGTTTGGTGTAGTGGTGATATATACTGAGTAGTGTCATTATGCCAAAGATTCCACATTCCCAACATAGTTGTAACTGACAAGTCAGCTTGGTCATAACTACGTATTGTATGTAAATATAATTAGGAAATTACTGTATTGACTCTTTGATCTAAATATTAATTCATTGTAAATAAAGGCAAGCGTTAATTACGTTATCAAAAAGCAATACGGATAACCGAACACAAAAAGGTATAGAACCTCTAAGAATCATTCACATAGAAAATAGAGGTCTATACATATACGTTCATAATTCATTAATATTATATTAACCGTTTTCGAAGTTAAAGTTACACAATATAGTTTTGTAGTTTAAGAAAAAATAAGTACCAAAAAAGTAGATACAGTGTTTTTTAATTAACAAGAGATTTTATCACACCAAACTGCTTAGAAAAAAAATGCTCTTATTTTAGAAGATGTTGACATCTTAGTAATGACAATATGTCTATTTCACGGTACAAGAAAAATTGCATTAGGTATTACGTATGTTAAAATTAAATTCATTTAGTCCTTAAAGAACATCGTTAATCACAAATTTACTTGAAAAATGATATAAATAAAACTTTAACCTCAAACAGTGACGTTTAACTTTGATAGACTTTTGAATTTTTGGATAAGATTATTAAAAACTGAAGTTGAATATGAAGAATTCCATTAAATACCTTCCTATCAAGTTTTTCACCTGTATTCATTTCTTTTCTAACAAAGTGCTCCATTCTTTTTGTTTTATATTACTCATGCTGCATTAACTTTTATATTACTCATGCTGTATTAAATAACATAAACATAAATTTTCAAACATTTCTATATCTATGATTTTGAATGATAAAACTTTGCACAACTTTATTTGTATTTCAAATCTCGCGCTGGTCCACTTTTAACATGGCGGATTGCCACGTGACCTTCTGAAAACTAACCAGATTTTCCTATGCGGTTATCCTTGAGTTTCGTTACTGTATAGTGTGTTTACTGTGGTATAGTAATAAGGTATATCCAGAAATGTCAACAACAGGTTCAGAATAGGTTAAACGTCCATTTACATAAATTACAGTGCAGGATGATGTTTTTTTCGATTTTTTATGAGGTTTCTATAAAATTAAGCACAAAGACGGCATGCCAATGTAAAATTGTACCTCTGTCGGGAAATCAAAATTTAAAAAGCGACTGGAAAAAAAAACCATTATGTGATTGTATTCAAAAAACGTTCATTTCGATATTGTTCTCTTTAAAAAAGTTACTTGTAAAGTAATTCCTTAATCTTTCTTTAGAACCACGGAGATAGCAAAACGAGTTAGGTACTTGTGAGAAATGTTAAAATAATTGTCGGCACCCATAATTCCTCTCCCGTACCTTCAAAGTTTTTTTTTAGAATTTAATGGAACTCGTGGTACTAAATACATGAGCTGTTTTTTTAAAACCTACAAACACAAAATTTACAGTTTCTTATTCTCATTTAACAATGACGGACGGCAGAATTTTATGGAGACAAACGAATGGAAATATCTTTTCTTTTCGAATTACAACGATATATCTCCCGGTAGAAAAATCACACATGTTAGTTGCTAAAACCAGAAAAAAATAAAAGAAGAATAGACACACGTTCATGGAATAAAGATTTTATAATTATGTTTTTAAAAACTCTTAAATTTTTCATTTCAAAATTAAGCATTTCAGTTAATGTTAAAGTATTATTCTATTTTTTTTATGACAAAATAACCATTTTTAATCAATGCGGAACAGAAATGGTTAATTTATTTTAACTCTGGAGTAATACTTTTACGAGAACATGAAGAATATTAGATGGATATCTCGATAATTCTTTGTATTATGGTTATATATGTTTATAGCTACCGTCCAAACGTCTAGAGCTGATCTATTATAAAAATGTAGTAATAAACCTGCATAATTCTTTATTGATTACTTAGCAATATGCTGTAATTATTTTTAGAAAAAACAATATCCTCAGGCGGGGCTGTATCTCCTAGCCTTTGTTAATCGCCATTGCTGTTCGAATTAAACGCTCGTCATTGGATGGTGTTGGGCTGGAGGTGCTATGCTGTTATGTTGTCATTGAAGTTTAAATTTTAGTTTTTTTTTTGTAGTTTTACATTCCTTACAATCTATTGCTATACATTTTTTTGACTGATAACACTGGTCAACATGATTTTTGTTACACGTAAGCTATTATGCGATTTTATCCTCTATAAAACCAAAAAAATAAAAAATCACCTAATACAATATTTTTTTCAGAATTTACGAAGTCTGCAGAATAAATTAACTGAACGGCAGATTATAGCAGAAGACCACAAATTTGATATAATCTGTTTGTGTGAGCACTGGTTGTGCCAGGAGAATATAATGCTATACCATTTGAATGGTTACGAAATAAGTGGACAATATTGTTGCAAAGCTGTGCAACATGGTGGTGTCATGATACTTACAAGACACAAGCTTCATGTCAACAACCTTAGTGCAATTGCTAGAATCACACAGAATCTTCACCTGGAGGCCGTGGCATGTGAGGTGACATGTTATGCAGGGAAGATAATAGTTTGCTGTATATATAGATCCCCTAATCTGAATATACTTACTTTCTTTCGAAAATTACAGGAAGTTCTGACCATCTTATTCAATGAAAACAAAAAGTTTTATATTTTCGGTGACTTTAATATAGATCTGAATGATCATAACTTATCAACAAGGGAATTTATAAGTATAATAGAATCTTATGACCTCACCTTTCTTATTCATGAAGCCACTAGACTTTCAAAAAAAAAATAGTAGTTGTATTGACAATTGTATTACTAATGATAAGGATAATTGTAGGGTTTCACTGAGGATTTTTACTTATCTGATCATAAAGGTATTGTAAACAAAATTGCAATTGAACACGTGAGAACCACTATTAATAAGACAGAAATAATAAAGTTCCATCCACTGTCTATACTATCTATTGAAATGTGTATATGAAAACTGATTTGTTTGGATTGGTCAGAACTTGACAATGCACCTAATATTAACACTTGTAACTATTTAATGCAAGTAATATCAGAATCTCTTGATGAATATTTTCTTATAAAAAGAAAAACTGTACACTGTCAAAATAAGCCAAAGAAATGGTTCAATTCTGATCTTAATACAATAAGAGATAATCATTTCTAACTTATTTTGTAAAAAATAACAATATTAACTTGAAAGATCAAATAGTCAATGCTAGAAAATTATATAAACAAAGAAAAACTGAGCTAAAAACAAAGTATATAAAGAGAAAAAATACTTCAGTCCTTTAACAAACAAAAAAAACAATGTGGGAAATGAATCTAAAACAAAAAATTAAGCCATTTCATAACATAACACCTGATGATTTTTTAATGATTATTTTGTCAATGTGGTTTCACAATTTACTAAGGCATTGTCGGGGTCTGATGGAAGCATTCCTGATCCAGTGGCATTGACTGCCTGCTTTGTAAACAGTAGAGACACTTTTTTCCTCACGCCTGTGGTGGAGGATGATGTAAATCAATTTATAAAAAAAACTAAGAAATAGCAGAGCCAAAGATGTTTTTGGTTTAAGCAACACATTAATTAAAGAAATAGGAAAAGGGTTAGTAATACCAATGACAATACTTATCAACAAATGTTTTCTTTTGGGAAAATTTCCAGGGTATGTCCAATATATAAAAAAGATGACCCCAATGAAAAGAATAACTATAGGCCCATATCGCTGGTTCCAATTCTATCAAAACTAATAGAAATGGCTTATGCATGTAGATTGATAAACTTTCTTGATAGTAAGCATACAGGAAAAATCTTTCTACAACCAATGCTTTGATAGAGTTTGTGACGGATATAGTTGGGCCTTTGATGCAGGCGAAATGGTAACCGCCGCTTTCTGCGATCTTTCAAAGGCCTTTGACTGTGTATGTCACAATACTCTACTGGCCAAACTTGGGTATTATGAAGTGAGAGGAAACACTTATGATTTTCTAAGATCATACTTAGAAAACAGGAGACAGCTAGTGGACTGTGATGGTGCATGGTCATCAAGCCTACCAATATTAGCAGGGGTGCCACAAGGCTCAATATTGGGACCAATCCTTTTTGTGATATATGTCAATGATTTGCCTCACTACTTAGAGGACATTAACATTATACAATATGCAGATGACACCACCCTATACTCTGCTCATAAAAATAAGCAAACATCTGAAAATACAATAAATGTTAATTTAAATAAAGCAGAAAAAAAACTCACTAGCTCTCAACCTAGGTAAGACTGCCATACTAAAACATGTCACTAGGTAAAAATTCAGAAGATAATCCTGTTAAGTTTATTGGGGCTTTATATTGATTCAGGGCTCTCCTTTCAATGCCATATTGCAAAACTCAGCTCAAGCCTATCAAAAGTAATTTATTTCATCCGAAAAATAAAACATTACTCAACAATGGAAACTATGAAACTTGCCTACATGGGCCTTTTCCATAGTCGACTAAATTATGCAATTTTATTATGGGAAAATACGGTTGATTGGCCAGTTATCTTTAAGCAGCAAAAGAGGGCTATAAGAGTTATCATAAATGTGTCACAAAGGCAATCTTGCCGAGAATACTTTGGACAATTAAAAATTATGACAGTGCCAGCATTGTATATTTACCAATGCCTGTCTTTTGTTTAAAATAACCTGGATTCCTTAACAACACATGATGATATCCACGATTATGAAACAAGAAATAAAAATAAGATCATCATTCCTCAGCACAGGCTGACTGCAACTCGTAAGAGTTTCATTGTTTTTCTGCTGTAAAATTTTACAACCACCTTCCAGATGGTTTTAAAAGTCTATCCACACGTAAATTTAAACATGAAATAAAAAAAACTATTAATATCAATATGCCCGTACAATTACAGCGAGTACTTTGGGGCAATTTAAATGTGTATATTGTCTTTCATTATTGTCTGTTTGGTTATCGATTTTATTATTTTTTAATTCACTTAAATATATAATTATTTTATTTTCAACTGTATTTGACGATGCAAAGACGATGTGCTGTTTAGGTTTGCTCAACATGATTTGTACAAGTTATTATGCAAATAAAGTATTATTATTACTATTATTATTATGCTTACCTACCTACCCCAATTAAAAAAACCGCAAAATTTTTTTTCGATCCCCTCAGTTCTTTTTGTAATAGTGACAGTCACTTAAATTACGTTATAAGAGGAGATCGATGAGAACCCTGTTTTGAACTTAAGTCATCTTGGAAATAATAATTTTTTTGTTTTCATTTGAGTAATCTCGGTTCAATAACATGCCGAGAACTTGTGTAAATAATCCTGATCGATTCTGTTACATGTGTGGTGAACTTACATTCACTAGTCAGCGGAGAAATTTTACAGACTTGGTCAAGAAGTGTTATTTTGAATATTTCGGATTTTCAGTTCGCCACCAAGATAAATTGTGGGTTCCCCATATATGTTGTGCATCCTGTGTTACTCTTTTGACTGGATGGGCTAATGGAACACGTCACATGAACTTCGCAATTCCAATGATCTGGGCCAAACCGAGAAATCACACATTAGACTGTTATATTTGCTTGACTGCAATTAAGGGCTTCAGTAGTAAAACTAAACAAGCAGTCAAGTATCCAAACTTACCATCTGCAAGGAGACTGGTCCCCCACAGTGAAGTGATGGCCATACCAACACCTCCATAAAGTGTACAATCAGATGAATCCAACATGTCGTCGAGCTTACCTCCTACTCAAGAGGACATGAGATATTACACTTACGAACCTAGCACTGCTTTTACACCACATTTAATAACACTAAACTTCATTTTTTGGATTCTCATTTGGACTTTTTCCCTGAAAATCTGGAGCAGTAAGCGATGAGCATGGTGAACGTTTTCATCAGGATATTTCAGCCATGGAGAAGAGATACCAAGACAAATGGAGTCCAAACATGTTGGCAGATTACTGTTGGACACTGAAGAGGCATATCCAACTATCTTTATCCCGGGTACGACTTCTATTCCCGATTTAGGCGTAACTTTGGAATCTGTCTTCTTGTCAACGAGAAGAAGCTCTGGAGCCCCCAAACTTTGATGTTATGTGGTTAAAAATAACGACTCAACAAACCACAAGGTTCATCTGTATCCTGTATCGACCACCAAGTGATACCAATTTTCGAACACTTTTCGCTTCTCTTGCAGACACCATCGATCATTTAAAAAGTAACTATCCAAGTGCCGAAATTGCCATCCTGGGCGACTTAAATGTCCACAATATCAACTGGCTTAAATATTCAAATACTACCGACGAACAAGGTCGTGAAGCTGAATCATTCTCAATCAGTTATGGCTTAACTCAGCTTATTGACGAACCAACACGGATCCCTGATCGAGACGGGGAGTTCGCCAGTCTTCTTGATCTGTTTTTAACCACCAATCCGGAGATTTACACGGTCACCATAAATCCGCCGTTAGGTTCTTCCGACCATAAACTGCTTTCGACATCGAGTATCCCGCCAATCAGTGACAGAGAGGCGCCTAGGCCGCGCAAGATTTGGCACTACAAATCTGCTAAATGGGAAGATCTCATGGAATACTTTCGAACTTTCCCTTGGATGGACATTTGTTTTCGATCCGATAACCCATCTGACTGCGCCAGGGAGGTCTGCGATGTTATTTTGGCTGGTATAGAAGCTTACATCCCTTTTTCGAAGAAATGCTCCTCCAACGGCAAGCCTTGGTTCGACCGAAAATGCAAAGAAACTGTTGCTTCTAAACATATTGCCTACCGACAATGGCGTGAAAATTCTAACACCGTAAATCGTAAAATCTTTGTTCATGCCCGGAATAGATGCAAGGGAATTATCGACGAAACCAAGGAGGCACACAATCAACGAATTAGAAACAAACTTCTCGCTTGTCCCGACAACTCCAGGTCCTTTTGGGCTGTCGCGAAGGAAGTTGGTCAAAATTTTACCAAATCCACCATACCACCACTCACACGGCCAGATAATTCCATTGCAACCACACCTGTTGAGAGAGCGAACTTGTTGGCTGAACTCTTTGTTTCACATTCTACTGTCGATTTCTAAGGAAAAACACCACCTACTATTCCCATATTGCAGTCAAGGATGCCCGATGTTGTCTTCAGACAGCGCATCATAAAGCATATTTTAATGAAGCTAGACACCAAGAAGGCTTCTGGCGCTGACAGAATACCTGCCATAGTTCTCAAAAACTGTGCAAGGGAACTAACACCAGTTTTCTGTAGACTTTTTAACCTATCCTACAGAAAGGGAATATTTCCGTCCTACTGGAAATGTGCCACGGTTCAGCCGATACCTAAAAAAGGTAAGAAGACCTTGCCAAATAACTACCGACCAGTTGCACTTCTTTCAATAATATCGAAAGTCATGGAAAAGGTTATCAATGAGCATCTTCTAAAATATCTTGAACGATTCAATATTATTAGCGATCACCAATATGGTTTTCGTAAACATAGATCAACAGGAGATCTTCTGACTTATGTAACACATGTTTGGAACAACGCAATTGAACACTTTGGAGAATCTCGAACGGTTACTCTTGACATATCCAAGGCATTCGACCGTGTTTGGCACGATGGACTGTTGGCGAAGTTACGCTCTTATGGTATGTCTGAAAGGTTCTGTTTGTGGCTCTCATGTTTCCTCAGAGAGCGTTCTTTACGAGTGGCGGTTGACGAATTTCTTTCTAACACCCTCACTATCAACGCCGGTGTGCCCCAGGGCTCCATACTGTCTCCTACTCTCTTTCTCATTCACATTAACGATCTGCTGGAAAAGACCGGGAATCCAATCTATAGCTTTGCAGATGACAGTACGCTTGTCTCTTCATTCACCTTGAACGCTCGGACATCGGCTGCTCAGGCGAATATCCGCAGACAGCAGGAGGTCGTTCAACTTAACAAAGACCTGGAAGAAATTCTATCTTGGGGTGACAGTAACCAAGTGCAATTTAACGCTACAAAAACCCAAGCGGCAGTTTTTTCTAAAAAAGTTAACGTTGCTGAACCCGACATAGTTATGTCGGGGCACTCCATTCCCCTAGCACCGTCGCTCAATTTGTTGGGCGTTAGTTTGGGAGCAAATATGTCTTGACATGAACATGTTGCAGGCATAGCAAGGAGAGCTTCTCAAAAGTTGGGAGTATTATTTAGAACCAGAAAGCTTTACACCCCACAGCAACTGTTAATTCTTTACAAAGCCCAAATTCGACCAACTATGGAATGCTGCTCCCACTTTTGGGGCTCCGCTCCCAAACATACACTGCATTTGTTGGATTCTGTTCAGAAAAGAGCGGTCCGTCTGATTGGGGACCCGGAATTGACCGGCGGCCTTGATTCGCTGGAACATCGAAGAACGGTTGGCGCGACTTGAGTCTGTTCTACAAGTATTTTCATGGAAAGTGTTCGAAGGATGTAGCCCGCTTAATTCCTCCCAAAGCGGTGCATGTTAGAAATACACGTCGCGCTGGTGCTTCGCATCCGTATGAGGTTCAGCTTGTTACTCCGCGTACAACGCTTTTCAAGCAATCTTTTATATGGAGAACGTCATCCCTTTGGAATAATTTGCCCAGCGCTGTGTTTCCCACCGAGTACAATTTACAGCGATTCTAGAACAACGTGAATCGCTTTTTTCCGCACTCGTGCCGCTCCTGGAGCGCTTTAGGGACTTCTCTGCAGTACGTGAGCTAGACCCATAAAAAAAAAAATCCAAGAAAGTCATAAAAATCTTTTTTTTTCTTTACTATCACTATAAAATATATTGATACATTTTTCAAAAACATATTACAATAAAACCTGATGTGTTATACAAATTCTACTTTTATTTTATTGTTTCCATTTTATACTAGATTTAAAATATGACAATAGAATCCGTGTAACAAAAAAAAGTTAAACTTTTGTTGACCAGTGTAATTTTAATTCATTGTATTTGTACATAAAGGTAATCGCTACACTATATTTCTTGCTCGCGCTGTACCAGTTTGTATTAGGGCTCCATATAATCGCAATGGTCTATATCCAATGAAGTTTTCCCACCCGCAGTCCCGAAGCCTTCTTTATTTTACTATTTATCTGTTGCTTCCAAGTCAATTTCGTATCTATAGTTATTTAGATATTTCACTGACTATGTTATAACACATCGCTTACCTTCTTTTCTTTGTGAAAGGGACCAGGTCAGTTTTACTCGAATTCAAGCCCAATCCATCATTTCTTTATACTGTTTACTTACATTAAGGTCTTATTAACTCCGAAGCACCAAAACAGGGGGGAGAATTCCATGTAGTGTTTTACTTGTATATTATTCAAATCTTCATTGTTTAGTTCATTTTTTAAGGATTTTGGACTGATTTCAAATATATATGTAAATATTTTAAGCTTATTCATTTTTTAATTCATTTAAATGATTAGGGGGATAAAATTGTCAATGTAATTTAATAATTGACGACAAGTTCTTTATTTATTTTTGTCCAGAATGCCATTAGTGCTTAGTTCTTGCTCACATACAGACTGTAAAGAATATTCTTTAGCCTTCATTGCAGTGAGAATGTTAAAAAAAGTTCGTCAATTATGGATATGCCTTACTAGAGTGAAATTGACCAATTAGATTGGTATTTAAGCATACCGATATCGGATCTCTATTTATGAGATGAGATAATTTTATGACTTTTTTAAAATTTGTTATAGAAAAACTGTTACATTATTTACAGATTTTGTACATTTAGAATGCAAATTCGTGTGTTTTTGCGATTTTATAACAATCTCTAAAGATGCAAAAACAATGAAAATACGAATACAAATAGAATACCCAGCTGCTGGCCGGAGTCGAGCCAGACACCACCAGGTACTATGCAGGCTACCATCGAAGCCTACCACTATTATTGAATTGGTGTGTAAACTCAGGACGCATTTACTTTTTTCATTTCAAGTTACAATATTCCTAATGTTGTAGAGAATTATTTACTGAAATACATCGTTTTTCTACTAAGCATCTTGGAAACTATTAGACTTAGAGACCGATTTCGTCTCTGTTTACTACATATACCTCTATTAAAAACTTAAAATGTCATTAATTTGGATTCATACTTTGTCAAAGCGGTGTGTAATGGTGACAATTTGTGTAGTGTCACTGTGCTAGAGATTTCAAAATTTTAACGAGTCTTATAGCAATCCGATTCAACAATTAAATGTACAACAATAATACTAATAATAAAATCTTTTATTTAAAAAAAATTCGTATTTATTTTTACTTATTTCTTTTTAGGTTACATACCATAAAGGATAAATCCTACTAAATAAATTTTACAAAATTTATCACTAACTACACATTCTTATTATATAAAAAATTTAAAATAAAAAGCAATAACAGTCTCCGAATATACAAAAATTGCACGCTCTACTATATATATATATATATATATATATATATATATATATATATATATATATATATATATATATATATATATTTCACGTATTACTCTCACTGTCGTCAGGTAATTTACATAAATGAGAATCTTGAATTTGAATAACATAGTTTACAGTTTGGTCCGAAAAGTTATAACGTAAACACACGAGTCGTCTGTTTACCGAGTATGTTATTAAAAACTCAAAATGTCAATAATCTGAATTAGTATCTTGTTCAAACCAGATATCAAGATTATGTTTTTACACTCTTTACCATAATTCAGATGCAGGGTGCCCCAAAGTGCTGCAGATATGTGGGGCTCTCCAACCTGAAGGGTTGGCATACCCACTAAAACTCCTTGTGAGCCGGGAAGACCCTTTACTCCTTTTACATGACTGGTCTTGTTATATTTTTAGATTGTTATATTTTTAGATTGAGATGCAGGAAAAAATGCACCAAAGTAATTTATATTAGCATATTATCTTTTTTGCATTGTTTTTTTAATTTATTATCTGAGCATTATTAATCCCAATATGTACGAAAACACTTTTTAGAATATGCTCATCGGGTTGATCTATTGTACAATCCGTTGAATCAACGTTTAAACTGGTAAATTTAAATGCAGCTCTCTGTTTTTCGCGAGCGAAGAGAACTAACTTGGTTTACAAAAGAACTCGAAGTCGGACAAGACCGCTAGATAACCATAATATACTAACGTGTACACAAAATAACCAAAAAAGAATTAGGCGGATCAGTTTAAACCATCTTTAAAGGATGTTCGCCATAGACTCATAATGATGACAAAAGCCACTCGTTAAAAAGGCCAGGATGTATTGCATAGGATCACACAATTTACTAATTGTAGATATCTTCTGGTTTTACAATAAGCCTATTGATTCTTAATGGAATTTTTTAGGTTTCTTAAGATAGTCATTTTCCCATATTATCAGACACCATCGAAGAAGTTTCAAAACTGCTGAAATATTTTCATACATTCTTTTAAAACATGCACTGCTTTGAACAATTTGAGAAACGTGCATTCTCATGTCGGAAATATGATTAGGCCAAGACATATTTGCCGCCAAGTTAACGCCTAGCAAATTGAGAAAGATGGGATCTTTAATGTTTAAAGTCCTTAAAATATATTTTAAACTACGATGCCTGAAAACGATATCAGATATATCGTATTTTTTTAATGCGTATTTTCAGCAGTGTTGCTTTCCAATGAAAATAGGCAGTCGAGTGTAAAACAGAGATTAGTAGATTAGGTTTTTCAACATAGGTATGTTGCAAGACCACGTAAGTAGTGGTATAGTTGATTTGGTCAAATTTAGAGCAACTACTTTTATAACCGATTAAAGAGGCAGGCGAGACGCCCGTTTTTAATTTTCTGGTTATAAGCAAGCCATTTATTAGTCAATTATTGGTCGACTTCTGGTTCAAACATCAAATGTTTCGATTAAAGTTGAAAATTATTTCGTTCTTCGGGTTTTTTATACCTAATGAAGTGTAGTAGCGAGTACGTGAGGTTTATTTGATTGCAGGTGTTGGTGCACTGAATTTATGTTCGAGTTTAAACCTGGTATGTTGCAAAAATCCATTTTAAAATTCTGATCTCTGCATGTCGACGCACCTGAACCAGCCCCCACCCGGAGATCCGAACGGGGGGCTATTTTACCTCCGGAATTTTTTGTATCCAGGTGCCTCATCATGCTATTTGATCCCACAGTCCGGAACATCGGCACAGCCACGAAACGTTAAGCAACTTCACGCAGCCTAAGCCGATGCGATGGTATCACACCGGGCGATGCTGGTGGGATCTGGGCATCTACCATCTAGATTGTTCTTTAAGTCGACTCCTACGACAGGCAGAACGTACCGGGGGAGATATTCTATCCCGCTCCCCACGGTTAAATATATATATATATATATATATATATATATATATATATATATATATATATATATATATATATATATATATATATATATATATATATATATATATATATTTTATTTTTGGTATCTCTGCTAACTTATAGTTTTATTTTTAATTTAAATAAGGAGTGTATGCATTAGGATAATACAGACATACATTGGTTTGAGGGGGGGTTTAATTGCAGAGGGTTACTACGCGACGTGAGAAGTAGTTCCTAAAATATCAATTGTGGTTGTGTGGTTTGAGCAGGCGCTGGAACATGTAAGACGGGTTTTTCTGACGATTAGGTAATCGGACTGATGGTCTGACCGAAAACGGTTATATCCAAAAACGAGTAGCAGTTTCCGACGAAATCTTTTATCAGTACCTATCATGATAAAAAAATAACAGAAAAAATTTACATCCCTAATTAGAAAGTCACTGGTGAGCTGAGACGAGGACAGGCTCTACTACTCCAGTCCTCACCGAAAGGTACAACTGATATTCGACCATATATTTAATACTCCAATATTGCTAACGCCCGTAAGTGGAGATATCATGTAGAGAGCGAGACAGCAAACGACCGGTTTTGTCTCTCTCCAAATACTAGGCACGTTGTGCGCAAGCGTTTCGAGTAGCAAGCAAAGCTTAAAATGAACGAATATTTCCGTAGAACGGCGCGCATTCGTATATTAGTACACGTACAGACACAGTCTGAGCATGCGCGTCAGGCTCAACGATCCACAAATTGAAGATAGACAGTCATATTGTCGGCAGCTTAGTAAATTCGTTCCTTTCTCGGATGCTATTAGCAATATAGGAGTATTAAATGTATGTATTCAACCGGATAGTCTAGTTGTGAAAAGTAGAAAAAGAGAGAGACAACTATACTGTCATCAACCGAAATTCTGCCCAGTAGTTCTAGCAGTTGTGGCCATAAAAACAAGAAAGAAGAAACTGTACTATTTACTTGAATAATAATCTTAAAAACGAAATGTAAACATCAACAGAAATGACCTAGGATATGGTCAGTTTATTGCTTGATAAGGGTAAAAATATATCTCTCTTACTATGGTAACGATAAATGAGAATCATGCTGAATTATTAATTAAAGTTGAACCAAAAATTGAAAATGTTCCTTTAGATTTTTCAGCAAATGTTCATGAATATAAGATGCAGGAAACAAATTTATCAAATCAGATGGAAAATCTCCGAAAATGTCTAGCAGAGATAGAACATAATTTAAAAATTGTGTTATTAGATCATTCATACAGTATTTATGGTCCATCTTCAAATATGTAAGTTTTGTTATACTATATAAGTTGTGTATGAGGTTTAATTCAAAAGTTGCGGCTAGACAATAATACTTAATTGTAAATAATCAGATATTTTGATACAAAAGTTACTGAAGATCTTAGTAATATTACAGTTACGAAAGATACTTAAATCATAGAATGAAATTGTTTTACAGTAACCATAGTTCTATAAAAAAGACACACGGAGCATATCACTTCTAAGAAAAACAATATTAAAATTTCCATTCTTAGCACAGTCATCTGATAGTTTCTCAGGTCATGTTGGAAATTAGGGTTGTTCCTAAAATGTGTAATTTTATATCGTATTGACACACTGTCATAGTTGTGTTAAGCTTTACATATTGTTGTACAATTCATATTATTTAGAACCAAAATAAATCATAATATCAAATCACTGTTTTCAAACAAACAAGTACTGCATAATGTTTAGCTTAGTAAATGCATTAACGTAGGGTTTTGTTGTGTTCGAACTAGAGAAATTACACTTTTAATTTTATTTTGGATGATTTACCTGTTTTTTTTTTATAATTTTTAAAAGTAATTTGTATTTCTGTTGGAAATTACATATAATTTATTTTTAGTGAAGTAAAGCTCGAGAAAACAAGCAATGATGCATTTTATGAAGACTCTTATTTACTAAAATCTGAAACATTGGACATAAAAGATGAAGAAAGGTAAGTGGATTAAGAGTTATAAGGTAATTGATATAGGGTTAGAAGGATTATTGGAAACAAGGTTTATGTTAGTTCATATATTATTTATAATTACTATTAAAAAAAGTTATTTTTGATTTACTTTTGGTAACATTAAGTTTCAACATTATAAAAAAAGGTATATTTAATAAAATTACTAAAATATATGGATAGCAAGAGTATAATGAAGGAATAGACAATGAATTTTGTAACAATTTAAGCTTGTTTAAAAATTTTATTACAGGTCTTAGTGAATAGTAAATAATTATATGTAGAAGGTCTAGATGACATTGATAGTAGCTGATCATACATTCAGGTCTTCATCAGTTTTTGAATCTATTATTTATTTTAAAATATTAAAAATAAACAAAAAAAATACATGAGAACATCACATGGAACATTTTGCATGGACAGTTACTTTTGAATATAATATTAGCATTGCGAATTATTTTTAATTTATATGTGTATAGTATTTTAAAATAAATAACTGACAGTTTCGTTACAAGTATATATTATGATATGTGCTTAAAAGACTTTTAATTTTATGAACATTAAACATTTATTTATTTTTTATTTATTTATTTATTTATTTGAACCAGACTTATTACAAATTCAATCCAAAATATGCAATACCTATAAAGATAACACAAGTTATCTGCACAATAGGACTGGTGGACAAAAATCCTTAAGAACTATACACAGTTAAAATAAACTATACTAAAATACACAAACTTAAATTTAAAAAAAAATATATAAAATGAAAATTTATTGGTTGCTCAACAGTGGCAGTAGATACAGAAAAATTCAGAAAACAAAAAGCAAAAACAACAAAAAAAAAAACGTACTTTCCATTAATTATATTGTGGCCACACTTATATCCGATGATCCACCTCTTAATTCTAAATTTTTCAGTTCCCCGGGCAGTTTGTTCAACACCTTCATAGCAGTAATCTTACTGCTCTTAAATTTTATTCTTTTATTTATCTTTGGCAAAAAAAGGTTTTTGTTTCTAGTCTTACTATGAGATTCTGCATGTTCCTTTCGCATATCTGCATAATAAAGCAACAATGACTCTAATGTAAACATCTGTGAGATATTTAATGGGACAGAATAATTAGTTTGTTTTTTCAAGATTATCCTTAAGATCCTATTTTGCAAATTCTGCAACCGAATCCCAACATTATCATATGCTCCACCCCACGCAATCAATCCATAAGAGCAAATGCTATGGAAAAGAGCATAATAAATCGTTAATAGAGTCCCCGTCGACATAGTTCTTGATAATTTAGCAAATACAAATAGCAGATATTTTGTTCTTTTCACTATATTCTCAACATGCTTATCCCATCTCATATGGCAATCAAACACAATACCCAAATATTTACAGAATTCAACCCTTTTTACTCTACTGTGATTAATATTAATAGTTACATCACTCGGAATGCTATCACGATACACACCAAAAGTCATGAAGACTGTTTTTGAAATATTCAAAGATAACTGATTTAATGCTAATCATGTGCTTACTGTTTTTAAAAGATCATTCATTTTATTTTGGGTTTTATCCCAAGTTTCTTCAGTGCTTATAATGGCTGTATCATCCGCATATGACATCACAGACTGCTTATCCAAAATTTCAAGCATGTCATTTATGTATAAAAATAAATAATAGAGGTCCAAGGATTGTTCCTTGTGGGACTCCACATGTAATTTGTTTAGGGGCACTGACAGTACTTGCTATTCTGACAGTCCGTATCCTATTATTTAAATAACTTCTAATTAAGTCATGAGCCATACCTCTAATACCGTAATGATATAGTTTTTTTAAAAGAATTCCATGGTTCACTGTGTCAAAA
Source organism: Pachyrhynchus sulphureomaculatus (assembly GCA_019049505.1). NCBI lineage: Eukaryota > Metazoa > Arthropoda > Insecta > Coleoptera > Curculionidae > Pachyrhynchus > Pachyrhynchus sulphureomaculatus. The sequence continues at coordinate 88,595,806 of CM032451.1, forward strand.
GCTTTAGCTAAGTCCAAAAATGTTACAATTATTGGAATATTTAGGTCTAAATTATTATAAATTGTATTACTCAAGAAATTTAAGGCATCTTTAGTTCCTTTACCCTTGACAAAACCATATTGGTGTTCTGATATTAATTGGTTTTTCTTAATAAGGTTGTATAAGCGAGAGTGTATGATTTTTTCGAAAATTTTAGCTATATTAGATATTAAAGAGATAGGTCTATAGTTTATTGGATCATGTTTTACACCGGCGCTGACGGAATACCTGCCATAGTTCTCAAAAACTGTGCAAGGGAACTAACACCAGTTTTCTGTAGACTTTTTAACCTATCCTACAGAAAGGGAATATTTCCGTCCTGCTGGAAATGTGCCACGGTTCAGCCGATACCTAAAAAAGGTAAGAAGACCTTGCCAAATAACTACCGACCAGTTGCACTGCTTTCAATAATATCGAAAGTCATGGAAAAGGTTATCAATCAGCATCTTCTAAAATATCTTGAACGATTCAATATTATTAGCGATCACCAATATGGTTTTCGTAAACATAGATCAACAGGAGATCTTCTGACTTATGTAACACATGTTTGGAACAACGCAATTGAACACTTTGGAGAATCTCGAGCGGTTGCTCTTGACATATCCAAGGCATTCGACCGTGTTTGGCACGATGGACTGTTGGCTAAGTTGCGCTCTTATGGTATGTCTGAAAGGTTCTGTTTGTGGCTCTCATGTTTCCTCAGAGAGCGTTCTTTACGAGTGGCGGTCGACGGATTTCTTTCTAAAACCCTCACTATCAACGCTGGTGTGCCCCAGGGCTCCATACTGTCTCCTACTCTCTTTCTCATTTACATTAACGATCTGCTGGAAAAGACCGGGAATCCAATCTATAGCTTTGCAGATGACGGTACGCTTGTCTCTTCATTCACCTTGAACGCTCGGACATCGGCTGCTCAGGCGAATGTCCGCAGACAGCAGGAGGTCGTTCAACTCAACAAAGACCTGGAAGAAATTCTATCTTGGGGTGACAGTAACCAAGTGGAATTTAACGCTACAAAAACCCAAGCGGCAGTTTTTTCTAAAAAAGTTAACGTTGCCGAACCCGACATAGTTATGTCGGGGCACTCCATTCCCCTAGCATCGTCGCTCAATTTGTTGGGCGTTAGTTTGGGAGCAAATATGTCTTGGCATGAACATGTTGCAGGCATAGCAAGGAGAGCTTCTCAAAAGTTGGGAATATTATTTAGAACCAGAAAGCTTTACACCCCACAACAACTGTTAATTCTTTACAAAGCCCAAATTCGACCAACTATGGAATACTGCTCCCACGTTTGGGGCTCCGCTCCCAAGCATACACTGCATTTGTTGGATTCTGTTCAGAGAAGAGCGGTCCGTCTGATTGGGGACCCGGAATTGACCGGCGGCCTTGATTCGCTGAAACATCGAAGAACGGTTGGCGACTTGAGTCTGTTCTACAAGTATTTTCATGGAAAGTGTTCGAAGGATGTAGCCCGCTTAATTCCTCCCAAAGCGGTGCATGTTAGAAATACACGTCGCGCTGGTGCTTCGCATCCGTATGAGGTTCAGCTTGTTATTCCGCGTACAACGCTTTTCAAGCAATCTTTTATATGGAGAACGTCATCCCTTTGGAATAATTTGCCCAGCGCTGTGTTTCCCACCGAGTACAATTTACAGCGATTCAAGAACAACGTGAATCGCTTTTTCCGCACTCGTGCCGCTCCTGGAGCGCTTTAGGGACTTCCCTGCAGCACGTGTGCTAGACCAAAAAAAAAAAAAAAAAAACCAGCTTTATAAATGGGTACTACCTCTGCAGTTTTTAATGCGTTTGGCCAAAAAGATGTATTAATGCTTAAATTAAAAAATATGACTTAAAGGTTCAATAATCTTATCAGCAATACTCTTAATAATTTTTACATGTATTCCATCGACTCCTCCACATTTTTCTTTTAACCGATCTATGATTGCTCGGATTTCATGAGGGTCTGTTAATTTGATATAAATTGAGTTTCTATTCATTTTTGGTAAGTTAAGTGACGCTCCCTGCGGTTTTCCAATATTTTTAGCCAAATTGCTGCCCACATTACAGAAATAAGAATTGAAAAGATTTGCTATTTCTTTTCGGTTTTCAACCTTTTCATCATTATCCATAATAAACGATATTTCATTTGGGTTTGTTTTTACATTGGGCCTAATTTTTCATTGTATATATTTGAACATGAACAAAAACAAAAAATATAGTTGTTTCATGTTCAAGAAAATAAAAGGAAACAAAGTATATATATATATATATATATATATATATATATATATATATATATATGTATGTATATGTATGTATATTTATGTATGTATGTATATATATATATATATATATATATATATATATATATATATATATATATATATATATATATATATATATATATATATATATATATATATATATACATATATATATATATATATATATATATATACATATATATATATATATATATATATATATATATATATATATATATATATATATATATATATATATATATATGTGTGTATATATATATATATATATATATATATATATATATATATATGTGTGTATATATATATATATATATATATATATATATATATATATATATATATATATATATATATATATATATATATATATATATATATATATATATATATATATATATATATATATATATATATATATATATATATATATATATATATATATATATATATATATATATATATTTATATATATATATATATATATATATATATATATATATATATATATATATATATATATATATATATATATATATATATATATATATATATATATATATATATATATACATACATACATAAATATACATACATATACATATATATATATATATATATATATATATATATATATATATATATATATATATATATATATATATATATATATATATGGAGACAGGATATCGATAAGGAGCGCCTAGTTTCCTGGATTCGAAAGCAGAACCAAGAAATTTTTGGAGACAGTAACGTTGAAGTTCTGCGAATATGGCCAACGAAGAGGAATGATAGTGTTTATCAAGTTACGCTGCAGTTGAATAAGGAGGTATTTCGGAAGGTAATGTCTAGGGGTTCTGTATTGGTGAGTCTGGATACATGTACTGTCTATGAAGCTTTTAAGTTAACCCAATGTTTTAAATGTAATAGTTTTAACCATAGCTCTAAATCATGTCAAAGCAATTTGAAATGTCCCCTTTGTGCTGAATCTCATCTGGTAAAAGATTGGAAGGTTGATAATTCCACTCAATATAAGTGTAGTAATTGCACATTAGTAAATCAAAAACAAAATAGCAAAATTGATACAAATCATGCTGCTTGGAATTATAAATCCTGTCATACCTATAAGCAAGCATTGGAAGGGTTTAAATTTCATGTATTGGGTCCTCAATAGCAAGTAAACGCGGCCTCTAACATCAAACCAACGAATGAGTTTTATAATAGGTCTTCAAATTCTGTTTCCCTTAGGAGCATGGATTCTGACAAGGTAGATAATTTATCTCTCTATTATCAAAATGTCCGTGGTAATGAACACAAAAATTAAGGAGATTTACAATGCCGCTGGCTCTGGAAATTATCAAATTGTTGCCCTTACAGAAACATGGCTCAATGATGTGTGATTGATTCTGAAATTTTTCCTCCAAATTTTATAATATTCCGAAGTGATAGTAAGTTCCCTTTGGTTGACATGCAGAGGGGTGGTGGTGTTATTCTAGCCCTTGGATCTGAATTCTTCGTATTTCCATTAGATATGTCTATGTTTGACCATCTAGAGATTATTGATATAATTGGCGTAAAAGTCTTTTTAAATAACGTAACTCTGTATATCTTTGTTTTGTATATTCCTCAAAGAGTATTGGTCGAGATATACGAAATATTATTTGAGACTTTATTGTCTTTACCGTTTGTTATGAATAATAAACTGCTAATTATGGGTGATTTTAATATACCCAATTTTAATGTACCTGAGAATACATTGCGTAACAGTAGTAAAACAATAATTGAAAATTTTCTAAACTTCTCCGGTCTATCTCAAATTAACGTCATAGAAAATACCTCAGATAGACTTCTTGATCTCGTGCTGACAAATAACGATGGCAGTGTTGAGAGAGCCATGGATATTTTGACAGCGGAAGATAATCACCATCCTGCTTTAGATATTTTTTTAAAAGTACAGTTTGAATCCAAGAAACATAAGCAAAAGAATTATTCAAACTATTATAATTTCAAAAGAGGGAATTTAGTGAACCTATATCTTAACTTTTCATATATTTACTGGGACTTCCTGTCTCAATTTATAGATGTAAATAAAGCCTGCGTAAGATTTTATCAAACAATTTACACTACTTTAGATATACACGTTCCTAAGACACAAAAGACAAATAAATATTATCCGCCTTGGTTTACTAGTGAAATTATTCAAAATATCAGAACTAAATACAGCTCTTGGAAACAATTTAAAAGAACGGGAAATTTATTCGAATTAGAAAAGTTTAAAAATCTGAGGCGAATTATTAAAAATGACACAAAAGCTTCCTACAAAACATACTCTTTAAATATTGAAAACAACATGAAAAATGATCCTAAAAAAATTCTGGCGCTATATTAATGACAAGAAGAACTCTCATGTTATACCAACCATTATGTCTTATAATAACAACATCCTTAATAATCCTAGACATATAGCCGAAAGTTTTGCATCCTTTTTTCAAGGCTCTTATGTAATGTCTTCTCAGAAACAAAGAAACGTGGAGAACAATTTATTCCCATCACAGAATCCTATTAACATGGAGAAAATAACGGAACAGCTTGTTTTTAAAGTATTAAAAAAGTTAAAACCTACAGTTACTGTTGGTCCAGATAGAATTCCTGCCTTCTTGTTAAAAGACTGCGCCTCTGCTTTGGCTCATCCTCTTACAATATTATTTAATTTATCGCTTGACACATCTATGTTTCCAGACACATGGAAAACATCGCGTATTACGCCCGTTTTCAAAAAAGGTGACAAGAGTTGTGTAACAAACTATAGACCGATAAGCATTATTAATAACTTTTCAAAAGTCTTCGAAATCATATTACATGATTATTTATATAATTCAATTGGCACGCAGATATCACTGCAACAGCACTGTTTCGTGAAGGGCCGTTCGACGGTTTCAAATTTATTTTGTTTTACGCAAGACCTTGCCGAATCACTTGATGGGGGTGAGCAGACCGATGTGATTTAGACTGATTGCTCTAAGGCCTTTGATCGGCTGGATCATGGGATTCTGTTGGACAAGTTGTTCGCAATTGGCTTTTCGAGTAAGTTATTATCTTTTTTAAATCATACTTGATAAACCGCTCGCAGTTTGTACAGTGTCTTGGTCAGAATTCTTTTAGCTTTGTTGCCACATCGGGAGTGTCGCAGGGATCATATTTGGGGCCACTCCATTTTAATATATTTATAAATGATCTTACTCAGAGAGCGGGTGTTGAATACCTACTTTATGCTGATGACGTGAAGCTATATTGCAGAATCAGAGACCTGAATGACTGCATAAGACTACAGGATGGCTTTAATTTTGTAAACAATTGGTGTAGTAACAACAAACTCCTTTTGAATGTATCCAAGTGCAATGTAATTACCTTTACAAAAAAATTAGTCCCATAAAATTCAATTACAGTATGAACGGTCAGGACCTGGAGCGATGTCAGTCGGTGTCTGATTTGGGTGTTTTGCTGGATACTGCCTTGTCTTTTCGTGGCCATATTGCAAAGATTACGGCGCAGAGTTTTAAACTATTGGGTTTCATCATACGTAATAGTGCCGACTTTGTTGAATATGATACTCTAAAATTGCTTTTTAATAGTTTAGTGAGATCACGGCTTGAATACTCAGTTGTTGTTTGGTGCCCCTTTTATCAAGCGCACATTCAAAATATTGAAAAAAATCAAAAGCGTTTTTTAAAGTACGCTAGTTTTAAACTCGATGGAGTATATCCCGAAATAGGTTATCCCTATGAAAGTCTCTTGGATAGATTTTCGAAAGTTTAGAGACACACCGAAACAAATCCCAAATTATATTTTTACATAAGATAATATCAAACAAAATTGATGCAAACAAAATCTTGCAGTGTCTGCCTTTTCATGTACCTAGAACCGCGGCACGTAGTGTGCAAGCTTTTAATTTACCAATTCCAAGAACAAATGTCCTAAAATTTTCTCCCCTTTTTCAAATTTGCGAGAAATATAATCAAATGCAGAACCAGCTTAATATTTTCAACTGCAGCGTGACAAAAATAAAAAAAATGTAGTTTTAAAATATGTTGTTAATAAGCTATAATATAATTTTAATATATTATATAATATAATTTTAATTAGGTTGAATACATTTCATTATATTATTTTCCCATTCTGTAATTGGAATACTGTAGAATGTGGTGAATAATAAAATAAAAATAATATATATATATATATATATATATATATATATATATATATATATATATATATATATATATAGATATGTAATATATATATATATATATATATATATATATATATATATATATATATATATATATATATATATATATATATATATATATATATATATATATATATATATATATATATATATATATATATATATATATATATATATATATAATATATATATATATATATATATATATATATATATATATATATATATATATATATATATATATATATATATATATATATACAGTCCCTGGCCAAATTATTAGACGCACTGTATTTTTTTTAGTAATTTTATGTTTCTTAAGAGTTTTTATGCAATAATGGTATATTTAAACTACAATATTATTGATTTTTATTTAAAAGAATTGTTGTAGACTACATATTTGTATTTATTTTTAACATATGGCAACACTGTGTTGACAAAGTGATACATGAACGTAAACAAGTACAAACCTGTATCAGTCGCGATCGGAATCGAGTCAGGTACGGACGTGTTTCTGTGGCTTTATGGACTGTGATTGTTTGTTTAACAGTTTTATACTACTTAGTTATTAGTTTATTTTGTATGCAGTGTTTTAAAAAAGTAATTGGACTATTTTCATTATGGGTAGAAAAGGCGATCTTTCACCACGTAAAAAAGCTGAAGTGAAGGCCCTTGTGATTGCGAAAACATTTACAAACTGAGAAATATCACGAAGATTGGAGGTTTCTGAAGCTAGTGTACGACGCATAAAAAAGAAAATTGAGTCAGGGAAGGAATTAAGCCCGAAAAGAAAGAAAAGATGCGGTAGAAAACCAATTTTCACTCCACGGTCAGAGAGATGTTTGAAGAAAATTTGTGTAGAAAACAGATTTGCTACCACAGAGGTAATAAAATCACAACTCCAGGATGCTAGCGTAAATGCTTCTGAGCGCACTGTTCGAAGAAAATTGAAAGAATTAGATTTTAAGGCCTGTCGCCCCGCCAGGAAGCCCAAGTTAACAGCTGCAATGAAAGCAAAGCGCCTGAAGTGGGCCAAACAATGGCAAGACAAAGATGTGGACTTCTGGAGATCGGTAAGATACAGCAATTTAATCAATAATTGATACATTATTATCATTTTCAGTTAAATAAAGCAACTAAACATGGAAGTTTATATATTTTTCCTATTTTTGACAGGTCTGCTTCAGTGACGAAAGCACATTCGAAATTTTGCAGAATAAAGCTCAGTATGTGCGTCGTCGTCATGGAGAAAAGTTTCATCCTGATTGTGTCGTCCCGACGGATAAACATCCCACCAAAGTGATGATTTGGTCAGTCATCAGCGGCAAGGGCACTGGACGTCTGTACGTCGTCAAAGGAATAATGAGGCAAGATCAGTACAAAGAAGTATTACAAAATCGGTTGATTCCGCAGCTCAGAGAATGGTTTCCAAATGGGGAACCATTCACTTTCATGCAAGATGCCACACTGCTCGGTCTGTTAAAGCTTTTTTGGCAGAAAAAAATATCCCTCTGTTGGGTTGGCCGGGTAATAGCCCATTGAAAATGTGTGGGAGCTGATGAAAAGAGAAGTGGCTAAAGATGTGATTACCAACAAAACCCAGCTCCTAGAAAAGATTATTCATGTGTGGAATCATCGTCCTCAAATGCAGGAGACAGTACAATCTTGCATTGATAGCATGCCGCGCAGAATTAAAGCTTTGATAGCGGCTAAAGGTGGCTCAACTAAATATTGACTTTTACTAACATTAATTTCACTTTTCTTTAAAACTTAATAAACTTATGCTTTTCTAAATTAATGCTGTTTTATTTATGTCAAATAAATAGGTAATTGATTGGATAATATAAAAATAAAAAACAAATCAGTTTAAAATAATAAAACGGTACAATATCACTCGGTAATTAATATTTTACGTGAAATCTTGCAGTGCGTCTAATAATTTGGCCAGGGACTGTATATATATATATATATATATATATATATATATATATATATATATATATATATATATATATATATATATATGTAGATATATATACATATATATATATATATATATATATATATATATATATATATATATATATATATATATATATATATATATATATGTAGATATACATACATATATATATATATATATATATATATATATATATATATATATATATATATATATGTAGATATATATACATATATATATATATATATATATATATATATATATATATATATATATATATATATATATATATAAATATATATATACATATATATATATAAATGTATGTATATATATATATATATATATATATATATATATATATATATTTATATATATATATGTATATATTTATATATATATATATATATATATATATATATATATATATATATATATATATATATATATATATATATATATATATATATACATATATATATATATGTATATATATACATATATATATATATATATATATATATATATATATATATATATATATATAAATGTATATATATCTACAAGGGTGTTATGAAAATCGTTTAATATCTTGAAACGGATGACTCATGGGTTGTAGAAACATGTTCAATACTTTTTTAAATTAGAAGGTTTTTGAAAAATTAAAAAAGGGCAAAAATGGATTTTACCGCCAAAACAACATGCATCTGACATCTGGTCATTGGCTGCCATTGGACCAAAGAAAACGAAAATGCTTAACAAAATATAGAAATTCTCCATTGTTACCAAATACACGATTGTATTCAATAATTGTAAATTTCTACATTTGAAAAATAATTCATCTAATAATAAATTAAAAATTTCAAAAGACTTTCCTTACACACGTAGCTTATTAGCTAATGTTGAGTTCACCTTACATGTTTCGGTAAAATAGAACCAGAATTTGAGAAATGCTATTCTACTAACAATTTCAGGAATAATAGCGAAATGGTAAACAATTACAATCTTTTATAAGGTTGTAAACTATCCTCATTTAAAAATTTTTAAAAAATTATGAAGAGACATTGAGAACTATCCCTAGAGGTATCACATTTGTCAAACTCAAGGTGGAACAAATTCTCTGAGTAAGTTTTTACACCCTTATCAAGGGTTCAAAATGCGAAACTATATAATCACTAGTTGAAATGTCTCAGGAAGTCTGGCTGATATCAAACTCAAGATTGTTTCTATATATAGTACGAGGCTGGTTTGAAAAGTCCGTGCAAAAATAAAAACTACTTATGTGTTTGGGGTAAACCTTTTGTATTTTTCGACATAGTCTCCTTTTAGGCTTATATACTTCGTCCAACAATGTTATAGTTTGTTGATCCCTTCCGAATAATAGGATTTGTCCAAGTCTGCAAAATATCCATTAGTGTCTGCAATCACCTCCTAGTTTGAATAAAATCTTTGTCCCGCCAGCCATTTCTTCAAATTAGGGAACAAATAGTAGTCCGAGGGAGCCAAGTCTGGAGAATAGGGGGGATGTGAAACGAGTTGGAATCCTATTTCCATTAATTTTGCGACCACAACTGCTGAGGTGTGTGCTGGTGCGTTGTCGTGATGGAAAAGGACTTTCTTGTGGGCCAATCGCGGGCGTTTTTCTTGCAGCTCGGTTTTCAAACGATCCAATAACGATGAATAATATTCACCTGTAATAGTTTTACCCTTTTCCAGATAGTCGATGAGGATTATCCCTTGCGAATCCCAAAGGACAGTCGCCATAACCTTTCCGGCCGAAGGAACGGTCTTCGCCTTTTTTGGTGCAGATTCCCCCTTGGTAACCCATTGTTTAGATTGTTATTTGGTCTCAGGAGTATAGTAATGTATCCATGTTTCATCCACAGTGACGAAACGACGCTTAAAGTCCTCCGGATTCTTCTGGAACAGCTGCAAACCATCCTTGCAACACTTCACACGATTCCGTTTTTGGTCAAGCGTGAGCAATCGCGGCACCCATCTTGCGGATAGCTTTCTCATGTCCAAATGTTTATGCAAAATATTATGTACTCGTTCAGTCGAGATGCCCACAGCACTAGCAATCTCACGCACCTTAACTCTTCTGTCATCCATCACCATATCATGGATTTGATCAATGATTTCTGGAGTCGTAACCTCCACAGGCCGTCCAGAACGTTCAGCGTCACTTGTGCCCATATGGCCAGTCCGAAAATTTTGAAACCACTTATAGACTCTTCTAATCGAAGGTGCAGAGTCACCATAATGTTTATCAAGCTTATCTTTAGTCTCCTGAGGCGTTTTGCCTTTCATAAAGTAATGTTTAATCACCACACGAAATTCTTTTTCGTCCATTTCTTGAAAATCACTCGACTTCCTTGATTCACACGAATGCCAAACACAAAGAAATAGACCAATATGGCTGAAACTTGGTGTGCGTTCATTCAAGAGATGCTACTAACTAAACATGACCTCGATACGCGCCGGTGGTGCCATCTCTCGGACTTTGCACGGACTTTTCAAACCAGCCTCGTATATCCTCTGTATATTTGATTTTTTTAATGATCTTAGAATAGGGATGGTTGACACCCTTATCAAGAGTTCAAGACGATAAGTTGCATAAGTGCTAGTTAAAGCATTTCGGGAAGTAAACTACTTTAATCAAGTTCAAGGTGAAAGATATTATCTCTCTATATTTTTAAATTTTTTATTTCATATTTAAATTTTACTTCGTGAGTGTCTTACCTCCTTATTAATAGTCAACAAAAATTTATAACTAAATTTTCCAAATTAAAATCCTTTAGCGTGTAAAATATGAATCAGATAAGGACTAATCATCAACTTGTGAACTTATACTCTATAAAATGGAAAGTGGTTGACATATCAGATCACGTCACTATTAACTTCAACATACAAACTATCATCGGTCCAATTTCAGTTATCTGGCTTTGACAGTTACTGTTTACGAGTACTACTGGTTTAAAAGTATTTATAATTAACAAATTAATTATTAAAATACTAGTATTAATTAATATTATTACGGGAAAAGTAAAATGCCAGGCCTATCTTTTTAAAAAATCGCAGTTAATTTACAATAAACAAATAAAATCAACGACTGATATTTGAGTAAATATTTTTATACTACTCGTTATGTAGTGCATTCTTACCCGAGTTATTTTCGACTATTTATAGTGTTATTAAGTTATTTTCAAAGGGTGAAATTATTAGTTTAGTAGAGTGAATGTTGTCAACAGTCTATCTTTGGATAAAATTTTAAAGTTATTATAGCTTTAAAACGAAAAACTTCAAGTGTACTTGATTCCTGAAAAATTAACAATTATTGTTTTAATATTACAAGTTTACTAAATATACAAATGTTAATTTTTTTATAAAATTTGTTTTAAAACTCTAATTAAATCACAGCAACATTCTATATCTTTTTTGTTTTGGTTGCCGGTGACAGAGTGAGAACTATCTTTTCACTTCATTAAAGCCTAGTACACACTAGTAGACATGTTGCGCGATTTATCTATAGACCGTCTAGAGACGGTCTATAGACACGGTCTATGGACCGTCTAGAGTTCTTTGTCTCGTCTAGCGTCCTCACTGCGATGTGAATTTCTCAGTCTCATCTTCGCAGTCCACCATGGAGGACATTGTTTTGTGTGGAATGAGTTCCTGTTTAGTGCCAATTACATTGAAGCAACGCGACAACGTAAACGTTGGTGGACGCGCGAAGTGCTCGCAGAAGGACCTAGGTTCGGTAATGCATTATTAAATAAATTAAAACTGGAAGACGCCATGGGTTTTCGGAATTTCACCCGGCTGACGCCTACTGATTGTGAAGATTTGCTTCTGATGGTTGGAGGGATAATAATGAGGCAAGATAAAAAATTTAGAGAAACCATCCCAGCTTCTCTTCGACTGGCAGTCACACTGCGTTTCCTAGCAAGTGGAGACTCATTCACTAGCGTCATGTACACCTTCAGAATATCTAAGCAGGCAATATCGAAAACTGTACCAGAGGTTTGCGAAGCTATTATCTCATCATTAAAACAATATGTAAAGGTATGTAGAAAACAATTAATATTATTTAATATTCATTTTAATTACAAGTTTTTAATTACAAAATTATTATTAATATTCAATTTTTAATAACCAAATCAATATAAAATTAGACGATGAGGAATAAATCGATGCAAAACATTTATAGATTGGTATAGTTCTGTACAAAATCACGAATGTCATTGCTAATTTCATCCCTTGACTCTAATTGCTGCTGAAGTTCAACATCTTTAACTCCTTCTATACCACCTGCAGTTGGTGTAGAAGGATTTGAGTAATAACTGTCTTGCGAAACGTATGATGATGGGGAATGTGATGCGATTGATGAGATGGAGGTGGGAGGTGTATGTTGCGCCTGAATGGACGGAATTTCAGCAGCAGCAATAAAATATCATTAATATAGCGCTGAGCCAAAGAGACCTCCACCCTAGGCCTGTTACAATTTCTCATATTCCCCAAATACCGAATTCTCGTCTTTGGTAGTAACAATTTCTGATAGAGACTTCATGCAGTTGACAGCTTGTTGTGCAGGGGAGCACTCATTCTTTCGGACGCGTTTAGGAGGGTTTCTTGAAGTTTTGAATAGTGGGCGGGCGTCCTCACGTTCCGCATCTACATTTAGAGCTTCTTGTTCCTGATTATCACCAGTATCCAACAAGCTGTCCTGAAACAAAAAAAAAAATTTAAGATTAAAAGTTGTCAAGAGCTTAGGAGAATTATTTCTTTATTAAAAATATCACATCGTTTCCTCAGATTCCACCAAAAGTTAATGTAAAAAATATATTCAGAATTTGTGATTGTGATTTGTATTTTTTTTTTCGTTTCAGAGACCGACTTCTGAAGCTACATGGATATCTATTTCCCAGGAATTTCAGAGTATATGGAATTTTGCACACTGCATAGGCAGTATCGATGGTAAGCACGTTCAGATGGTGGCCCCACAACACAGCGAGAGCTTGTATTTCAACTACAAAGGCACTTTCAGTATTGTGTTCCTTGGGGTTGCAGACGCCAACTACAACTTATTGTACGCTGATGTTGGATGCCAAGGACGTATTTCTGATGGGGGTGTTTTCAAGTTCACCTCACTGTACAAGGATCTAGAAAACAATACTGCACACGTACCTAAAAGCGAGGCATTACCAGGGAGAACGGAACCGGTACCACACGTTATTGTGGGAGATGACGCTTTTGCTATGTCTAATTATTTGATGAAACCGTACCCTGGTTGTACATTATTAGACATTCCGGAGAGAGTGTATAACTATAGGCTGAGTAGAGCTAGGATAATAGAAAATATTTTTGGTATCATGTCTTCCAAATTCCGGGTGTTTCTTAAACCGATAGCTTTACAACCAGATAAAGTGGAGTCTGTCGTGTTGGCTTGCGTCTCTCTACACAATTTTTTACGCAGGAATTTAGTTTCAAGACATACCTACACCCCACCCGGAAGTTTTGACTCGTACGATGATGATGGAAATGTAATTGAAGCATTCTGGAGAAGGGAAATTAATGAACAGAGTCGTTTTGTGGATCTCCAGAACACTCCCCGAAAATGTTCAGCTAACTTGCATAAAATTCGTGATGAATTTCGTGATTACTTTGTTTCTCCAGAGGGAGAGGTAGCTTCGCAATACGATTCAATAAAGTGATTTACTTATTTAACTTATGCTTGCCTTTCAGCCGAAACACACGTAAATGGTGGATGTTAAGTTTAAACTCAATTAATATAAATGTCTATCTATTACTAAATAAGGTGATCTTTTCTAATAGTTACATTTTGTTAACTAGTAGTAGTAGTAGTAGTTAATAATACATTTGTCAGATAGATTTAGTTTTTTATTAATTATAAGATTTAGTTAAATAATTATACGATTTAGTTAAATATAAGGTAGCCCATCTTGTACCACTAGTTAAGCAAAGAATTTAAGTAAAGGTTAATTTAAATTAATTTAATAAGGAATTAATGTAATTTAATAGAGTAATTTTTACTTACTTCATCTACATTGTTTCCACTCTGTATCATCCAAGTCTGTGTTCCGGCTGCCCTTTGACTCGTTCGCTGGTAGCAGGAATTGCAAATACTCGTAAGCAAACCATGTGGACTTTTTGGGAGAGGTCCCACTTGTCGGAATATTTTTTTTTTTTCGCTCCCCGTTGAATGATGTTTTTAAATTATGGATTTTCCTTTCTATCTCCGCCACTGTCACATTGTGCTTTGCAGCCAGAGATTCCAGGGCCACTTTTTTTTACCCGGTTATTGTAGTCGGGACTCGTAACATCCCACAAACAAGACGCGTGGTAATCTTCAATTAGTTTTAAAACTTTCTCGTTAGAACACATGTTTTCAAAAGAACTGTAAAACTTTGGAAAATAATTGTGAACAGCCGAACCACACCACTCGGTAGCTGGAGACAGACTGGGACGTGTCTCGCCTCTAGACGCAGAGTGACGTCCACATTGTCAAAATGTTGCGTGTCTAACGTTGCATGCGGTCTCCCATTCCGATCGGGTGACTATAGACCTGCGATTTCTGGTCTCGCAACAGGCCCGTAGACGGGGATTGGTCTATAGTCAAGTCTACGTAGACAACCTAAGACACGTCTCAGAGACCAAAATTGCTACTAGTGTGTACTAGGCTTTACTTTCATCATTTCTTTAAGGTTGAATTTTTCCATTATAAAACAGAACCGCTCTTTATTACTGTTTTTGCGTAATCCCTTTTTCTATAAGGATTTACCAGTTTCAATATATTTTTTATAACACTCTGTATATTGATTTTACAACTTATGTTGGTAAGGAAGGACTGGGTAAATACCTTACTAATATTTAATAAATGTGACGATGTGAAAATATTAAAACTTTTTTCTTTTTTGATGTTATATCGTTTTTAGTCGTAACGATCTGCAGCAGTCTTGAAGTATTTTTATTATTTAAAGTTGTAATAAATAGTGTACCCTGATCTTGCTTCTGATCGTTAATCCGAAAACAAAATATATTAAAATAAAAAAAAAAAAATTTATACATTGAGTGATTGTAAAAGTTCGTGCCCGATTTTCATAGATGGCAGAAGCATGCACTTTTGACTGTGCTGATGTTTCTTTTATAAACATATTTATTAACTGACAGTTACCTAAATACGCCATGAGTTAACATAACTTTAAAAAAAGCTTATTTAAAATGATTTATGTGCAAGGTTAGTATCAAAAGTTACATTTTCGTCATGTTATGATATATGAATTTAAAAAGGCAGTGAGTGTTGGAACTGTAACAAAAGACGTTTATTTGGATCGTGCTCCTGCTCTCGAGACGTTTAAAAAGTAGTTTGGTCTATTTCGATATGGTGACTTCAATCTAAACGATAAACTTTGCTCTAGTTGTTCTTCCGGCATTGATAATGATTTTATCCGTGACTTAGTGCATAATAATCCACGGATTACTACGGAAGAGATTGCTGAGAGACTAAATATTGACAATTAAACTGTATTTCGTCATTTAAAGCAACTTTGATACACTTCGAAACTCGATATATGGGTTCCGCAGGTCTTGACAAAACGGAACAAACCTAACCGTGTTTCCACAGCCATTTCTCACCTAGCCCGTCAACAAAACGAATCTTTCTTGGAGATGAAAAATAGGTCGTGTATAACAACATAATAAAAAAAGAAGCTGGAAGCATGGAAGTGAAAGAGCAGAATCTATGGCTGAATTACATCCAATGAGAGTGTCTGGTGGGATTACAGAGGAATAATATTTTACGAGCTTGTTCCGTGTGGCCAAGCAGTAACTGCGGAGAAGTACTGTGAGCAACTCACCCAACTCAGTGTTGAAATCCAAGCAAAACGTCCAAATTTGATCAATCGAAGAGGCATCATCTTTCACCATGACAACGCTAGACCACACGTCGCTCAACAGACCCTGCAGAAGCTTAGGAAGTTAAAATGAGAAATCCTCCAGCACCTGCCTTATTCCCCTGACTTTATCCCTTCACATTTTCATCTGTTTCGTTCTGGGAAAATAATTTGAATGGCAAAAAATTTGATTCTATGGAAGAAGCCAAAAACTACCTTACGACTTTCTTTGAAGAGAAGCCATGCACTTTCTACAAAGAAATTGAAAAATTTGTAAAACGATGGGAGACAGTTATAGAAAATGATGGAGAGTACATTATTGATTAATAAGTACTATTTTTCGTGAAAATGTGAATTTGGTTTCTAGTCCGGCATGAACTTTTACAATCACCCAATATATATACTATATATCTATTACGTTATACAAGATAATGTGATATATGTATGTTTTTTATTAAATTGTAATGTACGAGGCTGGTTTGAAAAGTCCGTGCAAAAATAAAAACTACTTATGTGTTTGGGGTAAACCTTTTTTATTTTTCGACATAGTCTCCTTTTAGGCTTATACACTTCGTCCAACGATGTTCTAGTTTGTTGTTCCCTTCCGAATAATAGGATTTGTCCAAGTCTGCAAAATATCCATTAGTGTCTGCAATCACCTCCTCGTTTGAATAAAATCTTTGTCCCGCCAGCCATTTCTTCAAATTGGGGAACAAATAGTAGTCCGAGGGAGCCAAGTCTGAAGAATAGGGGGATGTGAAACGAGTTGGAATCCTATTTCCATTAATTTTGCGACCACAACTGCTGAGGTGTGTGCTGGTGCGTTGTCGTGATGGAAAAGGACTTTCTTGTGGGCCAATCGCGGGCGTTTTTCTTGCAGCTCGGTTTTCAAAGGGTTCAATAACGATGAATAATATTCACCTGTAATAGTTTTACCCTTTTCCAGATAATCGATGAGGATTATCCCTTGCGAATCCCAAAAGACAGTCGCCATAACCTTTCCGGCCGAAGGAACGGTCTTCGCCTTTTTTGGTGCAGATTCCCCCTTGGTAACCCATTGTTTAAATTGTTGTTTGGTCTCAGGAGTATAGTAATGTATCCATGTTTCATCCACAGTGACGAAACGACGCTTAAAGTCCTCCGGATTCTTCTGGAACAGCTGCAAACCATCCTTGCAACACTTCACACGATTCCGTTTTTGGTCAAGCGTGAGCAATCGCGGCACCCATCTTGCGGATAGCTTTCTCATGTCCAAATGTTTATGCAAAATATTATGTACCCGTTCAGTCGAGATGCCCACAGCACTAGCAATCTCACGCACCTTAACTCTTCTGTCATCCATCACCATGTCATGGATTTGATCAATGATTTCTGGAGTCGTAACCTCCACAGGCCGTCCAGAACGTTCAGCGTCACTTGTGCCCATATGGCCAGTCCGAAAATTTTGAAACCACTTATAAACTGTTCTAATTGAAGGTGCAGAGTCACCATAATGTTTATCAAGCTTCTCTTTAGTCTCCTGAGGCATTTTGCCTTTCATAAAGTAATGTTTAATCACCACACGAAATTCTTTTTCGTCCATTTCTTGAAAATCACTCGACTTCCTTGATTCACACGAATGCCAAACACAAAGAAATAGACCAATATGGCTGAAACTTGGTGTGCGTTCATTCAAGAGATGCTACTAACTAAACATGACCTCGATACGCGCCGGTGGTGCCATCTCTCGGACTTTGCACGGACTTTTCAAACCAGCCTCGTATGTATCATCTAGTTAAGCAGCCAGGTCCGCTGCCTTTTCAACCGGTAGAAATTACTTAAAATATTCTTTGTCTGGAACTTTAAACCCGAATAAACCATAATCCGTTACATTAACATTTTGTAATTATAAAAAAAAAAATCGTTTTCGTTTTTAGCACTTCTTCAAGTTGTTTTGACAGAGAAAATTTTGAAAGTAGTGGAGTCCATCAAGATGTAAATCTATTTGAAGAATTTAATAAAGCATCAAACATATCAGCTGATGTTATTAAAGTAGAGAAATGTGATAATATAGATTCTTCCTTAGAAAGAATAATACAAGAACAATGCTCTAGTACAATGGAAAAAGAAAATACCAGTACCCCCATGGTAAAAAAGTACATTTTGGATTGTTCATCTTCAGTGAGTAACAGTGCTATAGACAGGCAAGTTTTAGAAATTGTTGATTATTAATGACATTTTATAAGCACTGATATTACATTAGGCTTTCCAGCTAGAAGTAAATTGTTGAAAGAAACCACAAAAGCTGAGAACTCGCGAACTTTAATGTAACAACAACGCATTCTGACCAATATAGTAGAACTAAAGATCCGTCTCACATTCGCACGGGTATGTCTAAAATATTTTTTTAAAATGGTTTAAAATATTTCTTTATACACCGCATTAAGCGTCTCTTCCCCGGGTGCCAGAACAAACAAATTATGTTTGACTGTTACACGCGACAGGGTCACGTTTAACTGGTCAGGCGAAAAACATTGGATTTTAAGGTCTAATAGTACGGGAGGTAGCGTTACATTTGATGGTCATTTTATCTCGGCTGATAATACTAACAGTAATAGATTTCCCCCAACACAACACATCCGACCGTCAGTTGCTGGTGAGTTAAATAAACAAATAAATAATTTATTAACGGACCAGCCATTCACAGATCAAGGAAATAAAAAATAAAAAGAAAAACATAACATTTACATATTACTAAAAAACATAAGAGTTTCCTCATCCGAAGCACCATCACAAAACCTGTCTAGTTTTATTCTTTGTGGTTTGAATGTTATCACTAAATAAATCTATATTGGTGACTCTACTAATATTATTAGCCATAGCACACGATCTAGTCAATGCTGATGATAAACCGTAATTTGTTCGGTGAAATGGTAAATGAAACAAATTTGTTATACGTAGTGTTCTCTGAGGAGTATTAAGTCCAATCCTCTCCAGAAGTTCTGGGCGGTCAATTGCAGAATTTAAAACTTTATGTAGTGTGTACATATATCGGTTATCCTTCTCCTGTCTTCAAGGCTAGGTAAATTTAACAAATTCATTATTTCCTCATATACCATATTTTCCATTGTTTTTGTTTTTACCCCATGAATTTCAGGAACTTTTTTTGCACACGCTCAGTTAAATCTACATATGTCTTGTAGCATGGTGATCATACTGGACCTAGTACTGATCTGACAAATGAACAATATAAAACCTTAAAACACTTAATATCGGTAAAATCAGACAATGATCTTTTAATAAAACCTAACATTTTCATAGCCTTATTTGTCATAAATTCAATGTGAAAATTAAAATTTACATTTTTATCGAAATACACCCCAAGATCCTTCATAACCTCACTCCTCTTCAGACTACCGTTATGGATCTTATAATTAAACATTAAAAAATTCTTCTTTCTATAAAATTGCATAACTTGACATTTCTCTATATTAAGAATCATATTATTTAATTGACACCAATCCTTTAAACTTTCCAAATCTAGTTGCAATTTATAACAATCTTCCATTGATTCGACTATTCTATATATCTTTAAATCATCTGCATATAACACGCAAATTTTGAATGTTTTAGAAAATCTGAAATATCATTGACAAATATGTTAATAAGGAGTGGGGATAGGTGAGAACCCTGTAGAACACCAGATGTGACTAGGATTTTATCTGATATAAAACCCTTAATCTTCTGAACCATCTCAATAAGCTACCGAAAATGCCCAAACGCTCAAGTTTATAAATTAGTAGATTATGGTTAACTTTATCAAATACTTTTGAGAAATCTGTGTAGATTACATCTACTTATTTGGTGGTTTCCAAAACGTTGCTAAGCTCATTTTCGTAGACTAGTAAATTGGTAACAGTGGAACGCCCTCGTATAAACCCATGTTGACAATCGCTTAATATATGTTGGAAATGGGGCTTTACCTTTGAGTCAACAACTGATTCAAACACCTTCGCTATTATAGATGTTTTGGAGACCGCCCTATAATTCTTTACTGAGGATTTGTCTCCGCCTTTATAAATTGGAGTTACATATAATAGTTTCCATGCATCAGAAAATTCCCCCTCTAAAATAGACTTGTTAAATATAAAACTTAAAATACTGGATACAATATAACAACAACTTTTCAAAAACATTATTTGTGTCCTATCTGGACCTATTGATAAACTATCACTTGTCTTATGGAAAAAAGGTTTTCATTTTAGGAGACTTTAATATACCAAATTTGCATGACAACATTCTGGGCGACCAAAAACTGGAATCACTATATAATTTTAGCATCCTATTCGATCTAAAACAATACAATGATATTCTTAACATGAATAATAGGACTCTAGACTTAGTCCTATCAAACATCCAATGCGTAGTATCTAAAGAACTACTACCCCTGGTGCCCGAGGATACTCATCATCCTGCTTTGAACATTTCATTGCTTTTCGATGTTGCTAAGGTGCGCCAATTTCCCATCGGCACAGGTCATACGCGGTATAATTTTCGAAGAGCAGATTTTCCACAGTTGTACAGCGGGTTGCTGAATGCCGACTGGTCTAATACTTATGGCGCCAGAAATGTTGACGAGACCTGTAAATTTTTCTATGAAACAGTTGCGAGTGTATTTGGTTTGTATGTGCCCACGTCGGTAATTCATAAAAGAAACTTTCCAGTATGGTTTACAACGGATATTATTAAATCAATTAAGCGCAAGCATAGAATTTTTAGAAAACTAAAAATATCTGATATAGAGTTACGGCGCAACCAATATCATGACTTGAGGTTGGATATAAAAAGGAGAATAAACATAGCATACAAGAACTGTCTGTCCAAGGTTGAAAACTCTGTGCAGGGCGATCCCAGTACATTCTGGGCCTTCGTTAGCTCGAAAAGGTCTTCAAGCTCTTTTCCTACCCTGCTTACTGAGGGGGGGAAAGATTATTCAGATCCTATTGAAATTGCTAACCTCTTTGCGAATTTTTTTTTCTTCGGTCTATAACAACTCTGCACTGAGTAATGCTTTCCAACACCCTCCAAACAATAATTTTAATATAAGCTCTCATGTAACTCTTAATTGTGTATCAGAGGAAGCAGTCAGTAGGTTCTTGAAAAAATCTAAAAACAAAATGTCCATGGGTCCTGATAATATTCCCAGTTTCATCGTCAAAGACTGTGCATCCGCGTTCTCGAAGCCATTGAGCTTCATTTATAACATGGCACTCACAACACATTTATTTCCTCAGGTATGGAAGGAAGCTAGGATAATTCCTCTCTTCAAAAAAGGCAATGGAAATAACATCTCTAATTATAGGCCCATATCGATGCTATCGCCATTTGCGAAAGCATTAGAGGGGCTGATTCACGAAGATGTGTTTAATCAAGTAAAACATTCTGTATCTGGATCTCAGCATGGCTTCTATAAAAATCGCAGTACGATCACGAATCTGGCCAGTTTCACTCATTTTGTAAGTCAGATCTTAGATGCTCGTGGTCAGGTTGATGCTATTTATATGGATTTTTCAAAGGCGTTCGATCGAGTGGATCATTTTGTCTTCCTTCTTAAATTGAGGTGCCTTGGTTTCGATGACAATCTTATTCGACTGTTTGCCTCCTATTTGAGTGACAGGTATCAATATGTCGATATTCGTGGTAATCACTCCTTCAGATTCAAAGCTACAAGTGGAGCTCCTCAGGGCAGTATATTGGCTCCACTGATATTCTCTCTGTTTATTAACGATATAGGCATAAATGTTTCTAGCAATGTTCTATTGTTTGCGGATGATTTAAAGATTTTCAGACAAATACATTGCGTTTCTGATTGCATTGCACTGCAAGATGATATACGACTAATTAGCAACTGGTGCACAGCTAACAACTTACCTCTAAATGCCGAAAAGTGCTACAAAATGACGTACGCTAATAAAAAGACCCTAACTCATTCTGACTATTATATAAATCTTGAGATATTGAAGGATTTAAAATCCATCAGGGGCGTAGTTTTTGACGAGCGCCTATTATTTTCGGAACACATAAATCAGGTTTACAAGAGCGCAATGCAAACGCTGGGATTCATATTTAGAAACTCGTGATTTCTCAAACATTGATACAATTAAATCTCTGTACTTTGTATATGTTCGATCAAAATTAGAATACGCAACAATAGTGTGGCATCCTATACACTCAAAGTACACTTCCCAAATAGAAGGGGTACAACGAAAATTTTTAAATTTTTCGTATATAAAATGGAGGGTGTTTTCCCACCACGAGGCTCGCCACAGGAAACTCTGCTTCGCAGATTTCAGATATCGTCATTGGCCGATCGTCGCAATTTTATGCTGGTTTTGTTTTTGTTTAAAATTTGCAACTCGGCTATCGACTGTCCCTACTTATTGTCAAAACTAAACTTTAACGGACCATCTCGTGCGTTAAGACATTATCCCGTGTTCAACTTACCGTTCCATGCTTCAGATTTTCAGTTAAAAGACCCCCTTTTTCAAGCTATGCAGATTTTTAATGTCAATTGCAACGGCATTGATATTACCAATCTAACATATTCTCAGTTTTTGAAGGTTGCACGGGATCGTTGTCTTGGGAATATTATTAACTAATATTGTAGCGTATATTATTAGAGCTGAAACTTAATATTGTAATGTGTTTATCCGAACAGACTCGTTTAGATTTAACTTAGCTTTAGTCACATTGTCTTGTTAATGGATGTATTTATCTGTTAGACAATAAAGATTATTATTATTATTATGGATGGCGTTATATATATCTATGTGGCTAATATTGCAACTTGCGAAACCTTAACATCATATGTATCACATTTTTTATCGCAATATACAGAAGAGAAATAATTCGAAAAATAGTTGGCTATTTCATTACCATGTATAGATGATTCAGAATCATAATACATAACATTTGGTATTTCAAAACTCTTATTCTTTGAATGAATATAACTCGAAAATTTTTTACTATTGCTGGTAATTGATTCTTGTACATTACTGATGTAATTCTTATAACATAACTCCGATAAAGCTTTACATTGTTTCCTAAATTCAGAGAAAATAATATAATCATTTTATGACTTGGTAGTTTTAAATTTTTTATGGGCTATTTTCTTTTTAAAAATCAATTATTTCAATGTATCATTAAACCAAGGTGAAGAGAATTTTGGTTTCTTAGACCTTTTTTTAGGTATGATTAAATCAAATGCAGTATAAATTACATCATAAAAGGTATTTACAGATTCCTTTACAGTGTTTGAATTGACCAGTTGGTTCCAATCAAAGAAACTCAAAAACGAATTAATTTCATTAAAATAAGCGCCCTCAAAATCGTAATATTCGTAATCAAAATCTATAGATTCTTCTGGTTCACAAGATATATTCAGTTCAAAGGAGAGGGCTGGATGATAGCTATCCAGCGGGAGCAGTGGTTGATCAGCAAGCATTACATTAATATCTATATTAGCAAAGATTAAATCTAGGTAATTTCCGGTGATATTCGGAATATTATTGGTTTGTTTAAGGCCTTAGGCCACTCTAAAACAAAAAAAAATGCCTTTTTTTGGCTTAAACGATACTTTAATATGTCTAGAATAAGGGACCATAAGTATTATAGCCGGCACGGAACTCTTTGTGCCTCAAATCTGGGTCAGCGCTTACCGACTGCTAGCGCGCTTAGAGCTCCCGCTGAGACGACTCGGCGGGCCCTCCTTCTTTTCTGTGTCGCTCGAGTTTCATTATCATAATTCTTAGGGTAACTTTACCGATCATTTTCTGACGAATTGGACTGCCCTTTTTCAACACTAGATGTCGTTTATAGTATGAGTTTCACTTTTGATTGCTTTGTTCTATTACATTCGGTATAACCGTTAAACAGCTACGAGTTGTTTCGTTGCAGTTCAAATCGAAGAAAATCGGATTTTGTGAGTGAAGTTGTATAAGAAACATGCCGAAAAAAGTGTACTCAAATAAAAAGGGATTGAGAGGAGGTTACAGCAGTGTAAAACGACCAAAAATTACAAATCGACGGCCACCAAACCATACCTCGTTGGAAACCTCAGATAATCAGAGCGTTGGTACATCTGCGAAGAAATTGAAACTCGCTGAGAACTATTACAATGTTGAAGTAAATCCTAACGTGGCATACTGTATATTGAATTTTATGACAGTTTTCAGTGCAATTGCGGAAAAAATTGTGTGTAAAACATGTAAATCAAATGTGAAATTCACTGAAAGCAGTATACGTGGTTTAGGATTTAAAGTAGTTATTTCATGTGATAACTGCGGACAAACAATGATTCCGAATTGCCCATTCATTGGTACAGGATATGAAATAAATCGCAATGCGATTAATAGGAGTTGGTCTTCACGGTATTCAAAAGTTTTGCGCCTTCATGGATCTACCTCATCCGATTTTTCATTCGTTTTACGATAAACTTGTCGACAAGATTCGTACTGCAAGTGAACTTGTTTGCAAAATGAGTATGCAAAAAGCAGCAGAACAGGAAAAAAGTGAGTCTTTTCGAAATAATGAAAACGGTTTGACTGTCTCAGGTGACGGGTCGTGGAGAAAACGTGGCTTTTCGTCTTTGTTCGGATTAGTGTCGCTTATCGGTTGGTTTACCGGAAAGTCGTTGACATATGTGTGAAATCCAAGTACTGTAAATCGTGTGAGTTCTGGAAACAAAAAGGTGATACACAGGAATATATCGAATGGGCAGAAACACACGCGGAATCATGTCAGGCGAATCACGTAAGATGGAATGTGATGCAGTCGTTGAAATGTTTCAGCGGTCGCAGGAACTTCATTCTGTTAAGTATTCGAATTACATCGGAGATAGCGATTCGAAAACTTTCAAACATATTCTTGATGCAGACCCATACACAGATACTGTCGTCAAAAAGAAGGAATGTATTGATCACGTTCAAAAACGAATGGGCACACGTCTTCGGAATCTGAAGAAAAATACCAAAGGACTCGGAGGAAAAGGCAAGCTGACCGGAAAACTGATTGACGAATTGACAATTTACTATGGATTAGCAATTCGTCGCAATCACGATTCGATAGAGAAAATGAGAAATGAGATTTGGGCCACATTATACCATAAAATTTCTACTGATGATAAGCCGCAACACGACAGATGTCCACCTGGTACTGATTCCTGGTGCTCGTGGCAAAAGTCGAAATCCATGAATACTTTACACGAATATACGCACAAACCTGCTCTCTCGAAACAAGTTTTTGATGCAATCAAGCCCATATACGAAGATCTAAGCAATGATGATCTGCTTAGTCGATGTGTTGGAGGATATACGCAAAACAGCAACGAAAGTTTCAATTCTGTTGTTTGGTCCTTGGCTCCAAAATCTACATCAAGTGGCAAAAATGTATTGGACATTGCTGTAAATATTACCGTGTGCATGTTCAATGACGGCTTGAATAGCATTATGAAGATTATGGAAGTTTTGGGCTTCGAAATCGGCACCAATTGTTACAACTTCTGCACTTCCGTTGACGCGCGCCGAATCGAGCCGTCAGACAATTCCTTGACAGAGGCTGCCAAAGAAGCACGAATGGCCCGGAGAGCTGCCAGAAAGGAGCAAGATGACTCGGAGATAAATTTAGAAGGAAGATTCTATGGCGCAGGCATCGCAGACTAAAGGTAAATGCAATAATTTGATCAAAAAACTATAACTTAAACTTTAAACGCGTTTTTCTCGAAACCATGTTTTTCAAACTGGGCGGACACGTAACTTTTAAACTAATCAACGAATTGACATGAACTTTTTTGCCATTGACGCAGAATACTTTTTTCTAGAGAAGTACCTGATATTTTATTTTTAAAATGCATAGTTTTTTTTTTATAAACAATTTTATGATGAATTTTTTATGTGAAAATTGAACTTTTTTTCAAATATGTCCTATTTCTTCACATTTGCATATTTTTCAAATCGGCTTGGTACTTCTGTAGTTTAATAAGTCAAGAATAAAGGGATATTTTTGTTTTTGTTCTAGGTCATTACCTGGATGTGCCCCGAGTCCGCCCGACAGATGCTACATCGCCGGAGACCCCTCCGAATTATTTATATACAGGCCTTATTTTATGCTCGAAGTCGTTAAAAAATTTCGAAAATATACTTCAAGACTTACTGAATAAAGATATAAAAAAGATTTTTAAATTGCATATTATTTACACTGAAAAAAAAAATTCTTGAAAAACGGCTTTTTTTTGCCGCTCTAGGGTGGCCTAAGGCCTTAAGGTTAAGGTATGCAGCAAAATCAGAAAGGATCCTGCTTTGGGCAGACAGATTACCATCCGCCCGTGTTCCATAACCCACCTAATAAAATTACATTTACTTTTACAAAAACTGGAAAAAGATTTAACTTGTTAAATTAAATTACTTTACAAGTCATTTCAAACTGTGTCAAAATTAATAGGATGACTTTTCAGATAATACTCATTTAAAAATATAGATCAGCTTTATTGAAGAGGGGGGATTATATGTCAGTCACTTACAGAAACCAGATTAAAAATGTTGAAGTATAAAGTTATTTTATATCATATAAAATTCATGCAGCTGAATTTCGATGTATTTAAAAGAATGAGGAAAATAACACAGCCCCACAAAAAAAAAAGTGGGGTATACTTTTGATGCGATATATCAGATCCGTAGTATTTTTGCCCGCTGATCACGAATCTGACGTCAGAATATCGCCATCACATCTCAATTTTTTTCTAACCTCAAAAAATAGGTAAAAATTAGTAAAAATTAAGAAAAATATACCCCTAAAAAATTGATTCAAGCTTTTTTATGAATCCAAAGATGCATTAATATGTATTCGGACACGCTAAGCTAATATTCATCGGTTGGATTAAGCCATACAGTTCTGTTTTCTTTCTAACCTCAATAAATCAGACAGATATAGTGCTTCTCGAATGCAAAAACGAATTCAAATTAAAATTCAACCGATTCTTACCAAATTTGGTACACGGGGGTTTTTTGGGTTGCTGATCATGAATCTGAGGTCGGATTTGCAAAATTCAAAATGGCGGATCCAAGATGGCGGACAAAATTTTTGAAAACCAACCGATTCCTGCTAAATTTGGTATACAGTTGGGGAATCCTCAAACCTGATACTCTTAAATCCTAAACCCTGAAACCTTAGACTCCCACACCCTGTAACCTAAAAAAATAGACCTCAATAACCCTGTAACTTTAAAAATGAGACCCAATAAACTCAAAACCAGGACTTTTAAACCATATACTCTCAAATAGTAGACCCTTAAGCCCTAGAATTGCGAAGGTTAGACCCGCGCCTAACTTTCCTTTTTTTTGGCGGTATCTTGTTCTTTTTTCCGCGAATGACCTATTCAAAGGCTTTCTGCCCAAACGCTTTTGAGGACTTGTTTCTCTTTTTAGCGACCAGCAATAGTCCGCTAGCATATGGTCATCCCATCGTCCTTGATACCGATTTTCTATGATTTTCAGATCTTGGTGAAAACGTTCCCCTTGCTCCTCACTGTAGTCACCAAGATTATCTGGGAAATCATCGATGTGGGAGTCAAGGAAATGTAATTTTAGATTCATTAAGCAACCTAATGTTTGAAAATTTTTTACCATTTTCTCGACTATTTCTTTGTACTTAAGACTTTTATTATTTCCCAAAAAGTTTGTTGCGACTTCTTTAAAACTAAGCCAAGCAGCTTTTTCAACTTTATTCATTTTAGTAACAAATAATGAATCTTGAAACAATTTTCTTATTTGTGGCCCGTCAAATACGCCTGCCTTAATTTTAGCTTCAGAAAATTTCGGAAATTTTTTATGCAAATATTTGAAACATGGGCCGTTTGTATCTAATGCTCTCGTGAATTGCTTCATAAGTCCAAGCTTAATGTGAAGCGGGGGAATAAGAACTTTTCCTGGATCTACCAATGGTGGAAACAATACATTATTTTCACCAGGAGTGAACGATTCTCTTGTTGGCCAAATTTTTTTCTTATAATGACGTTCCCTGTCTCTGCTAATCCACAGACATTTATAACAGGGATAAATTGTAAACCCTGACTGTTGGCCAAGCAATATTGTTACAATTTTCAGATCTCCACAAATTTTCCAGTTATGATCAGCATATTTTATTTTTATCAAAAGCTGCTTCATTTTTTCATATTGCTCTTCCATAACTGTGGAATGAGCAATCGGAATGGGAGCGTAAACGTTGGTATTATGCAGCAAAACTGCCTTAATTCTCCATTTAGAAGAATCCATGAACAGTCTCCATTCTTCAGGATCGTATGAGTTATTTTGAAATTCATCCATTAGACCTTTTACATCGGTACAATATGAAAGTGACAATTCCTCGTCCATTGTGAAATATTTTCGAAATTCTTCATCTCTGTTTCTATAATAAGAAATCGTAGCTTCTGGCTTAAGTAAATGTCTTTTCTTTAAAAAGGAAGCAAGATGCTCTGAACCATCTTTGGATAAGCCTAAATCTCTGACTAGATCACTAAGTTCTGACTGTGGTACGAGTATTGGTTCTGGTTTATGGTTGTATGGTAGAAATTCTTTATCTGTGTCACTAGTATATGATAGGTTGTCACTAGAACATTCATTAGTAACAGTGTTTGAATCTTTTTCGACAGTCTCAATGTTTTTCGGCATGAACTGATAAGGTGAAATCATTTGTTTCCATAACATCAGCATAAAGTGGTTCAGGACGCGGAATTAGTTTAGTTGGTCTTGTTACTGTCGAAACATCGTTATAAGTAATAGTGCTTTTATTTTTTCGGTTATGCCTAGATACAACATTCATACAAAAGTAGCAATCATTTTCACTGTATGGTCTATTCCATATTGCTGGTCTGGAATATTTAATCGCCTTCTTATTGATGTACAACATTATTTTGCAAGAACTGCAAATGATGTGGGGAACCCAATCTGTATCTTGGTGCTGTATTTCAATGTTAAAACAATCCTTATATAAGGTTTTAATCTTATCCGTTATCGGTGACCCCATTTTACTCAATACGTGTTGACAGCAAATATAACAAAATGAATCACTGTTTTTATCGCACTTATGAAAAGTCCTTGTACCGTAAGACCGTTTTCTTGTAGCATTATACTCTACATGAGCCAAGTCACCCACACATGAAGAGCTACGGTCGCTGGAAGACGACGGCTGCGGGCCCGCTTTCCTACCCTGACCAACCGCCGATACTGGGTTTCCGAGTCCCTGCATCGTAATTCTCTTTCTTCTACCTGCCATGACGGCATCTAAGCCGTTATCCAGGGACTTTGCCGGCTAGTGGAGTAACACCGTTGCCCACCGTCACCACGTGGAGGTGCCCTGGATGCAGGTAGAAGAATAAAAATCGACCGATGAATTTTCTCGGCGTTCAAAATGGCGCAAAAGCATCTGCCATCTTGAATTTTGCAAATCCAACCTCAGATTCGTGATCAGCGACCCAAAAAATCCCCGTGTACCAAATTTGGTAAGGATCGGTTGAATTTTAATTTGAATTCGTTTTTGCATTCGAGAAGCACTAAATCTGTCTGATTTATTGAGGTTAGAAAGAAAACAGAACTGTATGGCTCAATCCAACCGATGAATATTAGCTTAGCGTGTCCAAATACATATTAATACATCTTTGGATTCATGAAAAAGCTTGAATAAATTTTTTAGGAGTATATTTTTCTTAATTTTTACTAATTTTTACCTATTTTTTGAGGTTAGAAAAAAATTGAGATGTGATGGCGATATTCTGACGTCAAATTCGTCATCAGCGGGCAAAAATACTACGGATCTGATATATCGCATCAAAAGTATACCCACTTTTTTTTGTGGGGCTGTGTAATCGGCTGTATTTATAGCGGGGGTAAGACCATCAGTTGACGTCATAAACATGTTGCTTGCTTAGTGAATTGGAGCGTTGTACAGTCTCTCTTATGGAACAACTGACGACTTTGACCCCCCCAAACATTCGACTGACGACAATTTTTATTATTGTTAATAATAAAACTACCCTATATTTACATTTCAATCGGCATTGTATTAATTTAATATTAATTTCGTCACTTCATACTGCGAATGACAATTCGCGAATGATAAGCGTTGACTGTATATCCAATGTGCAGTTTTTCAACTAAATAACTAAAAGTACTAATTATATATTCACAAATAAATGTCGCTCACAATCTTTTTTATATTCCATATTTTTATTTTTTATTTCATGTATAAACATGGTAATAAAAGAAAAAAGCGTTTCTTTACTAAAACAAAAATTATGTATCAATCTCCTCAGTTAAATCTCCTGTACTATCAGTTCATCATTTTCTTCACAACTATCATCTGAGCTGTCTATGATGAAGTTTTATTCATCCTCAGGTTCCTCTGTTTCATCTTCTTCAGCATTATCGACTCGTTCAATCCCATCTCCTTCGACATTTTCTATAAAAAAAATAGTGCAATTGTTAAGATATTACTTTAATTGAATTTCAATTTGTTATAAACATGTATAAGTTAAAAAAGTACTTCCAGGATTTTCATCGATGATCGTTATGCCCGTTATAGTTGGTGGGTTTTGTTCACCGTCGAACCATTTGAAAGAATACTTATCATTTTTTTCTTCCCATTCATAGTCTAAAGGTGATAATTGAGATGGAATTGATCGATGAGTGTGACTCCAGAGATGTGCTATGTACGATGTACGTAATATGTATTGATACAACTCCGACTTGCATGGGGGAAATATTGTTCCGTCAATGGTATTTTTTTAAAGCAAATGTATCTTTCTTTTCATCCATCTTATAAGTTTTTACAAATGTTGCAACTCGTGCTGTAGTTACATTATCGATTGCTTATACATTTTGCAAACAAATTCTTCGATCTTTTTCTGGAGTTCACTAACGTTACAGTCGTGTATATTTGCAATGTCTGTAAATGCTTTAATATAAGATTCAGATTTTCTCAATATCTCAAAGGGTTTTTTCCCTCTCTATAAAAAGCAGGATTAAAGTCGCATCCTGTGAAAGCATAGATTCTCGGCAACGATGCGCGCAAGGTAGGTCTAAGTGTTTGATACAATTCAGTGACATTAATGGGCATTCCCACTTCCAAATAGCAAACAGATTTTCAAGTTGCCCTGAATATGATTCATATTTCCTAACAGTATGATTAGAATATTTGTGTCCGAGCATCACATTTTGAACATTACACGTTTCAACAGCAGAGCACAACAGAGACCAAATCGACTAATTGAAAATGAACAAGTACGAAAACATTTCTCTTTCTTTCATATAGGTTTGTCTCTCTCGATTAGGGTCGACTCGCTGGGGCCAATTCTATCTGAGGCCCTAGAAAAAAGATCTTTAGAGAGGGGTAAGCCAGGGTAGTTGCGTTTTAGAAGTCTATGGTTGCCCAATTCTACTGTACATAATTAAAAAACTGAATGTACTTGAGTACTATTGGATATACAGTCAAAGCCCATCATTCACTGTTTATCATTCGCAGTATGAAGCGACGAAATTAATATTAAATTGATACAATACCGATTGAAATTTAAATATAGGGTGGTTTTATTATTAACAATAATAAAAATTGTCGTCAGCTGAATATTTGCGGGATAAAGGTTGTTGATCCATAAGAGTGATTGTACAACGCTCTGATTCACTAAGCGCCCAACATGTTTATGACGTCGACTGACAGTCTTATCCCCGCTATAATCACAGCTGATTATTTTCCTCATTTTCTTAAATACATCGAAATTCAGCTGCGTGAATTTCATAGGGTATAAAATGGTTTATATAAGTGACTGACATATAATCCCCCATCTTCAATACAACTGATCATTATTTTTTGAATGAGTATTATCTGAAAAAACATCATATAAATTTTGAAACGGTTTGAAATGACTTGTAAAGTAATTTAAGTTAAATATTTTTTAACCGTTAGCTCCACCGCGGGTACGCGACTGACTCCTATTTTGCTGATTATTCATGACTAATCTGTTACTCAAAGTAAGAATTGGTCGGTAGAAAAACACTATCAAAAATGCAACGCTACCTCCCGTACTATAAACCAGTTACGTTTAATGGTTGTCTCTGTGCTTTATTAATTGTTATCGAGAAATATAGATTTATAGGAAACTGGCATCGTTTAAATTCAGACTGTAAGTCGGTTGGTATCATTGGGATTCTCGGAATCAAAACAGTTTCTCCAGCTCCACAGTCTGTCAGAATTATGCATTCAATCAAAACATTTTTAAGGTCCTTTATTTATAATTTAGTGCTGTTGTATAATTTTGGTGGATTTAAATTACGCAGCAATATTATAGGAGTCCCTATTTTTGGAATCAGTTAGTGTGGCGCGGCGGAGTTCCGGGAGCACTTTAAGGACAGTTTTTAATTTCGTTAAATGCACAAAACAAAGAACATTTTCAATTTGATAAGGATTTATATGTTCCTACCTAAATTACTCTCTTTAGATGAAGTATTTTAACATCTATATTTTTAATATCTTTACAGATTAATATTTTGGTTTAACTTTTGTAGATAGACATATGCTGTCGTGGATTTTTGTAGAACTATTTGAAGCGAAATTTTTTTATTAGACGTAGGAATGCATTTACCCACGGAGTGTGGGACTCACGCCTCCATCCGGAGGGCATCCTACCCACTAAAAACCACATCTTCCTTTCGTTTTGCAGTACACCGGTAACCGCTCTCACATTTCTTGGGTACAAAGGCTGCCTATGTCAACGTCGTCCCTCTCTCTTTCACTCTCTATTTGTTTTCCACTATCAACAGCACGCGACTTCTTTGGCGTGGAAGTGTTATTTTTTTTAAAGGTTTTGTTTAAATCTAGGTACTTATGTTAATATGTTAGAGCTTCTCTGTATACTATGTTTGATGTTTTATTATTTTCTGGAAGCAAAATATACTGGTTTTCTGGAGTGCCGACTCTTGATAATCTGACATATAATTGGCGATGAGAAAAACGTTCCTGTCGCAAATCGAGTTCCACGAATTTGAAAGTTTGTCCCTGGGACTTGTTTATTGTGAGAGCAAACGATACTTTAACTGGAAACTGCAACCACTTGAAAGTAGTCGGCAGATCCGTTGGGATCATAGGAATACGCCGAATATACGCTATTACCAGACGAACTATCAAAATGCACTCGTGATAAGTTTCATTCAATCTACACCTCATAGAGAATGTTCCAGAATTTTTGCGAAATTTTTTGATTAGTACTCTGAACAAATAGGGTGGGGCGACAGCAATTTTTGTCGTTTTTTTTTCAAATAAATATAAAGACAGACGAACAGACACCAAAGTGATCCCATAAGTGTTCTACACGGAACACTAATAAAAATGAAACATATGCATCATGATCCTCAAACTGAAATTACCTACGTAATAATTGTAAAAGGAAATGCACTAATCGCACACAATTTTTCGTAGATACATCAAAATACCTTTACTAAATAGCAGAAAACTCAAAACTAAATGCAGTAAAATAATATTTGTGGCCTAAATGATTCTCGCACTATCAGATACTTGTACAAAAATACATCAATAATAATAAAAAAATGTAAATAAATGTTTTTATTATTATTTAGTACCTGTTAACACCAACAACAAAGTACCTACACACTACAGTCTTAAACAACAAACCTTTTCGTCTTCAAAAATATGTTATCAAGGAAATCACTCACACTAAGTCTCGACAAAATCAAGTTAAAAACTGCTGTAAAATAAACCTCCTACGACGTTTTCTGCCACGGTGATCAGCAAACAGTGCGAGCGGTTGTTCGCTTTCCTTCCTGCGTCAGCTCTTTGTTATTCTACTCCCCTAAAATATAGCCTATGTCCATCCTAGAAGGCCAGGCTACATAGTAGTAAAACATTTTTTTAAATTGGATTGGTAGTTTCAGAGATTATCTCCGACAAACATACAAAGTTTCTTTCTGTATTTTGTTAATTCATCTGTTTGTCTAGATACTGGAATTGTTTTATACTCTATTTATTTGAAACTGATAGGAATAAAAATGCTAGTGGACTGACCGGCGGTCCTATAACAGAGGCGTGGTATCTATTCCCAGGTATTTTTCAGGTAACAATGCTCTTTTGTAACGAAGTTTTGTTGCCGATCAAATCATTTTATTTACATACCTTCCTGCTACCCCAACTATAAACACATATTTAAAGCAGCATGCCCAAGTGACAAGTTAGTGTGTTAACAAAATGTCTTTTCAAGTGAAACGCCAAAAATTCTGGCAGCTAACCCATAATGAAAAGCGTGTAGTTAAAAATGTATTTTACTACGTTAAAAACAATCAGAATTGTGATTTAAGTGTGGACGATTGTGTGACAAAATATTCCTTAATGACCGGCGTTGGTAAAGCCGCGGTTTACAGAATTTTAAGAGAAGAAAAGGAGGGGGTATAGACTCCCCAAAAAAGAGACCAGGCAGAAAAGAACTTCAGCTCACAGATAACACAAAACAAGCAGTAAGGCGTATTGTTCATGACTTTTTTTTATGGAAAAAAGAATTCCAACTTTGGATATGATCCTGCAGGCTGCGACAAGCCACCCAGAAATAACGAAAATAAGTAGAGTAACACAAACTATGGAGTATTTTAAAATGTATGAACTTTTATTGGAAAAAGTGTGAAAGAAAATCCTTATTGATAGAAAGTGGAGAAATTGTACACTGGAGAAGAGACTAAGAAAAGTTAGAAAAGCTCGCTCTGAAGGAAAAAGGCTATATTACTTAGGTGAGACGTGGATAAATGAAGGGTCCACAGTCAAAAATTTTTGTCAAGATGGGAATATCAAAAAGGCTCGCTAAGCATTCAGTGAAGATTTCTCTACTGGTCTTAAACCGCCATCTGGTAAGGGACGTTAATTATTACGCATATTGGAAGCGAAAGTGGTTTTGTAGACGGAGGTTTTTTAACATTCGTATCCAAGAAAACAGGGGATTATCACGAAGATATGAATTCCGATGTATTTGAAGATTGGTTTTCGCAGCTGATAAACTTAATACTAGATTGTTCTGTTACTGTAATAGATAACGCAAGCTATCGTTCTAAAAAATTAGAAGGAGTTTGAACCTTGGGTTGGCTGAAAAAGGACATCCAATCTTGGATGACCGAGAAAAACATTTCATTTCCAAAAGATAACGTTTAAGAGAGAATTAATTGAACTTGTTAAGCTTGAAGTTCTCAGAAATAAAGACAAGTACAAAAGTTTCGTTATCGACGAAATGACAAAAAAGGTAATATTACTGTTTATTACCTGCTATCATATCTTTGCGAGCTCAATCCGATAGACACACAACAATATGACCTATAAATTAGCAGACGTACAAAACCTTTTTTAGAATGTCATATCTAATGTTTTCCCAGAAAATTGGCGAAAATACGTCGAGCATGTACTGAGGGTGGAAGAGAAAATGTGGACTGTGGACATGGCAATGGATGCCATTGTTGAACCTTCAATTATACATATAAATTCAAATGAGTCGGACAAAGATAGTTTTTCAAGCATGTCGGAGATGGTATATTGGTAATACTTATTTCATTGTTGTTTGTATATTTTTTAATTAATAATGTTTCATTATATGGTAAAATGTCATTTTTTTCTAATAAATGTTTAAACATCATAAAAACTGTTTCATTCATACTATTCGCAAATAATACGTATATGCCCAGGCGCACCACCACTGGCCAGAACTATTTCAGACTATTTAGCCCCAAACAACAAAAAAAGGGGTCGTTTTCCTATTGTATTCAAACATAAGAGATTGCGAATATTAGACCGATGCCAGATGGTATTCCAATAAAGTTGTTGAACGGCTGCATTAGAGGTCGAATGTAGGTGAAACTCTGGGGCCCTTACTACTGCTTGATGCGAATTTGCATAATTTTAGATGATTTATTGCTATCACTTTGAAATAAATAGAGTATATTAACATTTCGAAATATCGTACGTACGTAGTTTCCAATATGTTGTTTTCTTGTTGCGTTATTTCTTCCGCGCTGTTGATATGATAAAAATTTACAGTCATATTATTATCCACAAAAAATATCATTATATGAGTTGATTTAAGACTGGTCTTCCTAAATTTTTATTTTTTACCTAATTTATAGCTCCGTGTATTAGATTATAATCAGTGAATTTCTTCTGTCTTGGATTTTCCATGTAACTAAAAATTTTGAAATCTGCCGTATTAAATTAATTTAATAATCTTTCATATCCTTCCATTATATTTTCAAGGTTAATTTCAGGGTCTTGTCAATTGGAATCAAATTCACCATGTTTAAACATTATTTTAATGTTAACATAATGAACGAAAATTTTCTTTTGTGATCGAAAATATATATTAGAAATTCAAAAGGATTGTAACGTAAAAGATTCATGCGATGTTCTAAATCAGGGCTGTCCAAACCATGGCCCGCGGGCGACATGCGGCCCATGGCTCATATTTCTGCGGCCCGCGAAACAATTTTTAATCTTCAGTTTTGTAGGTTAAAAATCGCGTCGCAATAAAAAAGAAGAAACTCGAAATTCACAAAATATTTCGTATAATTTTGTTCATTTTTCTGGCAACCCAAATAATGAATGTAATATCTGTTCGTAGATATGGCACCAACATGGGTCTTTCTCTTATTGTTAGGGGAATTCTCGAATTAACAAAAGTATATTTTGTTTACAAATACGCGTTTGTGTACAGGCGAATAAGTATAGATGCATGTTTGTGCGCGTTTTTACGAGGCTGGTTTGAAAAGTCCGTGCAAAGTCCGAGAGATGGCACCACCAGCGCGTATCGAGGTCATGTTTAGTTAGTAGCATCTCTTGAATGAACGCACACCAAGTTTCAGCCATATTGGTCTATTTCTTTGTGTTTGGCATTCGTGTGAATCAAGGAAGTCGAGTGATTTTCAAGAAATGGACGAAAAAGAATTTCGTGTGGTGATTAAACATTACTTTATGAAAGGCAAAACGCCTCAGGAGACTAAAGAGAAGCTTGATAAACATTATGGTGACTCTGCACTGGCGGGACAAAGATTTTATTCAAACGAGGAGGTAATTGCAGACACTAATGGATATTTTGCAGACTTGGACAAATCCTATTATTCGGAAGGGATCAACAAACTAGAACATCGTTGGACGAAGTGTATAAGCCTAAAAGGAGTCTGTCGAAAAATAAAAAAGGTTTACCCCAAACACATAAGTAGTTTTTATTTTTGCACGGACTTTTCAAACCAGCCTCGTATGGTGACTCGTTTGTTTCTACGTGTAACGCCACTTTGTGTCTCATATTTACTTATGTTATTAATTATTATCCATAATCCTCGTGAGAAATAACAAACCATATATTGTTTACGAAAAAGCGAAAAGTATGTGATGAAAATCGTGCATTTATTGAGAGATGGGAACTAGATTATTTTATCTGCAACAACAATAAAATTCAGCGAATGATTTGTATGCAAGTATTGTCGGTATATAAAGAATACCATGTTAAACGACATTATACCACGAAGAAAAGTATAAAAGCATATCGGGGAAGCAAGAAAAATTATAGTAGCCGAGTTTAAGAAAAAAACTGATGCCACAAACAAGTATTTTCTCAAAAATATGTACAGATAATGAACTGAGTTTAGCTGTTTCTTACGAAGTTTCTTTGCAATTAGCCAAAGCATTGAGTGATCGAGTGTTGATTAAAAAATGCGTACTTAAAATGGCCCAACACTTTATGCAGCCCAAACTGGTGGAAATATCTCTCTCTCTTACCAAACAGTGGCGCGACGAATAAATGATATGGAAGAGTATATTTCAAAAAAAAAAGTGTGATACCACCGTAGAACAGTGGTCTCGAACCTACCG
This sequence comes from Pachyrhynchus sulphureomaculatus, assembly GCA_019049505.1. Lineage (NCBI taxonomy): Eukaryota > Metazoa > Arthropoda > Insecta > Coleoptera > Curculionidae > Pachyrhynchus > Pachyrhynchus sulphureomaculatus. The sequence goes on from CM032451.1 coordinate 88,634,182, forward strand.
CTTTTTCAGCATTTCTACCGATATGGAGTCTATCCTACTGAAATACCGAAATTTAACGATTTTTCCACAATTTCTGAGAATACAAGGAAATTCTCCCGATTTTTTTACCGATTTTACATTTCCAAGTTGGCAACCCTTTTCGTTTATGTTTTTACGGGGAATTCTTCGATTGTATGATAAGTAGTTATTGCAGAATGTTCTCGATATCTTTTGGGGAATACTCTTGTGTCCTACATTGTGTCCTACTCGTTTTTAGGGGATTCCCCGAGCTAATTCGCTTGTCTAAATAAACAAGAATTCGGATTTTATTGTTTCATTAATTTTCATTATTTAGAAGAGAAATTTTCTTCGAGTTACCAATAGCGTCTACTAGTAGTATCTACCAAAAATCTTATTATAATACTAAGTCAAAATGTCGTCAGACGAAGAACCGAGTACCAGCGCGAGTGCAAAAAGAAAAAAGGATCTACAATTTTATAGAAGAGAATGGGAAGAAGAATTTTCAGGCTGGCTGCAAGAAGTCGTAAAAGCGCAAACTATGTCTATTTTAAAAGTTGTAAAAGGGGTATTAATATTACATCAGGGAAAGACGCTCTTAGGAAACAATTCTTTACAAACACACTCGGTATCATCAAAGAATATAAAATCACAACCAAAAATATCATAATTTACTGTGACAAAAACTCAAAAACCTGATATACAAGTTAAACAAGGTAAAAATATTTCATTACTTTTTACTAAGTACCAGTACATTGTTCTATTATTTTGTATTCTATCAGTATATAGTAGGTACGTCTTTTTTAATTCATTTTTATATTTTTAGGTGAAGTAAGATTAGCCTCGTTTGTTGCTGAACATAATCTACCATTCACCATTATGCAATACCTACCGAAACTTATACAGTCCCTTTGTCCCGATTCAAACATTGTAGAAAAACTAATATGTTCGACTGCGAAAACTCACGCTATAATTGATCATATTATAGATAAAGAAAGTTTTGATAATTTATGTAAAGATCTGCGGCTATTTCATTTATTATTGACGAGTCCACTGATCTTAGCACAACCAAACACTTGTGCTTAGTCGTGCGGTATGCGAAAGAGCATCGCATTTGTGATTGTTTTTTAGCTCTTATTTCATCAGAATGCTAATGTATCCTTATTTGAACATATTGTAAATTTTTTTACAAGCGCTGATATTCCATATAAAAATAAACTAATAGGTTTTGCATTTGATAGGGCAAACGTAATGATGGGGCGTAATAATTCTGTTGTAACATAGCTGCAAAACGAAATTCTCAATATTTTTATACATGTCATTTGTTTTATTTTTGCGCGTCATATGCTTGTACCAAACTGCCACACTTTATAGAGGATCTTATAAGGGACATTTACAATTATTTTTCTTCTAGTCCAAAAAGAGTTGCAGAGTTTAAACACTTTCATTTTTTTTGCGACTTGAAAATACATAAAATACTTCAGACACGCTGGTTATCAGTACATGCAGCAGTAAAAAGAGTATTGGAACAATTTTCTGCTCTAAAAATATTTTTTATAGACTAAGTATCTAATAATGATCATCATTTAGCTGCAGAAAATATATTACAGAAGCTTCAAGATCCAACTACATGTTATTTTTGAAATTTTTAGATTTTGTGTTACCATTATTTAACGATTTAAACAAATAAATGCAGGCAGAACACCCAAAAATTCATATTTTATGTGAAAAAATAAGTCAAACATTAAGAACTTTTTTTATTGCTTTTTAAAGAGAATATTTAACAAGTACTCTATCGAAAATGTTGATTTTAAAAATCGTAGAGATTTTATGGATATCGATGCCGTATACTATGGCGCTGCGGCATCTAATACACTACTTAGTAATTCAGATTTAAGCCCAGATCAAGTAAATTTGTTTAACCGTAGATCCCTAGGTTTTTATATCGAACCTTGCAAGCAAATAACTGCGCAGTTTCCATTGAAAAATAATCCAACAAAAGGTTTAGACATAGTTGAAATAACGAATGTTAAAAGTGGCAAAACTGCTTCGATAATTCCTGTTAGTAGACTCTCCCAATATTGTTCAGAACAATGATTTCCAACAAATTGATACAGAGTGGCGTATTTTAAGAAATTGTGAACAAATCAAAACATTTCCTGATGACATAGAATTATTTTGGGATCATATCAGTTTAGTAAAGTATGGCGATGACACTTAAATATTTCCTTTGTTGACTACTTTCATCTTTACTATTTTATCACTGCCCCTTCATCCGCTAATGTTGAGTGCATATTCTCGCATGTTAATCTTATGAAAATAAAACAGCGAAATAAGCTGTCTACTAAATCAATCACTGGTCTATTACATAGGAAACGACTATTTAATGACGCTAATTGTTATGACTTCGAAATTAGTTCAAAAATGACTGCGGCTATGGCCAAAGAATGTTGATATGATCCTAAAAATGGTAAAAATTAATTAGATTTAACTTTGTGTACCTATTTGATGCTAGATATCTTTAGTAATAAACGAATTACAAATTACTTAGTCCGTTATGTTTTTGTTATTTCGATTTCATTCTATTTTACTAGTATTCACTAGTGTTTATTCACTCATATAAAATATTGTAAAAAAAAAATTACTCTTATTAGTTTTAATTGTATACTTAGTATATTCTGTAAGTTTCTATTATTTTACAAAGATAAAGAAGTTTAAAATAAACAAATTTGATTGAATATATTTTTTTCATATACCGATATTAGTGGGCAACTCTACCGATTTCGCATTTTGACGTTCGGCACCACTGTTGTAGAATGTGAATACTACTCCATATGTTTGGATGAAAATACCGACCAGACAAACATAAGTCAACTATTAATTTTTATTCGCTGTATTTCACAAGATTTTACTATTAGGGAGGGAATGTTAAATTTAATGTCATTACATAGATCAACCAAAAGCAGTGTTATCTTTGAAGTTGTAAATAAAACTATTATGGATTACGGAGGATTTTCAAGGTTCAACGTTAAATTTTTCTGTCATCTTAATAGGATTTGGACGATCAGTGACATATGATGGTGCAAAGTCACTGTCTTGAAAGATATCGGCATTAAAAGGCCATATGCCGAATAACATGTTACAGTGTTCCCCAAGATATTGTTATAACAAGCTCCTTACCATAATTTTCTACTTTTAACAAAAATTTCATAAAATTATGTCGCTAAAAGTGAAACCTTTTAAAGAATATTAAAATTAAGTACATTTTGGAACTATATGCAAAACTAAAAGTTTTAAATTAATTAATTATAGACACGAAAAGCCAAATTTTACGAAATCAATATGTTACGTTACCTACCCTACGCGCACACATCTACTCACTGCGCCGCCGGGTAAGACACTGGCTGTGATGACTTGATGTCACATGATACAAGAATTAAATTGAGCAAAAAATATGGGTTTATATAGTTCAGATTCCCAGTAAGAATTGCGTGTTACTACTTAACTCTGTTACAAGCCTCTAGCTCCCCTATAGTAAGTGTAAAGGCGGGTTTTTTGTTGAAACTGAACATAAAAACTTTATTTTTTTATGTCAAATCAAGATTAAGAACTTCAAAAAACACTGGAAATAATAGTTTTGTTCAATATTAATAAAAATTAAAAAGAATTTTTTAATCCAGCGGTTGCACATATTTATTTTAAACATCATTTTGCTACGTAGCTTAGTTAAAGGTGGTGTATGCGTGTTTTCTGTTAAACATGAACACCAGGGGTGCTCAAACGGTCGATCGCGATCGACAAGTCGATCGCGAGTGCTTTTTGAGTCGATCTCGAGAAAATAATTCCGATATAGAACTATTCACAGATTTTGTTTTAGGTAACTAAAACAAAATGTAATGAATAAACTACTAAAATTTATTCGATCCACAATTAGGCCAGAATAACCCCCTCATCACTTTCTTTTATCGTAATAACCCCCTGCTAGCGGCAAAAGGTGGTTTTATCAAAGGAACGCGCGGTACTTGTCAAAGAAAAGCCGCGTTTTTCTAGAAACTTCGGGCGGCGTGTTTGACGGGAACATTCGAGACTTCGTTCGCGCCGATATAAATGTTGCGCCTGCAGGAACAGGAGTCAGTCTGAGTTGTAACTTGAAGGCGATACATCGATATAAAGTTTATTAATAAATAGTCCAAAATGAGTGCGGCGAAGAAAAGTAAAACTTATCATTTTAATAACAATTGGGAGGAAGAATTTTTCTGTTGTATGGTAAAGGATAAGTGCATTTGTCTCATTTGCCATGCGTCAGTTGCAACACCTAAGCGTGGGAACTTAGAGAGGCATCATAAAACGGTTCATAAAAACTATGAAAAGGATTTTCCGTCACAGAGTGAATTAAGAAAACGAAAAGTACGTGATTTGATAACTTGTTTGAAAAAAGAACAAACCATGTTCACAAGACCAGCCAAACAATCAAAAGCTGCAACGATCGCGTCATTTAAAATATCTCATATATTGGCGAAACACAAGAAACCATTTGATGATGGATTGGTTGTGAAGGAAGCATTTATTGAAGCGGGTGAGACTATTTGGAGATTTTAAAAATAAAACAGAGATTATGTCTGCTATTAGAGAACTTCAGTTATCTCGTCCGATTGTTACAAGGCGTGTTGAAGTCATGAGTCAGGACATGGCAGATAAAGTAAAACATGATATCATGGAATGTACATACTTTTCTTTACAGTTCGACGAATCCACCGATATGACAGACACTGCTCAGCTGTGTATTTTTATTTGAATGGTATTCAATGACATGTCGGCTAAGGAAGAGTTTTTTGACAATGATTCCTCTGAAAGGAAAGACCCGTGGCGAAGATTTATATGACGTTTTCTTCAATTTTGTAACAAACTACAAGCTACCAATATATAAACTAGTGTGCATTACAACCGATGGAGCACCAGCAATGACTGGAAACGAAAACGGTTTTGTGGCATTGTGTCGAGCTAATGATGATTTCCCTTCATTTTTCTCCTTCCATTGCATTATACATCAACAAGTTTTGTGTTCAAAAGTTCTAAACATGGAGGAGATTATGGGCATTGCAATAAAAATTGTGAATTCTATTCGTGCACGTAGCTTGCAACGACGGCTCTTTAAATTGCCGTTGGAAGATAGTGAGTCAGCTGAACACACTAATTTAGTTCTTCACACGGACGTCAGGTGGTTGAGTCGCGGAAAATTCCTAGAAAGGTTTCAAGAATTATTACCCGAAATAACAGCTTTTCTGAACGAAAGAGGTGATGACACTCAGATGCTGAAAAACGGAAAATGGCTGACTGATTTGGCATTTTTGACAGACATCACAATGCATTTAAACACCATTAATTTGGAGCTTCAAGGTAAAAGAAAAACTATTATTGAGATGATTAGCGCAATAAACGCATTCAAAAGTAAATTGCAACTTATGATAGATCAACTGAAAAGAAAGGATCTGAAAAATTTTCCGTCTTTGAAAGCAAGGATTCCTCAGTTGAATTATGATATTTATCAGGCAGAATTATCAAATATTTTGGGCCAATTCGAAATACGTTTTTATGATTTCAGTAAATTGGCAAATATCGCATCATTTATGAGTTATCCTTTTTCGTGTAAAAACATTGAGGAATTAGCTACTGAAATAGCAAGTCAGTTTAACATGGACCCATGTTCTGTTGAAAATGAGTTAGTGCAGATTATATCAGATATACATCTCAAAGCCACAGCATCTGATATAAAATTCTGGTGTTTTATATCTGAAGATAAATATCCGAATCTAAGGCAAATCGCCCTTCAACTGACGGCAATGTTTGGGTCAACTTACTTGTGCGAGTCTGCATTTTCTGAAATGAAGATAATTAAGTCAAAATATCGCAATCGGCTAACTGACGAACATATGTCATCATGCTTGCGATTAACACTCGGTAATTACGTACCATCTTATGAAAAGTATGCTGAGGACATGCAGTGCCACGCTTCAACATCCAAAGTCACTCTTTAGTTAAGTTTAGACACTAGAACTCGTTTGTTTTGTAAGAACCAATAAACTCGCAATTTTGAATAATTATGAGTTTTTTCATTGACATTTTAGAGCCGACCTACACTTACCTTGACTAAAAAATGCATATTGTGCGGAAAACTAATATCTATGCCACGATACACCCTACCTAGACGACAATCCTGCATCACACTTACTTGCAGCCTCTCAGAGTCGATCGATCGTAGTCTAACAATATTGAGGTAGATCGCCAGCAGTTCAAGTTTGAGCACCCCTAATGAACACTAAAACCTAATATTTTTCAGTTTTTATGATAAATGTAGATTCAGAACATTCAGGTTTGATTCATACTATGAGGCCGCTCCCGATACGCTCTCGGTTCGCTCTCGGTTCGATAAAATTTTCCCATATCCACATTGCTTATATAGATTTCGCTTCAGTTTGTCTTCGTCAACGATTCAAGTTAGATCGGAGTAGTTGAGAAAAGTGAATATATAATGTTATTTAACTTTTCAATTGAAGAATTAGCAATTATAGCTATTCTTTTAGACGATGAGTTAAAAATCATCAAGAAACGGAGGAAACCAAGAAGAAGGATATGGGTACATCCCAGTTTAAAGGCTCGAAAAAGTAAAGGTGAATATTATACACTGTACCGTCATCTAATTGACGACGAAGAAAAGTTTATAAAGTATTTTAGAATGGATTCAGGGACATTTGAAATGATCTTAAGAAAAATAGGACCAAAAATTAAGAAGTTAAATACTACATTTCGAAAAAGTATTACTCTCCGACAGAAACTCATGGAGTGTCTTTATTATTCTTATTTACCAGATATTTCCACGGCTCTTTCTATTTCACGACAAAATTTTTTCTTATAGCGATTGTCGCTATAGTTAGGTGACTGTAAATAATACAGCCCTGGCTTACCCTTCCCTAATTCAATGAGCATTTCATCTAAAAAGTAGTAATAAAAATGTAGAATTATTAAGTCTAAAATTTTTCGTTTCTACGTAGTTATATTTACAGCATAATGAAATATTAAGAACAGCACAATAGATCAATCAGTTGATAATACATAATTACCTCTCTCAAATGTCCACAATTTTTCACTCGCCATTATTTATTGACGTGTTTTACTTTTTATTAATTTTTTTCCTTACACGCACTAGTTGTCTAGTGCACAATTGAGCGGGGACGGAGTGGAGCGAAATCTAAAACATCTACCGTGACGAGCCATGACAGGTCCGATCTCGCTCCGAAAAAAAAATTTTCTTTGAGATGTATCGATATTGGAGCATTAAGAGATCGAAATCTGAGCGATAGTGATAGTGTGATTACATTCATTATTTCTTCTGTAAACATACTTTACCGAACCGACAGCGAATCGAAAGCGTATCGAGAGTGGCCTCATAGTATGAATCAAGCCTTAAAGATGTCCGAAATAATAGTTTTCATTCCATAATTTTAATGATTGTACATTTTTACATTATTTATTAAAATGTATTTTTTTCAATTTAATAGTTTTCTGGCAACTTTAAGTGTGTTTTCTGAAAAAAACCTCACGATGGATGTCTTTTTAGTGTTCCGTACGGAACACTTATAAGATCACTTCGGTGTCTGTCTGTCACACCCGATTTTCTCCGAAACTATTTGACATAGAAAGTTGAAATTTGGTACTAATGTATAAATTGATGGCCTCATCACAGCCGTGTAGTTTTGAAAGTTAAATTTGGACTTAAGGGGTTAATTTTTGGGGGGTGAGATCGGAAATGAAAAAAAAAAAAATTTTTACTAGGTCAACGAGGGTGGTGTCAAATGAAAGCTTGTGAAAACACGAGTAAAAAATTATATACATAATGTAATACTTGCGCGCACTTTTCTTTGTGTTATTTTTAAAAAATCGCGAAAAATCGCTGTCCCGCGCCTTATCTCGAAAAGTACCACCGGATGTAGATTGAACGAAAATTATCACGAGTGCATTACCTTTAATAATTTATCTGGTATAAAAAAAAAAAAAAATTCAAGGTCATCAGATTTCAGTAAAGATTGGAAACAAACTTTGTTGAAAACTCATTTAGGGTGTGTTTTGTGAAGTCACTGATCATTTTATACCTCTGTAACAATTTTTTATTTTAAAAGCAATCAACGTACGGAACACTAATTGCGCAAGTTCAACTTGCACGTGACCGGTTTTTTTATGATTTTCTTTGGACTCAGCATAAAGAAATACTTAAGAAAACACGTGTCTCACTTAAAGGACGGAGAATTTTTTTATTTTGTATACCTGTGTAACCAAAAATAATATTAATTATACTAACCCTGCCTTAATTTTAATTTTCTTTTTTTTTAGTACGGCTTCAAGTTATTTTGTCCAAGAAAGTCAGGGAAATTCTTCAATCCTTCAAAATGACAACGATCCAATGATATGGAAAAAAAATATCAAAAATGAACTTGCCGGTAATACGAAATCCTTACCGGATCGTATTTTCAAATGTGATCAATGTAGTTATGAAACTGTTCGAAAAAATACTTTAAAACGACATTATTTTATGCATAAAAATCCGGAAGACGACATGTTTAAATGCACCTATTGTTATTTTCAAACAAAATATAAAGCAAATTTAAAGAGGCATCTATTACAACATAAAGAATTCGATGAAGTAGAAATATTTAAATGCACTCTTTGTAATTTTCAAACAAAATATAAAATAAGTTTAACTGGGCATCTATTACTACATAAAAATTCTTATGAAGTAGAAATGTTTAAATGCGCCCATTGTAATTTTCAAACAAAATATAAAGTAAGTTTAAATCGGCATCTATTAGTACATAACAAGTCCAATGAAGTAGAAATATTTAGATGCGCTCATTGTAATTTTCAAACAAAATATAAAAAAAAGTTTAGAGGGACATGTATTACTACATAAAAATTCCGATGAAGTAGAAACGATTAAATGCGCTCATTGTAATTTCCAAACAAAACATAAAATAAGTTTAAAGAGACATCTGTTAGTGCATAACAATTCCGATGAAGTAGAAATGTTTAAATGCGCTCATTGTGATTTTCAAACAAAGTATAAAAAAAACTTAAAGGGACATCTCTTACTACATAAAAATGTCCGTGAATTAAAAATGTTTAAATGCGCTCATTGTGCTTTTCAAACAAAATATAAAATAAGCTTAAAGGGACATCTACTTCTACATAAAAATACTAATGTTGTAGAAACGATTAAATCGGCTCATTGTAATTATCAAACTACACCTAAAGGCGATGTAAATCAGTATCTCTTGCTGCATTCAGATGAAACTGAAATGTTTTTTATTTATGAAACCGGCATATTTAAATGTGTCCATTGTAGTTATCAAACAGTACGGAAATATAATATAAATCAACATCTATTACGACATAAAAATCCTAACGAAATTGAGATGTTTAAATGCGTTCATTGTAATTTTCGTACAAGACATAAATACAGTTTAAAGGGGCATCTATTACGACATAATCGTTGCAATAAAGTTGAAATGTTTAAATCGGTGCGTTGTGATTTTAAAATAAAAAAAAATAAATTTAAGGAAATATCTATTCCGAGATAAATATTGCAATAAAATTGTTTAAATGTACTCATTATAAATTTCAAATAAAACGTAAAGGAAGTTTTAAGGGAGATTACTACATAAAAATTCTAATAAAGTTGTTAAGTTTAAACGCCACCATTGTAGTTTGAAATGATACTGCATTCATCATCACATCATCATCATCAGCTTATACTATGTACTGCTGGACGAAAGCCTCCCCAAGACTTGCCCCCTTTTTTTGTTCTGGGCCGCTTGTACCCAATTTCCAGCCACTCTTTTCAAATCATCAGCCCACCAGACTTGGTGGTCTACCTCTACTCCGATAGGCTTCAAATCCTGATCTCTACTCTATAATTATCTTTGTCCATCGTCCATCCTTAAACCTAGTAACATGCCCAGCCCAGTTCCATTTCAGGTGTAGAATGAATTTGACTGTGTCTTGTACCTCTGTTCTCTTCCTGATAATGTGATTTGGGATCTGATCTCTAAGAGTAACGCAATTTTTCGTTGCATGACACATATTTTATTGATGTTTTTCTTCGTCATTCTGAGAGTATCGGCTCCGTATGTAAGAACGGGGAGAACGCATCTGTCAAATACCTTTCTTTTTAAACACATAGGAAAATTAGATTTGAATACATAGGTCAGTTTGCCATATGCAGTCCAGGAGAGACCTATTTGCTGAATTTCTTGTGTTTGGTTTCTCATCCTATGCTGATTTCCTGTCCCAGGTATTTATATTCGTGCACTTGCTCGATCTCTAATTTATTCAGTTTTATAGTCCCTCTTAATACAAGATTTGTCATAAACTGGGTCTTGGATAGAGATGATTAGACCAACCTTTCCTGAAGCATGTGTAGCATAGTTTGTGCTTCTTATATTTTGTTCGTTATTAAAACAATATCGTCGGCGAAACAGAGGTGATTTAACTTTTCACCGTCAATGTTAGGTCCTATTCTTTCCCAGTTTATTGATTTTAGAGTACTTTCTAGGAGTGTTACGAAAAGCTTGGGAGAGAGCGTATCACCCTGCAGTACTCCTCTTTCGATTCGAAATTTACGGGTGGATTGGTTAGTTTGTGTTTTAACATGAGTGGTGGCGTTTTCATATATGTATTTAATTACATTAGAATATGGATAATCAATATGACACTCAGCCAGCGCTTCCAAAAGTCTTTTCGAAGTCCCCAAGAGGCTTATTATATTCTATACATTTTTCACTGAGGATTTTAACTCTAAGCAGATGGTGGTTTGTTCCATATCTCGAGCGGAAACCTGCCTGCTCTTTTGAGAGGAAAAAGTACAATTTATTTGCTAAGCGTTTGGTAAATATTTTCGTGAATAACTTGTATACATGGCTCAGGAGGCTAATGGGTCGATAGTTTGTAAGGTCTGAAATATCTCCTTTTTTATGCGTGATGACGATAGTTGCGATGGAGTTATTCCTTCCAGGAGGCATTTATTGAATAACATTTTAAGATTTGATAATTTGTTGTCCTCCTTGTTTAATTGCCTCTACTCCTTCAAGGCTGATGTGATTTCTTCTTCTGTGATGACTGGGATATCCTCCTCCGACCCCTGGTTTAGGACTTTTGATATGTTGATTTCTGTTTTTTTATCTTGTTAGGTATATAATTGTTGATAAAATAATTCGATGATCTGTAAAATATCTCTTTTGTTTGTTATTACATTACCATGCATGTCCTTTATCTTGCATATGTCTTTCCTTCCCATTATGTTCTTCCTTTTCAAAACTTTTAAGCTTTTATTCTGTTCTACAACGTTTTTAATTTCCTCTGCATTTTTTTGTCTTTTCTAATTTCCCTCGATATCTCTCTGTTTATAGTTCTGTATTCATCGGTAGTCTTATCTACCATTTCTCTCCTTTGCTTCATTAGCTGTTTTACTCTTTGATTTAATTTCTGTTCTTTTTGTTCTTTTGGGAAAGTTTTGTCGATGGCATTTTCTATACTATTTTTGATGTTTTCAAATATGTCATCAACTGCTGTATCTTCAATGTGTTCCACGGATCTTGCGATCTCTCTTCTATAAGAATCTACATCCTCCGGAGTTGTTCATTTCTTGTGGTTTCTTTTGAGAAACATGTTGTTTCTTTCCTGTTTAATGGTAATAGCCCATGATGACTTATTGCAGTTTCCCCTTCGTCCTCTCTGTTTCCAATCTTGGCATTGAGGTCACTGATCAACATAATAAAATGCGTTTTTCCATCTTGTAGAGCAGTGGAAATTTCTTCAAAATATGTTTCTGTTTCATCCTCTACGTGGATGCTCGTTGGTGCATAGGCCTGAACACTTTTTAGAGAGTATCTCTGATTTAGTTGGATTATCAGATATATGGGTCTCGGATTAACACTCTTAATTTCAATAATTTGGTCAACATGCTTCTTATTTATAAGAAAACCTCTGCTATACAATAGAGTCATAAAATGTAAATGAGGCTTCATCGGAAGCATAGCCGTCCGAGCGTAACGTGCTTTTAATGTTTAATAAATAAAATTATCTTAAAAATAAAGGTATAGATGATGATTATGATGATGTTAAGATAAGGCGCGTCGATAACGGAGGTCATTTAGCGCCAATATTTGTTGGGTTTATATCTTGAAATAAAGGTTTGCTTCTTTCAGAAATTCTATTAAATTCCTTATGTCTTCTTCATTCTCTCTATTTAAGAAGTTTTTGTAAGTTTGTATTTTAATCTGAGATGGGTGTAGTCTCTGGATAAAATTTGTTTTATAGTGAGTGTGATTTGGTATCATTGGCAAGTGGGAGATGGTTCACTCTTGAGTAGGTAGGCATGGGTAAGGTACGTATGTCCTATTGCCATTCTCCTCCATACGACATTTTCCCTGCGTGTTAAATTTGAAAGGTGAAAGGGTGGGTATACATTTGGTTTTGATTCCCATAGTTTATTTTCATCCTGTAGGTCCCAAGAGAGTTGGAACATATTTTTTATTGTGTTTTTTAAAATGAAAAATTAGGTCGGTTTTTCCTGATGATATTGCAGCTTTGGCGTTTTTTGTTCGCTATTTCGTTCCCTCTTATATTGACGTGATCATAGAAGCTCAATTTGAATTTGTCGGATGTTACATATTTGTATAAGGTTTATTATGTTTAATACTAAAGGTATATTTGTTTTGGATGCTTTGATGGAAGACAGGGAACTGAGGAAATCGGTTATGATTAATATGTTTTTGTTTTTTATTGCTGTTCTGATGGTCTCTCTTATAGCCATTAGTTCCGCCGTGAAGACCGAGGTGACTTTGTGTTAATTTGTATTTTACCATGGAGGTGGGAGAGATTACGGTAGCGCCCGTCCACAGGTTGGATTTTAAGCCATCCGTGTAATAGTGTGCAAAGTTTTGATATTCGTCTTGTAGTATTTGTATAAATGAACACTTTAGTATTATCGGAGGAGTTGATATCTTATTGTGTTTCGTTAAGCTGAGTTCAATTTTTGGTGGCTGAGCTGTCCAAGGAGGAAATAATTGGTATTTGGGTGTGTCTGGAAAATTAAATGTAGAATTATGTGAGGAAAGAAAGGTTTTCATTCTAGATTGTATGGTTTTTGGACTGTATGATTTTTGGTGTGTATGATTTTTGGTGAATGTGTTGTATGTTTAATAATTTTGTTGTATGAGTTCTAAAGAGTGAGATGGAGTAAAATTGCATTAGGGAAAGTCTTTGTAAAGTGAGGGGTAGTACTGATGCTATGTAATTCTCTTATTATATTCAAGTCCTTTGCTGCTTTTATTTTAAGGTATTCTAACTGGTTTTTCCAACTTAGTTTATTATCAAAGATTAATCCTAGAATGGAAACACTGTTCTTCATTGGAATAATGGAGTTTGCTAGGGAAAGGATGTTTGTCTTTGAGCAGCCTCTTTTTCTACAGAAATGGGTGGAGGAGGATTTCGATGGGGAAAAGTTGAAACCTGTTTGCCTAGACCAATTTGTTCTATTGTTCAGTGTTGATTGCAGATTATTGGTAATGGTGGTGTTTTCTGATGCGGAGCTATAAATTATGATGTCATCTGCAAAGAGTTTCAGTGATGTATTTATCAGGATGTGTTCCTCGATGGTCTGGATGGCCAAGAGGAAGAGAGTTGGGCTTAGGACTGAACGATGGGGAACTCCCGATTTAAATTCGTTTGTATTTGAGTAATGATTGTTTATCCTGACTGTAAATGGTTGTAGAAAATTTGTAATGAATTTGAGAAGGTGGCCCGTTAAACCAGTCGTCTTTAGTTGATTTATAATGATGTGTGTGCTTTTTGTGTCAAAGGCACTTTGCAAGTCCAGTGATATTGCTAGAAAGTGGGAGTTTCTGTGGAAGGAGTTTCTTATTTCAGAGTCGAGGTGGGCTAAGTGTTCTATTGCGGAATGATGCTTGCGGAATCCGTACTGATTTTTGCCGGAGGAGATTTTTTGCTTCCAAGATCCATTCCAATCGATCCCTGACCATCCTCTCCATCACTTTGCAGAGCTGACTTGTCAATGATATTGATCTATAGCTGTTCAGTTGATTTCTTGGTTTTCCTGGTTTATGAATGGGTATGACGGTTGTTGGCCTCCAAGATGTAGGAAAAGTGTCTGTGTTCCATAAGTAATTGAAATATTCCAGTATTTTTAGTTGGTAATGTGTAGGTAGGTTTTTGATAAATTGGGTGTATAAGCCATCGGGTCCGGGGGCAGTGTTTTTTTATTTATTTAGGGAGAGTTGAAATTCTGTGAGAGTAAATGGGAGATTGTAATTTTGGGGTCAGGCGAGTTGAATTCGTTAGGGTGTGTTTGAGAAAGTGTAGTGTGGTCAGGTTGTTTATTATGAGGATGGAGAGGTTGGTGGATTGTTTTGTTTCGAAAAAAAGCTGCTGATTGAATCAAGGTCTGTTTTCCATGACTTATTTATCATTAAGCCGGTTCTCGGTGGAGAGCCCTTCATCTTTCTAATGCTTCTTCAGACTTCTGTGGAAGGTGTTGAGGTGTTTATTTTTAATACAAATTTATCCCAAGAGTCAATTTTTGCTTGTTTGATTATTCTTTTCGATACGGCCCACAGTGGAGCCATTTGCCCGATTCGCGGCAAAAAATTATATTACTTCTTAATAATTAAAAATAATATATTTGTGTAAAATTCACATAATACGAACACATATATTTAACCTTTTCAGTCACGCAATTCGGGGAACAGACGGATCTTCACATCATGCATGTTATAGGTTTTTAGGGTCGCTGAATTCAAATACCCTGTCAGATTTCAAAAATTCAAAATGGCAGATTTAATATGGCGATGGAATTTTCGAAAAAAAAAAGGTATAAATTATAGAAATATCATAATTAATTAAAATAATCAAAATTAAATCTATGTACATGAATGTGTTCAAATTTCGGATATAAGTTTTTGAACGCACTAATTAAAAAAAATATTAATAAAAAAATTTATATCGATCGTCAAAGGGAAAAAAACGCGCCTGGATTCGAAATCGCATTTCTAATAGGAAGCGCGCGAAGCGATGCGATGAAGGGAATAGGCGGAGCCAACTGAAATCTGTCGAAATGTGATTTTTAATTGTTTAATAATTCTGCAAAGTTGCAAATGTAAGAGGACTATCAACCTCAAAATGTTTTAACCCTAAAGCTTCAACGCGCTCGAAATGATAACTGTTCGTTATAACCAAACGCATAATATTTGTGACTCGGTCACTGAAACGATTACCATAGTAACAAACCAGATACGCAATTCCTTAGATGGAAAGAACAATCGAAAGATTGCATAATAATCATTTGTTTCATACCTAGACGACATATGTTCGTAAAGACATTATATAGTTCGGCGATAATTCAAATATGTTACGAGAGTAGTCTGAAAAGTTTTGAGTTTCAACATAAAGATGGTGTTATTCGTCAAAACCATTATTTTCAGATAACTCTCGTATATTGATTGTGAATTAAGACATTTATATACACGCCTTTCGCATATGAATGACTCTTTCTCAGGGCTTAATATAGACGCTACACAGCTAGAGTTCATAAAGAAACTAGTGCACTATATCTATCTTTATATAATATAATTTCTCTATATTTCAAGTATATTTAGCATTTAGAATATTTAACTGTTTCTCCTAAAAGGAAATTGTATAAAACAGGCAATTTTTCGTCTACTGGCAGAACTTTAACCTTTCGCAGTGTGGCGAAAATGAGATTATATATCCGTTTTTTTTCATCTAGTCAAATTGTACGTTCGTGGATATATGATTTAATTGTACTCGTAATCGCTCTTGATCACACTTAAAACCATCTGGATATGATAAATAACAATGTAATCTTCTAATAAAAATTAATTTTAGATTGTAGGAAAGTGTAGATAAACAGTTACGCCTAAATAAAGATACAGTTTTATGAAGATTTTTGGTTCTGTGGCATTATTTAATTAGGCACGTAAATATTCGCATCAGAAACGAAACCAATACGTGTTAATGCAGCTATTATATCAAACTTTGAATTAAAAAATGTATATAGCATAGTGTTCTCTTAAAAAATTGTGGGCAGCATATGAAATAAAAACGCAAGAATGTAATGTGTTATCAGAGGTAATTTATTTGAGTGATCTATGAGTATATAAGGAATATACTCTATTCAGATAGGTAAACATAATAAATTACACTTGATTCTTTGAATTTAAAACATAATAAATTACACTTGATTCTTTGAATTTAGACATTTCTCTTCAAATTTTTGTGTTTATTATCCTTCTCCACATACGTTTATAAAATCGACTTTTCGCCGCTTCCGTTCCACTGTGCGGCCCTTGTCTTCTTGAAAGTTATGGAGTTTTCGTTCGTACTTTTAAGTAAATTCAGGGCTCTTTTCCTTTCCCTTGTAGCTGTTGAGCAAGTCTGAGTCCACCAGGGGACCAGAATTTTGGTAGGATTTTATTTGTGTTTCGGGATCGAAGAAGAGGCTGCATGTGAAGTTATAGAAGAAGTCATAGAAAAAAGAAGAAGAAGTTATAGAAATAGAAATTTTTTTTACGATGTAGTCCACCGTTCTCCTTGACATCCGCATATCACTCGCGATTTGACAAAGTACTGTTTGCGATTAGTTAATTTCCAAAAGGGCAGTGGTATTTATAGCATAGTTTTTTATCATAAAATGTCACTAGGAATTTCCATAATCCCTAGAAACTTGAAATGAGTTCTTACTTCCACTGGAATTCTCAGAATTCGCCTCAAAACGATTATCATGCAAAACTTGGAAATTTGTTCTAATTGGTTTTTAATTTGTGATTTCACCAAAAAGGCTTATCTAAACAATTTTATGATGGTCGCTTGTTAAGAACAATTAAATTTACCTAATATAATAAAAGGGTTTAATTAGGTATTAAATTTTGACAGTGGGCATTTCTAGGTGGGCAAATACTTTCTGACGGTAGTATATATATATATATATATATATATATATATATATATATATATATATATATATATATATATATATATGTTTCATCATCATCATTAGCTTATTCCATCCATAGTCGGATGTAAGTCTCCTCAAGTTGTCTCCAGTGAGATTTATTGTTTTCTTTTTGCATCCAATCGTGTCCTACTGATCTTATAATGTCATCTGTCCATGTTGTCTGGTCTACCTCTGCATCTTTTGCGTTCTCTAGGCCTCCATTCAATTATACGGCGTGTCCATCTGTTATCATTCAGTCTTGCGATATGCACCGCCCGATTCCACCTCAATATACATATTCGTTGTATTACTTACATCTGTCACTTTTGATCTTCGTCGTATTTCGATGTTAGTAATAGGATCTTGGAATCTAATACTTAGCATTCTCCTCTCCATTGCTCTTTGGGTTACTTGGAGTTTATTTATTATACTTTTATTTAAAGCCTACGTTTCAGTGCCATATGTTAATACCGGCAGTACATATTGATGATATATGTATCTATATGTATATGTGTATATATATATATATATATATATATATATATATATATATATATATATATATATATATATATATATATACAGTCCCTGGCCAAATTATTAGACGCACTGTATTTTTTTTAGTAATTTTATGTTTCTTAAGAGTTTTTATGCAATAATGGTATAGTTAAACTACAATATTATTGATTTTTATTTAAAAGAATTGTTGTAGACTACATATTTGTATTTATTTTTAACATATGGCAACACTGTGTTGACAAAGTGATACATGTGGTAAATAAGTACAAACCTGTATCAGTCGCGATCGGAATCGAGTCAGGTACGGACGTGTTTCTGTGGCTTTATGAACTGTGATTGTTTGTTTAACAGTTTTTATACTACTCAGTTATTAGTTTATTTTGTATGCAGTGTTTTAAAAAAGTAATTGGACTATTTTCATTATGGGTAGAAAAGGCGATCTTTCACCACGTAAAAAAGCTGAAGTAAAGGCCGTTGTGATTGCGAAAACATTTACAAACCGAGAAATATCACGAAGATTGGAGGTTTCTGAAGCTAGTGTACGACGCATAAAAAAGAAAATTGAGTCAGGGAAGGAATTAAGCCCAAAAAGAAAGAAAAGATGCGGTAGAAAACCAATTTTCACTCCACGGTCAGAGAGATGTTTGAAGAAAATTTATGTAGAAAACAGATTTGCTACCACAAAGGTAATAAAATCACAACTCCAGGATGCTAGCGTAAATGCTTCTGAGTGCACTGTTCGAAGAAAATTGAAAGAATTAGATTTTAAGGCCTGTCGCCCCGCCAGGAAGCCCAAGTTAACAGCTGCAATGAAAGCAAACCGCCTGAAGTGGGCCAAACAATGGCAAGACAAAGATGTGGCCTTCTGGAGATCGGTAAGATACAGCAATTTAATCAATAATTGATACATTATTATCATTTTCAGTTAAATAAAGCAAATAAACATGGAAGTTTATATATTTTTCCTATTTTTGACAGGTCTGCTTCAGTGAAGAAAGCACATTCGAAATTTTGCAGAATAAAGCTCAGTATGTGCGTCGTCGTCATGGAGAAAAGTTTCATCCTGATTGTGTCGTCCCGACGGTTAAACATCCCACCAAAGTGATGATTTGGTCAGTCATCAGCGGCAAGGGCACTGGACGTCTATACGTCGCCAAAGGAATAATGAGGCAAGATCAGTACAAAGAAGTATTACAAAATCGGTTGATTCCGCAGCTCAGAGAATGGTTTCCAAATGGGGAACCATTCACTTTCATGCAAGATGGAGCTCCCTGCCACACTGCTCGGTCTGTTAAAGCTTTTTTGGCAGAAAAAAAAACCCTCTGTTGGATTGGCCGGGTAATAGCCCATTGAAAATGTGTGGGAGCTGATGAAAAGAGAAGTGGCTAAAGATGTGATTACCAACAAAACCCAGCTCCTAGAAAAGATTATTCATGTGTGGAATCATCATCCTCAAATGCAGGAGACAGTACAATCTTGCATTGATAGCATGCCGCGCAGAATTAAAGCTTTGATAGCGGCTAAAGGTGGCTCAACTAAATATTGACTTTTACTAACATTAATTTCACTTTTCTTTAAAACTTAATAAACTTATGCTTTTCTAAATTAATACTGTTTTATTTATGTCAGATAAATAGGTAATTGATTGGATAATATAAAAATAAAAAACAAATCAATTTAAAATAATAAAACGGTACAATATCACTCGGTAATTAATATTTTACATGAAATCTTGCAGTGCGTCTAATAATTTGGCCAGGGACTGTATATATAAACTTGCGTGCATAGAAATCGGCCCATTGTAAACTTTTGACTTTAACTATATTTTTTTAAAAAAATTATTCATCAGATCAAAAAAAGAAATATGCTGTTTGAAAGACAATTTAATATGCTTTAATGTAAGTATAAATTTACGAAAACTTATTTCGACTTCCTATGTTTAACATAGTGAAATTAATGCATTAAGCAAATTAAGCTTTTTTATTATTAACATAAATAGGGTTATTGACAATTTAAAACTTAATTTTTTAATAATGGGTATGACCTCCTCTTGCCCTAATAACATCTCTCATACGATTACGCAAAGATCTAATCAAGTTTGCTATTGTTTCTTGAGGAATGTTAAACCACTCTTCTTCTACTGCAACAATAAGCTCTGCGATCGAGTTTGGGGTATGAAGTCTAGCTCGAATTCTTCGTTTTAACTCATCCCATAAATGTTCGATCGGATTTAGATCAGGACTGTATGCTGGCCACTCCATAACCCGAAAACCGACTTCTGCAATGTAATCTTGCACGATTCTTGCGGTGTGCGGCCTTGCATTGTCATGCATAAAGGTAAATTCGTCTCCAATGTAGTCGACGTAAGGTACCACATAAATTGCTAAAATCTCCTCGATATATCTAGCAGCCGTTAAACCTCTACTTCCGTGAACACGGTCGCCCCTACGAATGAACTCAGGGTCGGTTCGTGCTCCTATAGAAATTGCACCCCAGATCATACAGGAACCATCTCCATAAGCACTCCGCTCTTCAAAGCAGCAATCTGCAAATCGCTCTCTTGGTCCTCGGTACACTTTCCTTCTTCGGTCGCTACCATGGAGGCATATTCTGGTCTCATCTGAGAACAGAACAGATCCCCATTGTTCCAACGTCCAATTCAGATGATCCCGTGCAAAACGCAGGCGGGCTTGCCGATGAGCTGGAGTAAGTTTTGAACCAATCGCAGGTGTTTTAGGGGTCAGGTTATTTTCCTGCAGTCTTCATCTTACTGTCCACTGACTAATAAATAGCCACTCCTCGCACCTCACGGAGCTGTCGTTGCACTTGAACGGCATTAAGGTGACGATTTCTTAATGTTGTTGACACAATAAAGCGGTCATCACGAGCGGTTGTAAATCGCCTTCTGCCTGTTCCAGGTCGCCTATGAAAGGATCCAGTCTCCTCATAACGTTTGCACACTCTTCGAACCGCTGCGCGTGTCATATTCAATTGTCTAGCAACAGCTCGCTGACTAAGTCCATTTTCGATTAAAGCAAAAACTTGGGCGGCTTTTTGTGGTGTAGTATGCATTAAACTAACACACTTAAACACTACTGAGATTATGAAAAACGAATTAATATGCAAATTTCAGTTGCAAACGCAATAATTTTAATATTTGACAAATTTGTTATTTTCGTTACAATCACCACATAAACACGTTTCATTTGTTTACCGGTTGCTACGGATATAAACGATAAGCCTTCTTGATAAATTTATACTCACATTAAATTGTCTTTCAAACAGCATATTTCTTTTTTTGATTTGATGAATAATTTAAAAAAAAAATATAGTTAAAGTCGAAAGTTTACAGTGGGCCGATTTCTATGCACGTTAGTGTGTATATATATATATATATATATATATATATATATATATATATATATATATATATATATATATATATATATATAGTGTGTATATATGTGTATAAATGTGTATAAATGTGTATAAATGTGTGTATATATATATGTGTGTATATATATGTGTATATATATGTGTATATATATATATATATATATATATATATATATATATATTTTTATATATATATATATATATATATATATATATATATATATATATATATATATATATATATATATATATATATATATATATATATATATATATATATATATATATATAGTTTTTAATAATTTATAGCACTCGGCAAACAGATGGATCGTGGGTCTACGTTATAATATATCGGAGCAAACTTGAGAAAAATATATAAACTGTGTTATTGAGATTAAAAAATCTTATATTTATGTAAATTATTATATAGTGCCAATAGTGATTACTGTATGTGACGATAGTAAGAGTGATACTAAATTAGGCTAAGGTTAATTTTAATAAATAGCAGATCGTGCAATTTTTGTAGATTCTGTAAGTTTAAATTTTTGATATAATCAGAATGTGTAAAATTTACTGTTAATTTTTAACTAGTAATTATTATCCTTCATGTAACCCAAAGAGAAATAAATAAATAAATATAGATATCTTTTTTTCAAAAATAAAAGGCGTACTGTTACGGTAGAATTTTGGAATCTTTAGCACAATGACACTACACAACTAGTATCACCATTACACCAAATACTCTATTTTCGCACTCGATGTGCATTTTGCTCACCATGTTAGCATCATCCTTAGCGAACAATTACATACTTCGACTAAATTCCGGGCAAATACCCAATAAAGAATACTGTAAGGAATAGGTTCTGCGATTTCTGCCAGCTTTTTTTTTAACCAGTTCCCATTTTTAAGCTAAACTAAACTTTGAAAAAAATTGAGAGCTCGAAGAATAGCTGTTAATTTGCAAGTCTAAATATTGACTTGACTAGTCGAGAATAACGACAAACCAGTGCAATAAAGTTAAAATTCATTTTTTTTATGTATTTAGTTCGAAATTGTGAGACTCAAGACAGAACGAAAACTACCTTAACATTGCTTCTTAAAGTTGTCAACACAACCAAAGGGCCAGTTTATAAATCTATGTATTCTTTCAGATAATGTTTTTTCATACAAACCTCATACAAACCTGCTGACAATGCTTACTTGACCAGGTTTTCCTAGCGGGAGTTTCATGCCTTTGGTGCGTCAATGGAAAATGTGGTCTAACTTCGTTATTTTTACAAATTTTTACAATAATTTAGAATATAACATACCCAGATTTTATTTGCAAACTTATCTGTATGATGACACAGGTCTAACCTCTGATCCACCTCTACTACATGGGGTGAAAATTCCGGAGACTCTTACAGAAAAAGCAATGTGTTGGCAAAAAATTGATTTTATTCGTCAACATAGAGCGACAAGCTTATTCCAGCGATCTTCCAACATTTAAATACCTTTCATATAGTACGATTTGTCGAGCTCTCTAAAATAAGCCTCAGTTTCCCTCCCCTTTTAAATTTGGATGAAGGTAATAATTGCTGGTGACGAGATCTGGTGAATACCACGGATGAGGAAGCAAGTCATAGCCCAATTCATCCAATTTCCCCATAGATTTTATGGACTTGTAAGCTGATGCGGTATCTTGGTGAAAACCCTTTTTTCTTCGCTAAAGGCGGCCTTTTTGTCTTGATTTTACCATTCACACGGTCCAATAAACCAACATAATAGTTTTCCGCCCCTTCTCAAGATAGTCGATTAGTATTATTTTATGCGCATCTCAAAAATACTTGCCAGAACTTTTCCAATTGATATTTGCGGTTTTGGACACTTCGGTCGGCTTTCCTGCGATTCCAGCCACTCTGCAGCCTAACTGTTGAACTCAGGCGTGTAGTGGTGGATCCACGCTTCGTTCATTGTTACGAATCGATACAAAAACGCCGAAATAGTGCCAAACAGCGTTCTGAATCTTCGACATTTTACTGTTTTTGATCAATCGTGAGAGTGCGCGGCACCTCTGGGGCACATAGCTTTTTTATATACAATTATTCTTGCACAATATGCCTCACGCGTTTTTTTAATATCTTCACGATGTCGGCTTTCTCTGTCACTTTCACTTTGAAGTCATTCAGAACCATATGGTTAATTTTTTTGTATTTTTTGAAGTGACTGTGGATGTTATTGATTATACGGTTGTTGTAGAACGTAATTCTAATATCTTTTGTTCTATGTATGTGTTTCGACCTAAAATATATACACGGACTTAGTTAATAAGTTAGTTTTATCCTCAGTAGATGATAAAAGATTTGTTATTCCACTTTATCAATGGTTTGGGGCAAATGATGATGGGTTTTTTTTTTTTATGTTTACTCTACCCCTCAACTTTACCTGGTTGATATATATGTTATACAACATTAGAAGGTATTTCAGCTTTCAATTTTATCTTGCGTTGGGTGGTTAAAAAGTTAGAAATGTGTTTAGAATCATTTGAAAAGGTAATTGAAATATAATTAATAATGTAACCTAGAGAATTGTTTTAAAACATGGAATGGAAATTTGAATCTTCAAATGCTTTTGGCTTTTATTATTTAATGAAGGAGGATATTTGTAAATGGTATTGCGGTGTTGAAATATTGCAATGTATGGTATGAAGATTGTCCTATTGATAAACATTATAAACTTTATAAACATTGTGATTTAGTAGATTGCTTGCGAAACTATAAAATTATTATAAAAACATATTTTGTTTGTATATTTTTATGATTTTGTACAAACTGTCCGTACCTACCTTTATATATATATATATATATATATATATATATATATATATATATATATATATATATATATATATATATACAGTCCCTGGCCAAATTATTAGACGCACTGTATTTTTTTTTAGTAATTTTATGTTTCTTAAAAGTTTTTATGCAATAATGGTATATTTAAAACTACAATATTATTGATTTTTATTTAAAAGAATTGTTGTAGACTATATATTTGTATTTATTTTTAACATATGGCAACACCGTGTTGACAAAGTGATACATGAACGTAAACAAGTACAAACCTGTATCAGTTGCGATCGGAATCGAGTCAGGTACGGACGTGTTTCTGTGGCTTTATGGACTGTGATTGTTTGTTTAACAGTTTTATACTACTCAGTTATTAGTTTATTTTGTATGCAGTGTTTTAAAAAAGTAACTGGACTATTTTCATTATGGGTAGAAAAGGCGATCTTTCACCACGTAAAAAAGCTGAAGTGAAGGCCCTTGTGATTGCGAAAACATTTACAAACCGAGAAATATCAGGAAGATTGGAGGTTTCTGAAGCTAGTGTACGACGCATAAAAAAGAAAATTGAGTCAGGGAAGGAATTAAGCCCGAAAAGAAAGAAAAGATGCGGTAGAAAACCAATTTTCACTCCACGATCAGAGAGATTTGCTACCACAAAGGTAATAAAATCACAACTCCAGGATGCTAGCGTAAATGCTTCTGAGCGCATTCTTCGAAGAAAATTGAAAGAATTAGATTTTAAGGCCTGTCGCCCCGCCAGGAAGCCCAAGTTAACAGCTGCAATGAAAGCAAAGCGCCTGAAGTGGGCCAAACAATGGCAAGACAAAGATGTGGACTTCTGGAAATCGGTAAGATACAGCAATTTAATCAATAATTGATACATTATTATGATTTTCAGTTAAATAAAGCAAATAAACATGGAAGTTTATATATTTTTCCTATTTTTGACAGGTCTGCTTCAGTGACGAAAGCACATTCGAAATTTTGCAGAATAAAGCTCAGTATGTGCGTCGTCGTCATGGAGAAAAGTTTCATCCTGATTGTGTCGTCCCGACGGTTAAACATCCCACCAAAGTGATGATTTGGTCAGTCATCAGCGGCAAGGGCACTGGACGTTTGTACGTCGTCAAAGGAATAATGAGGCAAGATCAGTACAAAGAAGTATTACAAAATCGGTTGATTCCGCAGCTCAGAGAATGGTTTCCAAATGGGGAACCATTCACTTTCATGCAAGATGGAGCTCCCTGCCACACTGCTCGGTCTGTTAAAGCTTTTTTGGCAGAAAAAAATATCCCTCTGTTGGATTGGCCGAGTAATAACCCTGATATGAACTCCATTGAAAATATGTGTGGGAGCTGATGAAAAGAGAAGTGTCTAAAGATGTGATTACCAACAAAACCCAGCTCCTAGAAAAGATTATTCATGTGTGGAATCATCATCCTCAAATGCAGGAGACAGTACAATCTTGCATTGATAGCATGCCGCGCAGAATTAAAGCTTTGATAGCGGCTAAAGGTGGCTCAACTAAATATTGACTTTTACTAACATTAATTTCACTTTTCTTTAAAACTTAATAAACTTATGCTTTTCTAAATTAATGCTGTTTTATTTTATGTCAAATAAATAGGTAATTGATTGGATAATATAAAAATAAAAAACAAATCAATTTTAAAATAATAAAACGGTACAATATCACTCGGTAATTAATATTTTACATGAAATTTTGCAGTGCGTCTAATAATTTGGCCAGGGACTGTGTATATATATATATATATATATATATATATATATATATATATATATATATATATATATATATATATAAATATAAAAAGGAAAGTCAGTCAGTAAAAGGGCTTACTGGTAAGAACCGAAAAGGGGTTTAACTTAGGGATAGCCCTTAGGATTACAGAGTGAACAAAAAGGTCTTAAAGTTCTTAGTAACTGTAGTTTTATTCTAATAACGAGCTTTCGATGCCAAATCGTACATCATCTTTAGGACCTTGAAGATACAAAAAAGAACTATCATAAGCCAGAGCACCCTCTGAAAAAATATACCGTACTTTCAAAAATGATAGGAAACACTACCATAATTTGTTAAATTTTTTTTAAATCCAAGTTATTTGCTTAAAAGAGTATTTACTGAATATTTACAGATGGTTCTCTGTTGAATGAGAATCTGATCTATATCATTTGCTACTACTAAAAAAATAAGAGCCAGTGATCCTTACACCAGAGTTGAATTTTGATGCTTAATAAATTATTAATATTCGCTGGTTTATTTTTCATCCGAATTAATGACTTTAAGTCGGTTTTTTAAAAATCTTTCCTGAACACGCAAGTGCAACTTTTGACAGCAGTGACAATTTATATAAACTAAAAATCACTAAAATTAAGTTAGACTAGAAAATGACTGAAACACGTTTTCTTCGCTAATTTTAATTTATAATTTTGAGGTTTTAATAATTGCTAATTATGATTCTCTTATATTCTAACAATTAAACGATTAAGTTGTAACCGATAGTGTAAATGTATATGTATGAAACTAAGTTCTGTATTAATTATTGTTTAATCCTTCCTGCAATTGATATAGATCAAATTCTCATTCAGCAGAGAACCACCTGTAAATATTCAGTCAGTACTCTTTTAAGCAAATAACTTGGATTTAAAAAAAATATGGTAGTGTTTCCTACTATTCCTCTTTTTGAAAGTACGGTATATGCTTTCAGAGAGTGCTCTCACTTATGAGAGTTCTTTTCCGTATCTTCCAGGTCCTGAAGATGATGTACGATTTGGCATCGAAAGCTCGATATTAGAATAAAACTACATTTATAAAGAACTTAAAGATCTTTTTGTTCACTCTGTAATTCTAAGGGCTATCCCTATATATATATAGTGCCACCCCTCTTACACGGACACCTTCCTTGAACGGATGTTTCTCATGGTCCTGACCGACTCATATATGGTAATTGGCATTGTGTTAACTCCCTCTTGGACGGACATTCTCTTGAACGAACGCAGACACAAAAAAATGTTCTCTTAACCGGACAAAGAAACAATAAAAAATAAATGCCTTATCTCATTTTTTTGTGGCAAGTATCGCTGTTGCGTTTCCCAATCGCGCCGCGCCCCAACGTCGCTGCCTGTCTTCGCTGAGGGACTTCCCAAAGTAAACCGGGAATTTACCGATCTCAGTTTTTCGGTACACGCGGGGATTTAATATTAGTCTGACACCTATGCGAAAAAAAGAGACAGTGGGCGACACATTCATTGTAGAAATAGCTCCAAATAGAAAAATTCTCACGCTTAAATAAAAAATTGAGATTGTTGAAGTTCACAATAAGGAAAGGTTAATTTACGTTTAATTTTAAAATAAAAAATATTCGTGATGAAAAAGTAATTTTACCAAAATCAACAGAACCTTTTCTTAAAGATCCTGATACTTTTAATGCTATTAGTGCTGGTACATTAATGGAAGAAGGAGTGGATTTATCTCGACTTTCTAGCATTAAAAAAGAAGGCGAACTTTATTATAATATAGGGATGTATGTAAAAGAGGACAAAAATATACCTAATACTGTTGTATTGGAAAATGAAAATAATGGTAAATTATTAATAAAAGTTGAACCAGAATCTTCATATAAGTGAGTTTTTTTTGTTTATTACATATGAGTTGTGCTTAATCCATAAGATACAGTTCAGATCATGAAACTTATTTCCAAATGGTCACCGAAACACAGTAAAAATGTAACACTCAGTAATGATACTTTAATACAACTCATTTTTCCTCTCACCTCTTGTCATCCCTATTAACTCATAATTTAAAAAAATTATCTACTAACACATATTTTAATTACAATAAAAATTATATAGAACTTAGGTATCGTTCCCTGAATAATTAAATTCTAGTAAGATTCACAGGGGAACAGCTGTTTTGGTGTCGAGGTTTTTTTTTTGAGCTGATTCTATATGAATTTGATGTCCTGAATTCAAATAACGTATTCATTTGTACCTAGGAGCTCAAATTTTTAAGATATACAATTTTAGAGAAATATAAGTTACATTATTGTAACTCAAATCCGTAAGTGTAGTAAACAAAAGTAGATACGAAATTTTTATTTTAGTTATACAAAATACAATATTATGTCGTACTTACAAACAAAAAAAAACATTGAAGAAATGAAATAGTCACTCAACACTTGGAAAGCTTCTTTTCCGCGACATTCTTGAATGTTTTTTTAAACAGTCCCTTTTTAAACTCCAGCAGTAATCTGCCATCATGTGCATGTCCCATCTTCCTTGGTAGCGGTCCTCCATAACTTTAATATCTTGGTGAAATCTTTCACCTTGTTCCTCACTCATGTCTCCTAAATTTCCTGGAAAACGGTCTAAGTGGCTGTGTAAATAGTGTATTTTAATACTCATATTGCACCCTAAGGATTTGAAAACTATTAAGCATCTTGTTAACCATTTCAACATAGTTTGGAGCTTTATGTTTGCCTAGAAAATTTTCTACAACTGCAACAAATGATGTCCAAGCTTCTCGTTCAACTTGATTCATTGAATTTATGAAGGCAGGATCCTTAATTAATTGTCTTATTTGTGGGCCGTCAAATATCCCTGCTTTGAGTTTTTCTGTGCTCAACTGATGCATTTTTACCCCTATATATGCAAAACAAGACCCATTCTTATCAAGAGCCTTTACAAATTGCTTCATTAAGCCCAACTTTATATGTAACGGAGGAAGTATGATTTTTTCTCTTTCAACCAAAGCGTCGTTAATGACATTCTTTTCCCCAACGTCCATGTTTTCTCTCTGAGGCCAATCTTTTCTAACCCAGTGGTGTGTTTTGTCCCTACTATCCCAGAGGCACAAGAAACACGGATATTTCGTGTAACCACTTTGCTGCCCAAGAAGAAAGTTTACCATTTTTAAGTCTACACAAATCATCCATTGATGTTCGTAATACTTTATCTTCTGCAAGACCAAAGCTATGGTATTATATTCTTCTTTTAGTTTCGTTGAGTGAGCTAGTGGTATTGAACCATATTTATTCCCATTATGTAGAAGGACACATTTTAAACTTCGCTTTGAACTGTCAATAAATAGGCGCCAATCATCTGGAATATATTCAGAAAGTCCCATTTCTTTCATGAGTCCCCTAATTTCGTGACAAAATACAAGATTGTCTTCTTGAGAAAAGAATGGTAGCAGATCTTTTTTCTCTTGTACGGTAAAAGGTAATTTTGGTTCCTTGTTCCAGTAAATTTTTGGCGTTCAACCTAGAAGCCAGTACTTCAGAAGCTTTTTTCGATAAATTGAGATCCCTTGTGAGATCATTTAATTCATTTTGATTGAAGCGTTGAGGAACTGATGACGTCCGCTCATAGTCACTGTTAGTTTCATTAGCATCAGAACTTTTATTAGCATCAGAAGGGCAATCAGAGGGAAAATATTCGTCATCAGAGATATGTGGTAGCTGATGAAATGTTGGAATCGGTATTTCATCTGAGTGCGGGATAGGGCGTATTGCCGAGTCTAAATTGGGATAAGTCCACTTACTGCGGTTATTTCGATTGATTCCATTAGTATTTACTAAACAGAAATAACAATCATTGAAGTGGTTTTTTGGTTCTCTCGAAACCATTGGTACGCCGAATTTTAGACATTTTCTTTTCCCGGTAGTCCACTGCCGTAAATGCTCTGTACAAGTTTTACATACGAGATGCGGGGCCCACGTTTTGTCCTAATCACCAAGCTTAACTCCAAAGTATCCAAGATACGCTCGCTTTACAAAGTCAGTAATAGTTTGTCTGTTTTGTTGAAACATGTATTCTCCGCATATATAGCAAAACACATCAGGTTGATTTACACAACTTCTTCTTGAACTGGAACCTGAACTCATTTTAATTCTGTTCAATAACACAAAAACATTCTTTTCTTAACATAAAATAACACGCCGAATTCGATCTACTCTCATTAGTAAGAACGCACAAACTGACGAGACTTACCCGAGTTAGGTGATTAAAAGGGTCAGTTCAGGTACCTGATAGGCAATGGTTCCACTATTTATAGATTTACCTGGAATTTACTCAATTACAGACTGACAATAAAACCATTGTACCTACATTAATGAATATATAATAATTTTAGAACTCTCATAAATGAATATACTGAATAAAAACCACATTGGTAGATCAGTTGATGTATCTAAAAAAGTAGAGCTGATAGAGAAAAAAAACGGATTGCATGTATAGATTTAGCGTCCCAAATATAGTTAAAATCAGCTCTAAAATCCCAGGCACCAAAACAAAAATATTTTTTTTGTTGCCCTGTGTAATAGGAATATTCACTAATTTCCACTTATAATGGAAATCAATAAGTCTGATGCTTCAAAAGTACACATATATTACTCTTAAAATCACTTAACAATAATTCTTTGCTGAAATAGGGACAAAATAAATTATTAGTCAAAAACTATAAAATGCACACTTCTAGAAGTTATTCTATAACTTTTGTGTTCTATGACTTGATAAATGGACCAAAAGTTATTAGCATGTTAAAATTTGATAAACTTCTGGACTTAATTGATAAAAACAGAAACATTTCAATGCACAACAGTTATTCACATATTTACCTGGGACCCTAGCCTATTTTATTTTGTGGACAGCCCTATTATTTAACAGAATTAAATTATCTACTGAATAAAGGTCCAATCTTATTGTAGTGATGTTAAAAATTTTATCAAAAGGACACTGTGCTTTTTACTATGAAGTTATTTAAAATTATTGGTTTTAAACTCGGTAATAATTTGGTGACCATGTTAGCCCAAATTCTAAAGACTGAGGTCATATATACGAGGCTGGTTTGAAAAGTCCGTGCAAAAATAAAAACTACTTATGTGTTTGGAGTAAACCTTTTTTATTTTTCGACATAGTCTCCTTTTAGGCTTATACACTTCGTCCAACGATGTTCTAGTTTGTTGATCCCTTCCGAATAATAGGATTTGTCCAAGTCTGCAAAATATCCATTAGTGTCTGCAATCACCTCCTCGTTTGAATAAAATCTTTGTCCCGCCAGCCATTTCTTCAAATTCAGGAACAAATAGTAGTCCGAGGGAGCCAAGTCTGGAGAATAGGGAAGATGTGAAACGAGGTGGAATCCTATTTCCATTAATTTTGCGACCACAACTGCTGAGGTGTGTGCTGGTGCGTTGTCGTGATGGAAAAGGACTTTCTTGTGGGCCAATCGCGGGGCGTTTTTCTTGCAGCTCGGTTTTCAAACGGTCCAATAACGATGAATAATATTCACCTGTAATAGTTTTACCCTTTTCTAGATAGTCGATGAGGATTATCTCTCTTGCGAATCCCAAAAGACAGTCGCCATAACCTTTCCGGCCGAAGGAACGGTCTTCGCCTTTTTTGGTGCAGATTCCCCCTTGGTAACCCATTGTTTAGGTTGTTGTTTGGTCTCAGGAGTATAGTAATGTATCCATGTTTCATCCACAGTGACGAAACGACGCTTAAAGTCCTCCGGATTCTTCTGGAACAGCTGCAAACCATCCTTGCAACACTTCACATGATTCCGTTTTTGGTCAAGCGTGAGCAATCGCGGCACCCATCTTGCAGATAGCTTTCTCATGTCCAAATGTTTATGCAAAATATTATGTACCCGTTCAGTCGAGATGCCCACAGCACTAGCAATCTCACGCACCTTAACTCTTCTGTCATCCATCACCATATTATGGATTTAATCAATGAGTTCTGGAGTCGTAACCTCCACAGGGCCGTCCAGAACGTTCAGCGTCACTTGTGCCCATATGGCCCGTCCGAAAATTTTGAAACCACTTATAAACTGTTCTAATCGAAGGTGCAGAGTCACCATAATGTTTATCAAGCTTCTCTTTAGTCTCCTGAGGCGTTTTGCCTTTCATAAAGTAATGTTTAATCACCACACGAAATTCTTTTTCGTCCATTTCTTGAAAATCACTCGACTTCCTTGATTCACACGAATGCCAAACACAAAGAAATAGACCAATATGGCTGAAACTTGGTGTGCGTTCATTCAAGAGATGCTACTAACTAAACATGACCTCGATACGCGCCGGTGGTGCCATCTCTCGGACTTTGCACGGACTTTTCAAACCAGCCTCGTACATAAAATTCAATATATGTTCATGATATATGTTTGGCTATAACTCATGAAAGAAGAATCCAGTTCTTCACTTTCCGTGTATATGTAACATTTGGCAACGTTTTTATATTTAATTAACAGTTATTCAGAAATATTGAACATATTGATCGATTCAGAAAAATTAGGTATACTTACATTTGTAACATATTTTCCCTAAATTAATGGTACTTTTATACATATATTTTAGTTGTGAATAAAAAATTAAAGTTTAAGTTAAACAGAAAAAATTAAATATTAAAATATAATTTGTTTGTTATGGAGTTTTCAAGCATCAAACGAATTGTTAAAGAAGAATTTATAGAGAAAATGAACATTTACATTTTGATGGAACCAGTGAAATTGCACTTTTAGTTTGGTTCTTTTAGGGCCTTTTAATTAAGTTGGAATTCCTATGATAAATTAAACTTAATCCTTTGTTTTTTAGCAAAGTGAAGCTTGGGGAAACAAGCAATGACACATTTTTTGAAGAGTGTAACTTAATAAAATCTGAAGAGGTTGATATAAAGAACGAGCATGACCAGGAAAGGTAAGTACATTAAAAGTTATAAGGAGTTTGTATAACATTTAGTAAGGTAATTGGAAACAATATTCAGGTTGCCGTACTTATCACCAATATACAGTAAAATCTCCCTTGGGCGGACACCAACGGGACCGACCGAAAGTGTCCATTCAAGAGAGGTGTCCGCTTAAAAGAAATACAAAAAAATGCTTTTTTTAATGAAAACTATAATTAAAGAATTTGAGACATTTAAAACGTATACTTATGTATGTACATCTTTTAAAACAAACAAAAAACTTAAAACTTAAGGAAAATATAAATATTTGTTACCTTTAGATACATATAAAATATAATAGGATAGAGTTATACATATGAAATGAAAGGTCACTTTAATGACGTAAAAATTCATATATTGTTGTTTTCTCCTCTTTTTTTTTAAAAAAAAATGGCGTCCACAAATCATATTATTTTGAAAGAAGCTCTAAAGACTCTGCATCTCCGTGATCTTCGGCAAAACTTTTAAGCTGCTGGGTTAGGGTAATAGCTTCACCATAATTTGGGATAGCATCTGTTGGTACTGGAACCTCATCAACATCAGAATGTTCGGAAAGTCCTTGTATTTCAACTGGATTTTCAATTTCTTGTTCTGAATCTGAATTTTCAACATACAAATTTTCGCCTATGTTTAAAAAATCATTAAGGTTTTCATTATCAGTCAGCTCCAACAAATTCTTATTTTTAAGGATATCTGCAAATACGTTTAGTGGTAAGTCATCTTCTGGATCAGATGTAACAGCCTCAGTTAACTGGTCTTCACTTTACATATTTTCATGCTTAATTCCCTCTTTACGGAAGCAATTTTTAACTATTTCCTTGATTACTTGTTCACAAGCTGTTTTTGCAAAGTAAACTGCCTCCAGTGACGTAATTTTCTTAATTAACTCAAATGCTGTACCAGCAGTTTCAATGGTTACTATCAAGTGTTTTAGTATTAGACTTTGGTAATAAATTTTAAAATTTTTCATAATTCCCTGGTCAAGTGGTTGACAAGCTGATGTACAGTTAGGGGACAGAAACAAGATTTTTTATATTTTTTAAGTGGACGTGTTTTGGATGAGATCCTGCATTGTCTAAAAATAACAAAATGTTTCTTTTTTCTTTTGTCATTTTTCAATCAAGATCTTGCAACCACTCTGTCATAATTTCTCCTGTCATCCAAGCTTTCTTATTATATTTTCAAGTTACAGGCAGCTTGTTTATGTTAATATTTTTAAATGCTCTGGGTTTAGCTGCCGTACCAATGACTAAGAGTTTTCCTTTTTCTCCCGCCATATTTGCACAGTGCAAAATTGTAAACCTCTCTTTGGGGTGTTTACCACTAACACATTTTTCTTTTTTTAATATTAGCATTTTGTTGGGTAGAGCCCTAAAATACAGGCCGGTCTCATCCACATTATAGATGTCTCTTGGTGAATATCCCTTAATTAAAGAAGGGTATTTTTCCCAGAATGATAAAACCTCTTCAGCTATAACTGAAGCTCCTTTTCCTGAAATCGCTTTAAAACTTATGTAGTGGCGGATTCTAAATTTATTAAGCCAAACAGAAGAAGCACTGAATGTAGGATGTCCCAGAGACTCGGCTATTTCTTTTGCTTTGCATCGTATTAGCAGACAGACAGCAGTGACCGAACCACCAAACAAACAAGAACTCACAGGTCATTGGAAAAGTATCTGGTCAGAACCCAAACTACCCAATAATAACACCCCCTGGATCAAAGCCAAAGGCAAGGCAAAGATAAACATGTGACAGAACAGGAAAATTCCACATTAACTACTGTGGGTCCCAAGAGCATGATGAGGCGCCTGGATGCAAGAAGTTCCGGAGGTAGAATGGCCCCCCGTTCGGATCTCTGGAGCCCCCAAACTTTGATGTTATGTGGTTAAAAATAACGACTCAACAAACCACAAGGTTCATCTGTATCCTGTATCGACCACCAAGTGATACCAATTTTCGAACACTTTTCGCTTCTCTTGCAGACACCATCGATCATTTACAAAGTAACTATCCAAGTGCCGAAATTGCCATCCTGGGCTACTTTAATGTCCACAATATCAACTGGCATTCAAATACTACCGACGAACAAGGTCGTGAAGCTGAATCATTCTCAATCAGTTATGGCTTAACTCAACTTATTGACGAACCAACACGGATCCCTGATCGAGACGGGGAGTTCGCCAGGCTTCTTGATCTGTTTTTAACCACCAATCCGGAGATTTACACGGTCACCGTAAATCCGCCGTTAGGTTCTTCCGACCATAAACTGCTTTCGACATCGAGTATCCTGCCAATCAGTGACAGAGAGGCGCCTAGGCCGCGCAAGATTTGGCACTACAAATCTGCTAAATGGGAAGATCTTATGGAATACTTTCGAACTTTCCCTTGGATGGACATTTGTTTTCGATCCGATAACCCATCTGACTGCGCCAGGGAGGTCTCCGATGTTATTTTGGCTGGTATGGAAGCATACATCCCTTTTTCGAAGAAATGCTCCTCCAACGGCAAGCCTTGGTTCGACCGAAAATGCAAAGAAGCTGTTGCTTCTAAACATATTGCCTATCGACAATGGCGTGAAAATCCTAACACCGTAAATCGTAACATCTTTGTTCATGCCCGGAACAGATGCAAGGGAATTATCGACGAAACCAAGGAGGCACACAATCAACGAATTAGAAACAAACTTCTCGCTTGTCCCAACAATTCCAGGTCCTTTTGGGCAGTCGCTCAGGCAGTTAGTCAAAAATTTACCAAATCCACCATACCACCACTCACACGGCCAGATAATTCCATTGCAACCACACCTGTTGAGAGAGCGAACTTGTTCGCTGAACTCTTTGCTTCACATTCTACTGTCGATTTCCAAGGAAAAACACCACCTACTATTCCCATATTGCAGTCAAGGATGCCCGATGTTGTCTTCAGACAGCGCATCATAAAGCGTATTTTAATGAAGCTAGACACCAAGAAGGCTTCTGGCGCTGACGGAATACCTGCCATAGTTCTCAAAAACTGTGCAAGGGAACTAACACCAGTTTTCTGTAGACTTTTTAACCTATCCTACAGAAAGGGAATATTTCCGTCCTGCTGGAAATGTGCCACGGTTCAGCCGATACCTAAAAAAGGTAAGAAGACCTTGCTAAATAACTACCGACCAGTTGCACTGCTTTCAATAATATCGAAAGTCATGGAAAAGGTTATCAATGAGCATCTTCTAAAATATCTTGAACGATTCAATATTATTAGCGATCACCAATATGGTTTTCGTAAACATAGATCAACAGGAGATCTTCTGACTTATGTAACACATGTTTGGAACAACGCAATTGAACACTTTGGAGAATCTCGAACGGTTGCTCTTGACATATCCAAGGCATTCGACCGTGTTTGGCACGATGGACTGTTACGCTCTTATGGTATGTCTGAAAGGTTCTGTTTGTGGCTCTCATGTTTCCTCAGAGAGCGTTCTTTACGAGTGGCGATCGACGGATTTCTTTCTAACACCCTTACTATC
Source organism: Pachyrhynchus sulphureomaculatus (assembly GCA_019049505.1). Lineage (NCBI taxonomy): Eukaryota > Metazoa > Arthropoda > Insecta > Coleoptera > Curculionidae > Pachyrhynchus > Pachyrhynchus sulphureomaculatus. Next base: position 88,670,267 of record CM032451.1, read on the forward strand.
AACGCCGGTGTGCCCCAGGGCTCCATACTGTCTCCTACTCTCTTTCTCATTTACATTAACGATCTGCTGGAAAAGACCGGGAATCCAATCTATAGCTTTGCAGATGACAGTACGCTTGTCTCTTCATTCACCTTGAACGCTCGGACATCGGCTGCTCAGGCGAATATCCGCAGACAGCAGAAGGTCGTTCAACTTAACAAAGACCTGGAAGAAACTCTATCTTGAGGTGACAGTAACCAAGTGGAATTTAACGCTACAAAAACCCACGCGGCAGTTTTTTTCTAAAAAAGTTAACGTTGCTGAACCCGACATAGTTATGTCGGGGCACTCCATTCCCCTAGCATCGTCGCTCAATTTGTTGGGCGTTAGTTTGGGAGCAAATATGTCTTGGCATGAACATGTTGCAGGCATAGCAAGGAGAGCTTCTCAAAAGTTGGGAATATTATTTAGAACCAGAAAGCTTTACACCCCACAGCAACTGTTAATTCTTTACAAAGCCCAAATTCGACCAACTATGGAATACTGATCCCACGTTTGGGGCTCCGCTCCCAAACATACACTGCATTTGTTGGATTCTGTTCAGAGAAGAGCGGTCCGTCTGATTGGGGACCCGAAATTGACCGGCGGCCTTGATTCGCTGGAACATCGAAGAACGGTTGGCGACTTGAGTCTGTTCTACAAGTATTTTCATGGAAAGTGTTCGAAGGATGCAGCAAGCTTAATTCCTCCCAAAGCGGTGCATGTTAGAAATACACGTCGCGCTGGTGCTTCGCATCCGTATGAGGTTCAGCTTGTTACTCCGCGTACAACGCTTTTCAAGCAATCTTTTATATGGAGAACGTCATCCCTTTGGAATAATTTGCCCAGCGCTGTGTTTCCCACCGAGTACAATTTACAGCGATTCAAGAACAACGTGAATCGCTTTTTCCGCACTCGTGCCGCTCCTGGAGCGCTTTAGGGACTTCCCTGCAGCACGTGTGCTAGACCCATATAAAAAAAAAGACCTGAAAAAAACATTAGCAATAACTTTGTCACTACAAGCCTACTGATACCCTCACCCCTTTTATCCATTCTTTGAATTGATATGAAAAGAGAATCAACGCACTAATTCCAGAAAACCTTATCTAAAACAAATAATTCATGAGCATACCTGCCAAAGGAATCCCCTTATGGCTAGCTGCTATAAACCATTTTATAACACAACTTCTCTCTCTCTCTCTTTTTTGGCACCATCACCATTCAAAAAGCTTTTTTCATTCAAATTGCTGTTCGACATCTACTTGTTTAGAAGAATTTCTTTATGTTTAATTATATCAGCAGCTTGTGTTTTTCTGATATTAAAACGCTTGGATAAGTCCCTTACACTTAACTTTTCCTTATTGTGTCCATTTAAAAAGAATTTTGTAATAAATTAAGTTCGTGGGGATATCAAATACTGTTCATGTTTTTGTTTACCCTGTATGCTTGTATTAGATGGATTTGTAAGCATAATAGATCTTCTAAACCTACTTATAAGAGAAATGCACAAATGTAAGTTGGATGTGTAGAGAAGGTCATTCCCCTGGGAAAGAAAATACAATAGGCCTCTAGTAAATGTTTTCAAGTTGTTATTTCTCGGTAAGTGGTCGTCTCTTGAGAATAACAGATAGTGAGTCGTCAAAAATATTTTAAATTTGTTTTATACTAAACTGCTATAAAAATATCGTCTCACCCTCACCGAGTAGCGGCCATTATAGCACATTACTGAAGAATAAGCAATGCAGTATTCCACTCAGGAAAATAGCATTAGCTGATGTTTGATATCAGAATTACACCACCCATCAAATAAGTGAGGATTTTGGTCATAACATTAGTGATGAGTAACGAAAGCTCTTTATAAAAATACAGGATGTTTTCTATTAATAATAATAATAATAATAATGTCTTTATTGTGCATTCACATTATAATTACAATAATATAGTATCAGTAACTTGAACACACAAAAGGCGAAGTAGAAACTAGGCTTCCTCACTTAACCTACTTATCATAATATGCAATACAACTAGAGTTACGACTAAAATAACAGTTTTTCCTTAACTCTATTTTGCAGAGGGCAAATATATAAGCAGTACCATTTGTAAAACAATCACTTAGTATCGAATATTTATTTGAGATATTTGGGACGTTCTGTTTTCCTGGTTATAGATCTTACTATGTTATAATAACTACTTTTAACAAATTATAGTGTATAGAAAAGTACAGTGATAAAGTAGATATGGCCTTTTGCAGCGATTTAAGAGTTTTTGTTCGTTTACATATGGAACACTCCGCAGCGGTACGCCGTCGCTGGCAGCTGTTAACTCATTTAAAATCATTAGAGTGAGGGACTGCTTTTACACATCCAACATTACCACTGAATGTCGCACCACGAAATTCGACTTTATTCATCAATATAATCTCCTTCAAGAGCGATACAATCGGTCCAACGCTATTCTAACATTTCTATAACTTTCTTGTAGAAGGATTTGTCTTTGTCTTCAAAATAGTTTGTTTCGGCGATAACTTCTTCGTTAGAGCCAAATATTTTTCCTGTGAGCATTTTTTTTTGAGGTCTGCGAATAGATAATAGTCGCTGGGGGCCAAATCTGGAGGATATGGTGGATGAGGAAGCAATTCGAACTTCAATTCATGCAATTTCTTGAAAGAGCACTTTTTCTTGTTCATTTGGGGCCGTTTCTTTGCGATTTCTATCTTCAAATGCACCAGTAACTTTATATAATATTCGCTATTGATGGTTTTTTTTTTTCCCTTTTCAGCATAGTCGATGAAAATTATTCCATGCGCATCCCAAAATACAAAGGCCAAAACCTTCCTAGCCGACTGTTATGTCTTTGGTCGCTTCGGGCGATTTTCACCGGCTGCTGTTCACTCAGCTGACTGCTGATTTGATTCCAATGTGGTGGTGGATCCATGTTTCATCCATTGTCACATATCGCATGAAAAAATCTTTTTTATTGCGGTTAAACAGGTCTAAACAGCGCTCAGAATCATCAACACGTTGTTGTTTTTGGTCCACTGTGAGCAAACGCGGTCTCCATTTCGAACAGAGCTAGGTCATGCAAAATATGATCAACACGTTCTTTTAATATCTTTAGGGTGTCAGCTATCTCACGCAATTTCACTTTATGGTCATCCAAAACAATTTTGTGGATTTTTTTGGTGTTTTCCGGCGTAACCACCTCATTTGGGCGTCCAGAGCGTTCAGCATCATGTGTATCTGTACGACCGCGTTAAAATTCAGCATAGTAGTAAATGATGAGTGATTTTCCAGGGGCAGAGTCCCCGTAACACTTATCAAGCCATTGCTTTGCTTGAACGGTATTTTTGCCCATTAAAAAACAGTGTTTAATCAACACACGAAATTCGATTTTTTTCCCATTGTTTTGAAAATATCAGTAGTAGCGTCCCTAAAATCACTGTAACTTGTAAACTAATAGTCCAAATGTTATGAACTTTTGACAGGTTTTGTTTGAAAGTTGGTACTTCCTAAAAATGATATGGATTTTTTGAAAAGGGTGACATCTATGTGTCAAACCAAAAACTTTTCAACCTACGTGTTATAACTTCAATTGAACATTGAAATTTTCAGCACCGTTAAGACCCCTTTTTCTTTAAGGTTCTTCTGCATATCTTTTTTTCACTCGAAATTGTTTAGATTTAACTGGTATCAAGAAATTTACATGCATTGTTTAAATTACAACAAAAAACAGATTGTATTTGGGATTGAAATTGAGGAATAGAACTGATAAGTAACAATTTATGAAAGTAAAAAAAAAAAATTTTCTTGTTTGTTTCTTTCTTATCCTCCTCGGGCCCCGGGTATCATATATGATACCCCAAGTTCTAAATTATTTAACAAATCTGCAGCTCGATTTGGACAACGCTTCCCGCTGTTATCATAATAATATATGATATGCATATATTAATGCGCAGAAAATTGCCAGCTCACGTTGGGGCCAATGTAGTCGAGATATTCAGTTGTTTACATGCATGTTTTCGAGTCGCCATGGCCGCTGCTAAATAAAATTACGCAAAATAAACGTAAGTACCTAGTATTTGTGTCGTTTTTTTTTAAAAAGCTTTCTAATTATTAGTTAAAGAAAGGTGGGGAATATTTGTTATAGTAGGCATAGTAGGATAAATAATATTTTTGATTCCTGGAACCCAGGGTATCACCATTGATACCGTGGGACCCAAACGATACATTTATCATTTTTATTTTCAGCGCTTTCTCTTCAAGAACTACAGGATATCGCAGATAATTTGAATTTAAATGATTCCGATTTGGACGAAAATCTTCTTGATGACGACGACGAGTGGGGCGCGTGGGATGAGCCTTCAGAAATCCAAACTTTTGGCGCCAGCCAAGACCAAATGATCCTTGAAAATGACCAAGAAGAGGACGATAATTTAGGCTGTGAGCTTGAAAACAGTAGCAGTTGGGACGACGACTTGCCGTTAATAAATTTGATTCCAATTGGTAAAAAAAGGAAATGGAAGAGAACCAATTTTCAACCACAACGTGAGAAGTATGTGCCTTGTGATCGAGATCCGTTGAGCCTTGAAAATATTCCAAAGCCTATTGACTTTTTCAATAAATACCTTGACGATAATTTTTTTCAATCTATGGCTATGTACACAAATATGAAGGAAGTGAAAGTATCAGGAAAGTCGCTGGGGACCAGTCCAGAAGAATTAAAAACGTTTTTTTGCGTGTTGCATGCTCATTGGTATTTACAGTTTACCAAGAATCCGAATGTTTTGGAGGTCGGATACCAGGGTACCAATCGTTTCAGATAATCTGTCAAGAAATCGCTTTTTCGCTCTGAGAACACGGCTAAAAATTGTGGACGATGATTCTGTATCCAACGAGGCTAAAGCACTTGACAGATTTTGGAAAGTCAGACCGATGTTGGATTCAATCCAAAAAGGTTGTCGACAAAATAAAAGATCTCAAAACGTATCAATTGATGAACAGATGATCCCATTTCATGGAAAGGTACTGATGAGACAGTTTGTGCGGGGAAAACCTAATCCTGTTGGGCTGAAAAATTTTGTTATGACGACGACTACCGCGATACCACTTGATTTTCATTTATATGAAGGGAAGGGCAAATCCACAGAATCCAGTCTAATCCATACACCAGAAAAATTAGATGTTGGTGGAAAGGTGGTGTTGAAACTAACAGATACTTTACCAGTAGGAGTATCAGTATTTGTCGACAGATACTTCACATCAGAAACATTGATTGATACTCTGTTTTCTCGGAAAATATACGTAACTGGCACGCTAATGAAAATGAGAATACCAAAAACAGATCTGCAGTTGTTATCTGACAAAAAATTTAAAAAAATCTGGAAGGGGCAGTCATGATATGTTTGGTTACTGAAGATAACAAAATAGCTCTTACAAAATGGTTTGATTCTAAACCAATTCATTTGGCTTCGGGAGAATTTGGAACACAGCCCTTAGGTTCATGCAAGCGCTGGTCAGTGCAGGAAAAAAAATACATAGAAATCAGTCGTCCATCAGTGGTTCAGCAATACAATGAAAAAATGGGAGGTGTGGACTTGTTGGACAGAGTTATGTCAAAGTACCCTATGAGCAGTAGAACAAATAAATGGACCATCCGATGTATTTACGCTTTTGTTGATTTTAGCGCTGCAGCTAGTTGGCTCCAATATCGAGAAGTTTGCGCTGCTGAAAAAATTCCCAAAAAAGACATCGAAGACTATTTGTCATTCAAATTTTCGCTCGCTAAGTCTCTTTTGTACAGTGAAAAACGACATGAATCAACTTCGACAACTACTGAAGAAGAGAACAATAAACCTCCAAGGAAAACAAGAAAAATTATGCCAGTTCCTGACAAACGTTTACGAAAACAAGAAGCGAAACATCTCCCGGAATTCGTTAGCGAGAAACAAAAATGTAGGTCAAAATGCAGATATCCTGGGTGCACACACTTAACCTTTTGCAAATGTGTTGAATGCAATGTATTTTTATGCTGCAGTATTAAAAGAAACTGTTTTTCTAAATTTCACAAATAAATACTGAAAAAAACCTTAATTGTTTTAATAGCATCGTACAGACCCAAAGTATCATTTGTGATACCACAATTTTTGAAAAAACTGCGCTTTTTAAAAAAATTTATCTATAATGATTAATGTTTTGGGACCCCTGAAGAGTATTTATTTCACTTGGCAGCAAAAAATTTACGTCAATTCTCTCTTGGGCCCGAAGAGGATATATTTTTTAAGATTCTTAGATTACTTGGATAAAATTTGGCAGGCCGTTAGTAAAACTATTTGTTAAATTAAATTGAAATGCAGCTCAAATTTAAATGTTGCTTAAAAAGATACTGATAAATTGGATAATTTAAATAGGAAACGTCCCGTAGTTTCATTCTTTAAATAGATAACAAATCTTATTTTGAATTTTAATTCTAAACTTGAATAACTATTTATGAGGTTTTTTATTAAAAGCCCTCATTTTGCACCACGCACTATTTTTTCACGTGCCAGTCTATTAACAGCTGCGAAGTAAAAACTTTACGGCGAAAGAAAATGGTTCATTATACACTTCAATAACGTATTGAAGTAGCGAAAATTTATTACAAATACGCTGAAAATTTCGCAGAGATGGTCCGTAAAGTTCGTAGGGCTTTCGGTCGTCACGAGGCATCTGGTTGTTCAACTATCGTGAATTTAAACAATTCGAATATCTCAACATGTGAAGACTCCTCATGCTTGTTCAGCAAGGTCAACTGAGAACATAGCCGTTGTAGCTGCAAGTGTGGCAAAAAACAGTAGTTTGTCAATTTCAGAATGTTCAAAGCAACTGGGCATATCACAAATGAGTTTGCATCGAATTTTGTACAAAAATCTTAGCCTACACATTCGAAAAGTCCAGTTGACACAAGGATTGAAGCTTGCGAATCATTTACAATACCGAACGTTTGTCGACTGGGTACTAAAAATGCAGAGGATTGATTTTTATATTTTCTTCTTTATGCCTTATTTCTCCCATACTCTCGCTGTGTTAAGAATTGACAATCATATTACTATTAACAGAAATATCATTATATGAGATTTTCTTTCTTTCTAGAATGTATGTTGCGCAATTAACTTGTATTTTTTGATAACTTTATTGCTATTTATTAATAGGTGTTTCGGTTAATAATGTCGATTTTTTCGCAACATTTAAGCGTTTATTTTCATCACAAAATGAATTACCTTAATAATTTGCTAAATAAATTGCTAAATATTGGTCATCGTTAGCTATGACTTTTTCCCATCTTTCTGTCAAAGAATGGATTCCGCACCAGAAGAACTTTTCATCTTTTGAGGCCAACCATTCATCAAACCAAATTTTCACTTCTTCGTAAGAATGTAAGTGTTGTTTTGAAAGTCTGTGCTGCATCGATCGAAATAAGTGGTAGTCTGAAGGGCTAACTCCGGTAAATACGGCGGATGGGGTAAAACGTCCCATTTGATGTTTTGCAAATAGTTTTTAACACATTTTGCAACATGGGGCTGAGCATTGTCATATTGAAAAATGACTTTATCGTGTCTTTGGGCGTATTCTGGTCGTTTGCTCGGTTCAACTTAATCAATTTTTGTCGGTATCGATCGCCAGAAATCGTTTCACCAGGTTTCAGCTGTTCGTAATACCAAGCTCCTCTACTATCCCACCAAATACACAGCAAAACTTTCTTTCCCTGTATATTGCGCACTGGTTGTGATGTTGGAGGTTGGCCTGGGTCTACCCAAGTTTTTTGGGTTGGAGCATGTTCACCATAAGCTTCAACCAACAATCAATGACTTTCAGCAGCCGTTTTTTTTGAAACGAAAGAAGGTTATTAAACTTCCCCGCAAAACGTCTTTTTTTGGTACGAAACACGACATATTCAAAGCTGTGAAGAACTATGTTTTTCGCACAATGACAATTAATAAGGAACTGGCTTTTGATGGCGTATGTTTACCTTCCATAATGTCATAGATGTCACTAATCTATACCAACAGGTGTATTAGTAACGCCGTCTCTTAGCAAAATCGACATTGATAGTGTCAATCATAAGACTTTATGCATAAAATTGGAACACCTGGATATTAGGGGAAATGCATTAAAGTTAATCGCCTCCTACTTTAAAAATCGCATTCAGCAAGTGATAGAGACTGATAATTATGGCAGGTCTTTTCTTTCAGACAGGGTCGCTGTTACGAGAAGTGTACCTCAGGGATCTATTTTAGGCCAAACGAATTGCCTAACATTACAGGAAAGTTTACAGAACGGCACAACCCTGATGTGGTGACGCTCCGCAAGAGATAGTCGCTGATGTGGGGAGAGCCTGTGAAATTCTAGATCGTTATTTTACAACCCATGACCTTCTACTGAATGTTTCAAAAACACAATGTATGGTTTTTGGCAGGAGGGTTGGCCATTTTCTCACGTTTCCTTACAAGGGTAGCGATATTCAAACATCTCAGCATCTGTCTACGCAGGGCGTCAATATTGATGCTAAACTTGATTGGAGACAGCATGTGGAGAATGTCACGGCTGGTATCTCCAAATATTGTTGTGCACTGAGAATCTTATCAAATAATTTGGGCGTTGATGCTGCCTTGATGGCCTATTATGCTTACATGCAGTCCAGGTTCAGGTATGGTTTGATTTTTTGGGGAAATTCTCCCCAAGTAAACAAAATTTTTAAATTGCAAAAAAAATGTATCAGAGCTACTTTCAAGATGCATTATTGTGAAAGCTGTAGGAATATCTTTGTCACTAAATCCCTTTTAACTTTAACTAGTATGTATGTATAACATATATTGGACTCCTTTATGTTTGTTCGTATTAACAAGGATCTCTTTGAAAATGCGCAAAACAGACATAATTATGAAACTAGATATAAAACAGATCTTGTAATTGAGAAAGTGTAATTTTAGTTATATTCAAAGAGGAGTGCAATATTCTTCCGTTAAAATATTTAATAGTTTCCCAGAGAGCGTTCGAAAATTACCGCAAGTAAGAGCCAAAACAAAGATACGGAAGTTTTTATTATCAAAAGCTTATTATACTGTAGACAGTTTCTTTAGTGATTCAGACAGACTTAACTTATGAATAAAAACGTTAATTTTATTGCTACTTGTTAAGGATGCTTTTCATCTTCCGTTGACTGTCTTTAATGGTCTTCTGAGCCTTTTGTTTTTGTCATACACATACGAGGCTGGTTTGAAAAGTCCGTGCAAAAATAAAAACTACTTATGTGTTTGGGGTAAACCTTTTTTATTTTTCGACATAGTCTCCTTTTAGGCTTATACACTTCGTCCAACGATGTTCTAGTTTGTTGATCCCTTCCGAATAATAGGATTTGTCCAAGTCTGCAAAATATCCATTAGTGTCTGCAATCACCTCCTCGTTTGAATAAAATCTTTGTCCCGCCAGCCATTTCTTCAAATTGGGGAACAAATAGTAGTCCGAGGGAGCCAAGTCTGGAGAATAGGGGGGATGTGAAACGAGTTGGAATCCTATTTCCATTAATTTTGCGACCACAACTGCTGAGGTGTGTGTGCTGGTGCGTTGTCGTGATGGAAAAGGACTTTCTTGTGGGCCAATCGGGGGCGTTTTTTCTTGCAGCTCGGTTTTCAAACGGTTCAATAACGATGAATAATATTCACCTGTAATAGTTTTTACCCTTTTCCAGATAGTCAATGAGGATTATCCCTTGCGAATCCCAAAAGACAGTCGCCATAACCTTTCCGGCCGAAGGAACGGTCTTCGCCTTTTTTGGTGCAGATTCCCCCTTGGTAACCCATTGTTTAGATTGTTGTTTGGTCTCAGGAGTATAGTAATGTATCCATGTTTCATCCACAGTGACGAAACGACGCTTAAAGTCCTCCAGATTCTTCTGGAACAGCTGCAAACCATCCTTGCAACACTTCACACGATTCCGTTTTTGGTCAAGCGTGAGCAATCGCGGCACCCATCTTGCGGATAGCTTTCTCATGTCCAAATGTTTATGCAAAATATTATGTACCCGTTCAGTCGAGATGCCCACAGCACTAGCAATCTCACGCACCTTAACTCTTCTGTCATCCATCACCATATCATGGATTTGATCAATGATTTCTGGAGTCCTAACCTCCACAGGCCGTCCAGAACGTTCAGCGTCACTTGTGCCCATATGGCCAGTCCGAAAATTTTGAAACCACTTATAAACTATTCTAATCGAAGGTGCAGAGTCACCATAATGTTTATCAAGCTTCTCTTTAGTCTCCTGAGGCGTTTTGCCTTTCATAAAGTAATGTTTAATCACCACACGAAATTCTTTTTCGTCCATTTCTTGAAAATCACTCGACTTCCTTGATTCACACGAATGCCAAACACAAAGAAATACACCAATATGGCTGAAACTTGGTGTGCGTTCATTCAAGAGATGCTACTAACTAAACATGACCTCGATACGCGCCGGTGGTGCCATCTCTCGGACTTTGTACGGACTTTTCAAACCAGCCTCGTATGTATGTGTTTTGGTGAATATTGTTATTCTTGAAACTAATAAATGATTATTATTATTATAAAAAAGTTCTTCTTTCTCACATTTGGTCAAGGTGGTTCCATGTTTGGCTGACGGGCCAAAGCCAAGTCAGCACAAACGCTATTACCATTATGTATTAAGGAATGACCTGACAATGTTACATGTTTTCAAAAACATTGACTTCTGAATGTTTCTGTGTATGTTTGTGTTGGGTCCTAATTGTACTAAGTGTGGTGTGAATGTTATTGGTGTAAGGCCTGTGGCTGATATAATGAGGGGGACAATGATGACTTTTTCTTGTTTCTATAGCCTTTTTATTTCCGTTGCAACGTTTGTGTATTTAAAAATTTTTTCTGTGTATTTCGTTTATATGTTTGTGTCGTTGGGGACCGCTATGTCAATTAGATAGGTGACTTTTCCTTTTTTGCACGGAAAAGTAACATCGGGTCTATTGGCGGAGACTGTTTTGTCCGTATGGATACTGATGTCCCAGTAGAGCTCGTAATCTTTATTTTCAAGTATGGATGTTGGTGTGTATTTGTAGTAGGGATCTGTGTTTTCTATGAGTCTGTATGTTGTGGCTAGTGCTTGGTGAACTACTTTGGCAGCTGAGTCACGTCTGGCTGTGTATTCTGTTCCGTTATGTGTTCGATCGTTTCTTTCTGCTGGTGGCATTTTCTGCATCTGCCTTCTGTAATAGTTGAGTCTTTGATGATACGCTTTTGGTAGTTTCTGGTTAATATGACTTTATCCTGGATGGCAAGTAAAAAGCCTTCTGTTTCAGGGAATAGCTGCCCATCCTGTAACCAGGTGTATGATTGTTTTTTATTTACGTGGTCTTATTCTATGTGGTATCTGTGTTTTCCGTGGAGTGTTTTCTCTGACCACGTTTTCATCTTTTCCTGTTGTAATGGGGTGTGACTGTGTGTGTCTGCTGAGTGGTCTTCCCGGGATAAGTCGAGAGGTGTGTAGTTTTTGTCTGCTTTCACTGTCGCTGTGTGGAGGCTGGTTTGCTTGATGTGAAAGAATTTCCTAAGTGCTTGTATTTGTTTTTGTGTGAAATGATCTGATGTCTATAATTCCTCTTCCTCCTGCCTTCCTCTCGATGGTAAGTCTTTCTTTGCTTGCGTTGGGGTGTAATTTCCTGTATTTGGTGAATTGAGATCGTATAAGGATGTGAATATTTTCTATGTCTGTTTCTGACCATTTGATGATACCAAATTAATATGTGAGTATAGGTATAGCGAATGTGTTGATGGCTTTAGTGAGATTCTTAGAGTTGGTTTTGTTTGTAAAAGTTTCGTCAGTCTGTTTTTGAATTCAGTTCTGAGCTCTGTTTTGATGTGAGTGTGGTTGAGTTTGGTGCTTTGTTGGAAGCATAGATATTTGTATGTTTCTTTGTCGAACATTATTATTATTATTATTATTAACCGAAACACCTGTTAAATTATAATCAATGAATTTTCTCTGCCTTGTATTTTCGATGTAACTATAATTAACTTTTTAATCCGCTTTGTTAAATTGATTTGATCGTTTTTCATTCCTTTTTATTATATTTTCAAGAGACTAGTATCAGAGTATTGGTATCAAATTCACTATGAGAATAAAAGTTAAACGTTTTTTCCACTCTTAATATAATGAAGAAACTGCTATTCTTCGAACAAAAATCTATATTAAGTTTCCAAGACGTTTGCTGGTTCCGTAAAACGGGCCTTTCTAGATAAAAGGTGTTAACAGCTGAGGAAAAGTTTTTCAGTAATAAAAAAACTGCTTTTAATAAATTGCCTGTTAATACGATCTTATAATTTTACTTTTACGAACATTGTCTTACTTTCAAATTTCTTTTTGTTATTTTTTTAGTACGACTTCAAGTTAGTTTTTTTGTCCGAGAAGATCAAGGGAATTCCACAGTACCTCAAGATGACGATGAACAAATAATATGGAAAGAAAATATTGAAAAAAACAAGTTATTTGTAATACAAAATCCACCCAAGATCTTATTTTCAAATTTTATCAGTGAAATCGTCAAACATTTCGGAAAAATACTTTAAAACGACATTGTTTTTTGTATAAAAATCCCGAAAACGACATGTTTAAATGTTCTTATTGTAATTTTCAAACACAAAACATAACAACAGTTTAAAGCGACATCTATTACGACATAAAAATTCCGATGAAGTAGATATGTTTAAATGTAGTAATTGTAATTATCAAACAAGATATAAACTATATTTAAAGAGACATCTATTAGTACACAAAAATCTCGATGAAGTAAAAGTGTTTAAATGTGATAGTTGTAATTATCAAACAAAATGTGAACTATATTTAAAGAGACATCTACTAGTTCATAAAAAATTCGGATGAAGTCGAAATGTTTAAATGTGCTTCTTGTAATTTTCAAACAAAACATAAAGGATCTTTAAAACAACATCTATTACTACATAAAAATTCCGATGAAGTAGAAACGTTTGAATGTGCTTACTGTAATTTTCAAACAAAACATAGAGGATCTTTAAAACAACATCTATTACTACATAAAAATTCCGATGAAGTAGAAATGTTTAAATGTGATCAGTGTAATCTTCAAACAAAACGTAAAGGATATTTAAATAAACATCAATTACTACATAAAAATTCCGATGAAGTAGAAAATGTTTAAATGCGCTTATTGTAGTTTTCAAACAAAACATAAAGGATATTTAAAACGGCATCTATTATTACATAAACTTTCCGATGAAGTAGACATGTTTAAATGTGATCATTGTAATTTTCAAACAAAACGTAAACTAAATTTACAGAGACATCTATTACTACATAAAAATTCCGATGGAGTAGTAGCAATGTTTAAATGTACTTATTGTAATTTTCGAACAAAGCATAAAGGATATTTAAGTCAGCATCTATTATTACACAGAAATTCGTAGAAATATTTAAATGTGATCATTATAATTATTAAACAGATTCTAAATTAAAATTACAGACACATCTATTCATGAAGTAGGAATGTTTAAATGTGATCATTGTAATCGTCAAATAAACTCCTGGACAAAATTAACGCAACAATCTGAAAATTAATTTATCTTTTTCTTATGTCAGTTTTTAAAGTTTATCGAGTATTTGAATAGTAGGCTATGCATATTTGGTCTCGTTGTTCATGACAGAAATCAAAACAATTCGTTTAGATTTACAGTTTTAAAGAATTTTTTAGAAGATAAACAATTTTCTGTAATAATGCGATAGATTTTCTTTAAAAGTAAGCTTATAAATTGTTCCCTCTTTCAAAGTAATACGTTTTTGTGGTAGACTGTTTTACTTTTGACCCCGAAGAATTAGATAAATGAATCGAACAAGGAATTTAACTGAACACGAGGTAGTGCGAGCCTCAGTTTTATTGGACGAGGGATATTGTCAGAGTTATGTTGCCAATTTGTTAGGCAAACATCGTTCCACAATAAGTCGTATGGTAAGACGCTTGAATGAAGTAGTAACTTATTCTAGAAGGCTAGGGCAAGGGCGGAAAACGATGCACTAGCGACCTAGATGAACGTTTTATAAGACAATATGCTTTAAGAAACAGGACTGTCACTAGTTCTATAATAAGAAACGAACTCGAAGCTGTTCGCAATGTCACAATTTCTTCTAAAACAGTTAGAAGACGGTTAAATGAAGCTGGATTAAACAGTAGGAGACCAGTCACTGCGCCCTTGCTTACTAGAGAGAACAGAGTTGCCAGGTTACGTTTTGCTCGAAATCACGAAAAACTGGTCTGTGGATGATTGGAAACAAGTTTTCTTCACAGATGAAACTAGGGTTAGTCTAAAACATCCAGATGGTCGTGGGCGAGTATGGCGAAGACCAGGAGAGAGGCTCGCTCCCTGCAATATCTCTGCAAGGATTCCATTCGGCGGTGGCTCTGTTATGTTCTGGGGTGGCATCTGCTTTGATGCTCGCACAGAGTTAGTTCCTGTCCGTACGAGATCCATGAATGTTGACTACTATCTTGAGAATATTGTAATAGAACATTGGACCGAAAGGTCATTTTGTGGGGCCCAATTTCCTGTTTATGCAAGACAACGCTCGACCTCACGTGGCTAGGGAGGTACTCGATTATCTTAATCAAGTTGATATACCGATTATGCAATGGCCACCAAAAAGCCCGGATCTGAATCCGATAGAACATGTATGAGATCACCTTAAGAAAAATGTGAAACGTCATATACCTGCACCTAGAAACTTGAGGGAACTTGAAAATGCAGTTATCACAGAATGGGAGCAAATTCCTCAAGATTTTATCCAAAATTTAATTAGAAGCATGCCTAGGCGCATAAACGCTGGCATCCGAAGTAGAGGAGGCAACACACGCTACTAGTGTTCCAGTTACACCATTAATTTTGCTACTAGTGTCCCAGTTTATTTTTTTCATTATTACATAATTTCAACGATTTTGTTATTAGGTCTTAAGAATAATTTTAATTCGAATCTTATAGAGAAATTTGGTAGCTAATTCACTTTTAAAGTATCCGAATAAGTTTTTTTCTAACTTCTAGTGTAACCAATGTTCATAAAAAGTTATTAAAATTAATTCATTATAAAGATTTGTATGATTTAATATATTGTTGCGTTAATTTTGTCCAGGAGTGTATAGTAAACAAAATTTAAAGAGACATCTATTAGTAGGGTAAGGTGCCACAAGTGTGCGCGGTCCCCAAGAGTACTCTGACTTGATATTTGCGACGATTCACTTCAAAGCGTGCCAACTTCAGTTGTGTTTTGAGCGTCTCTGTACTAGGATGCTGTTGCAAAAAACTCCGCATAAAAATAATTCATTTTGGAGGAAAGAAGTAAGATTTTCGATGTTTTTTGTTAAAATAATATGATCTTTTTCAACTAGTGTAGTGTGTATATGTAAACAGTGACGGCGTTTTTTGATAATAAATCGTGTAAAACATGTCATAACCGGTAGATTGCGTAGTTGTTGTCGCCATATTTCAACGGATGGCACTAATATGTCAATTTGTTTCGGACCCAAGCTTTTCCACAAGACTGCCCATAGCAAGAGTGCACATACGCACTCTTGTGGATTCTGTACTCTTGTGAACCATTTGGATTTATTTTATCTTCTGGTTTTCTAGATGGCTTCCAAGCAAAGAAAAATCAACCGAATCAATTGTTCTAAAGAGATATTGGATCTTGCACGGAAAATGGTATTTGAAGAGGGAAAAAGCAAAAGAAAAATGGCTGAACTCTTAGGAATGCCCGAATCCAGCCTACGTAAAAGATCAAAAAGAGATGACTTTGCTACATCCCTAGGCAGATTTAAACCTACCTTTACGCTTGATGTGGAAAAAGAACTAGTTGATCATATAAAGACTTTAGATGCTATGTTTTATGGGATTACGCTAAAGAAGTTAAGATCTGTTGTGTATGAATATGCCGAAAAAAATAATATTGTACATCAATTTAACAACGAAATCAAGATGGCTGGAAAGTATTGGGTTAGAGATTTTATGCGCCGAAACCCGGATATAGCAGTTCGCCAACCGACTTCAACCAGCATTGTCCGCGCTATGGGCTTTAATATGCCTCAAGTGGACAGGTTCTACGATCAATTAAAAAACATACAGAAGAAACACAACTTTCAGCCTTGTCAAATATATAATATGGACGAATCTGACTTTTCTACAGTTCCGAATAAAGCGCCAAAAGTTGTTAGCGTCAAAGGAAAAAGGTGCGTCAATAAAATCAGTAGCGCAGAGTAAGGAATAAATGTTACTGTTGTCTGTGCGATGAGTGCATCGGGAAATTATATACCACCAGCCTTTATATTTCCCCGTAAACGTATGAAGGCGGAGTTGTTAGATGGAGCTCCAGCAAATTCTATAGGTCGTGTTACAGAGTTTGGTAGAATGAATACAGATTTATTCTTGGACTGGCTGAATCATTTTAAATACCATGCCAAGCCCACAGAGACTTGTCCTGTGCTATTGGTTTTGGATAATTATTTGGCGCACACCAGTTTTGCTGCAGTAAACTTTTGTAGAAAAAATTTCATTCCCGTCATTACTATTCCACCTCATAGCACTCATAAGATGCAACCGCTAGATCAGGGGTACTCAAACTTGAACTGCTGGCGATCTACCTCAATATTGTTAGACTACGATCGATTGACTCTAAGAGGCTGTAAGTAAGTGTGATGCAGGATTGTCGTCTAGGTAGGGTTTATCGTGGCATAGATATTAGTTTTCCGCACAATATGCATTTTTTTAGTCAAGGTAAATGTAGGTCTGCTCTAAAATGTCAGTGAAAAAACTCATGATTATTCAAAATTGCGAGTTTATTGGTTCTTACAAAACAAACGAGTTCTAGTGTCTAAACTTAACTAAAGAGTGACTTTGGGTGTTAAAGCGTGGCACTGCATGTCCTCAGCATACTTTTCATAAGATGGTACGTAATTACCGAGTGCTAATCGCAAGCATGATGACATATGTTCGTCAGTTAGTCGATTGCGATATTTTGACTTAATTATCTTCATTTCAGAAAATGCACACTCGCCCAAGTAAGTTGACCCAAACATTGCCGTCAGTTGAAGGGTGATTTGCCTTAGATTCGGATATTTATCTTCAGATATAAAACACCAGAAATTTTGTATCAGATGCTGTGGCTTTGAGATGTATATCTGATATAATCTGCACTAACTCATTTTCAACAGAACATGAGTCCAGGTTAAACTGACTTGCTATTTCAGTAGCTAAATCCTCAATGTTTTTACACGAAAAAGGATAACTCACAACTGATGCGATATTTGCCAATTTACTGAAATCATAAAAACGTATTTCGAATTGGCCCAAAATATTTGATAATTCTGCCTCATAAATATCATAATTCAACTGAGGAATCCTTGCTTTCAAAGACGGGAAATTTTTCAGATCCTTTCTTTTCAGCCGATCTATCATAAGTTGCAATTTACTTTTGAATGCGTTTATTGTGCTAATCATCTCAATAATAGTTTTTCCTTTACCTTGAAGCTCCAAATTAATGGTGTTTAAATGCATTGTGATGTCTGTCAAAAATGCCAAATCAGTCAGCCATTTTCCGTTTTTCAGCATCTGAGTGTCATCACCTCTTTCGTCCAGAAAAGCTGTTATTTCGGGCAATAATTCTCGAAACCTTTCTAGGAATTTTCCGCGACTCAACCACCTGACGTCCGTGTGAAGAACTAAATCAGTGTGTTCAGCTAACTCACTATCTTCCAACTGCAATTTAAAGAGCCGTCGTTGCAAGCTACGTGCACGGATAGAATTCACAATTTTTATTGCAATGCCCATAATCTCCTCCATATTTAGAACTTTTGAACACAAAACTTGTTGATGTATAATGCAATGGAAGGAGAAAAATGAAGGGAAATCATCATTAGCTCGACACAATGCCACAAAACCGTTTTCGTTTCCAGTCATTGCTGGTGCTCCATCGGTTGTAATGCACACTAGTTTATATATTGGTAGCTTGTAGTTTGTTACAAAATTGAAGAAAACGTCATATATATCTTCGCCACGGGTCTTTCCTTTCAGAGGAATCATTGTCAAAAACTCTTCCTTAGCCGACATGTCATTGAATACCATTCGAATAAAAATACAGAGTTGGGCAGTGACGGTCATATCGGTGGATTCGTCGAACTGTAAAGAAAAGTATGTACATTCCATGATATCATGTTTTAGTTTATCTGCCATGTCCTGACTCCTGACTTCAACACGCCTTGTGACAGTCTGACGAGATAACTGAAGTTCTCTAATAGCAGACATAATCTCTGTTTTATTTTTAAAAATCTCCAAATAAAGTCTCACCCGCTTCAATAAATGCTTCCTTCACAACCAATCCATCATCAAATGGTTTCTTGTGTTTCGCCAATATATGAGATATTTTAAATGACGCGATCGTTGCAGCTTTTGATTGTTTGGCTGGTCTTGTGAACATGGTTTGTTCTTTTTTCAAACAAGTTATCAAATCACGTACTTTTCGTTTTCTTAATTCACTCTGTGACGGAAAATCCTTTTCATAGTTTTTATGAACCGTTTTATGATGCCTCTCTAAGTTCCCACGCTTAGGTATTGCAACTGACGCACGGCAACTGAGACAAATGCACTTTACCATACAAAAGAAAAATTGTTCCTCTCAGTCATTATTAAAATGATAAGTTTTACTTTTCTTCGCCGCACTCATTTTGGACTATTTATTAATAAACTTTCTATCGATGTATCGCCTTCAAGTTACAACTCAGACTGACTCCTATTCCTGCAGGCGCAACATTTATATCGGCGCGAACGAAGTCTCGAATGTTCCCGTAAAACACGCCTCCCGAAGTTTCTAGAAAAATCGGCGGGAATCAAAAACGCGGCTTTTCTTTGACAAGTACCGCGCGTTCCTTTGATAAAGCCGCCTTTTGCCGCTAGCAGGGGGTTATTACGATAAAAGAAAGTGATGAGGGGGTTATTCTGGCCTAATTGTGGATCGAATAAATTTTAGTAGTTTATTCATTACATTTTGTTTTAGTTACCTAAAACAAAATCTGTGAATATTTCTATATCGGAATTTTTTTCTCGAGATCGACTCAAAAAGCACTCGCGATCGACTTGTCGACCGTTTGAGTACCCCTGCGCTAGATCGTTGCTTTTTTTCACCACTGAAGAAATATTTCGCAAGTGAGTGTGAAAAATGGATGATAAATCATCCTGGAAGACCTATCATCTACCAGATAGCCACTTCGTTCAACGCTGCTTATATGAGGATTGCAAATATCTAACGCCGTCGAAGGTTTCAAAGTTGGAGGAATATGTCCTTTCAATAGAGATCTATTTAGTGACGTTGATTTTCTTGCTAGTATGGTAACTGAGAGGCTGAAAGAACATGCAAGTAATATTTCAATTGCTAAGCAGAACGACACAACAGAAGGTCTACTCAAGGTTGCAACAACGAGTCAAGCCATGATTCCACGCACTTCTACTAGTATGCCTTTGCCAGAAGAACACACACAAAATACTGCAGTGACAGAAAAAGTGGCGAATTTTCACAGGCCATCTAGCACACCATTGGGAGAAAAACAGATACTTACTGATGAACCAACTTGCTCATTTATAGACATTGCTCCACTCCCAAAAGCATCTTTTGCCCGAAAAGCATCAAACCGTAGTAAAAGATCTGAAATAATTACAGACTCTCGCTATAAAAGAAAACTAGAAGAAGAAACAGAAGCTAGTAAGAAAAAAATACCCAGAATAATATGCAAAACATCGCAGAAACCGCTATCAAAGCCAAAAAAAACCACCAAGGAGCCTATTTTTGAAGACTGGATCCAGTGCAGCTTGTGCACTGAATAGTGGCACGATAAATGCACATCTTACATCGGCATTGGAATCCAATTGCGATTTATGCGTGTGAATTAGCTTGCGCACCGTTAAGGTAGCATGCGCACTCATTGGGACTATCATGCGTACGTGGAATTGTAATATCAAGAGTGCGCAATTACCCACGATCTCAATTAGATTGTTATTTAACACGTTCAGTGCCGATATGAAAAGTGCGTCAATTAGCCGTGGCCGACCTGAACTTTCTATCGATGTATCGCCTTCAAGTTACAACTCAGACTGACTCCTATTCCTGCAGGGCGCAACATTTATATCGGCGCGAACGAAGTCTCGAATGTTCCCGTCAAACACGCCTCCCGAAGTTTCTAGAAAAATCAGCGGTAATCAAAACGCGGCTTTTCTTTGACAAGTACCGCGCGTTCCTTTGATAAAGCCGCCTTTTGCCGCTAGCAGGGGGTTATTATGATAAAAGAAAGTGATGAGGGGTTATTCTGGCCTAATTGTGGATCGAATAAATTTTAGTAGTTTATTCGTTACACCCGACGCGGCCCCGCGTCAGTGGCCATAGCTATTCACAACCTCCAAACGTGTTTTAATTTTCCACTTGTTTTCGTTTATTTAGAGGGGATTAGAAGTAAATATACTAAAATATTTGAATATAATTTTATTTATTTACAAAATTATAAAAAAAAAATGTTTGTTATTAAAGGTAAAATAAAAAGAAAATTGAAAAATAAAAAATCGTTATGAAGCAAGAGTACAATAATGTTCAATTGTGAAACATTCAGGGCAGAAGGCGGGAGTATTTACACATGTTTTACATTCGTAAATGGTATCAGTCCTTTTTTTATTTTTTGAGCATACAGTGCACCTTTTCCTGCATATTTCTCCTTTGGCGTTCCTTTTTAAGATTTTGGTAAGTCGGTGTGAGGGGGCTACTATATTTCTCCGCTTTTCAATATTGAGACATGAAAACACCTGTTTTGTTGGTTTACCAACAAGTGCGTAAATTATACTCAGTCTGTAGTCATACAGACTGAGTTTTTTGTCACTATATTTGTTAAATAGTAAATATGAGTTATGGATCATTTGCAAAAAAATGTGGATTGATAATTTTTTATACCATCTCATTGTTTTCTTTTCGCAGCTGTAATAAGACAGTAACTGGTCCTGCAAATCAATTCCACTCATAAATTTGTTGTATAAAGCCACCGCACTAGGTTTTTCTATGGTTGTGTGGCGTTTTGTTGTGACTTGGCAATTTTCCATGGTAGTTTCTGTGGAAATAATCATTACGTTTCTTTTGTCCTTCCACTTACCCACACATACTCCTTTCGAATTAAACCTTTCAATTACCTCTCCTTTTTTGAGGATTTTATTTTTAATTTCTTCAGGAATGCCAACTCTATCGACCCGCATGGTTCCAGTACAATTGGTTTTATTTTGTGCGACTTTTTCTATTAGACTTATACTATTATAATAATTATCCATAAATAAACTATGGCCTTCATTCTTAAAATCATCTATCAGAGCCATAACAATTTTCTCAGCATGTCCAACTCCACCAAGAGTATCTGATTTTCCAGAATATATTATGGATCGTAAAACAAAACCGTTTGGTTCAGTCAGTAAATAGAATTTGACACCATATTTATGCCTTTTGTTTTTTAATATAGACCCTAAAAAATAATCTTCCATGCCACAACATTACGCTCTCATCTATGCATAAGTTTCTGTTTGGGTAGTACAACTGCTTATTTTTTTCATTGAAGTGGTCTATTACTGGCCTTATTTTGAACAATCGATCATCAGATTCTTCATTGCCAACTGGATTTTTAGCAAAATGAAGGCACCTCATTATTAAAAAAAATCTGTTACGGCTCATATAGGCGCCAAAACCCAAGTTAAAAAGTGGGGCCCTTTTTCCAGTAGTCTATAATCCTGCGTGCTCTAATGGTACCAGTGTGGAATAAAAGTCCTAGAAATACCTTCAGTTCTGGGACATCAATCGGTTTCCACTTAGTTATACGGGATTGTTCTCGAACACCCGCACTTTGAAATACACACTCAGCATAGTCATTTGTTGCATTTACTATGAGTTCAAGAAATGTGTCAGTAAAAAATATAAATTAAAAAATCTATTGGCTCTGTGCCAGTTAATATATCGCATCCCAAAAAAGAATTACTTTTTGTGAAGGGAAATTTTGTGATATTGCTGTTGTTACCTTCGAACCAACTTTCAATTTCTTGTCGCATCTCGTCCAAGGGAGTTGGGTCTTTACCTTCAAACATCTCTCTCATTTGCTCCTCTACTTCATCAAATTCATCTTCTTCAGTTCTGTCTACAACCGCAGGTTCACTAATAAAATCCAGATCTTCATCATTATCAGAACCAAATTCATCTAGCATACGAAAAAGTTCGCCATCATTTGCGGGAAAATTGGACGTATCCCGCGAGGTTCCTGGTTGTGATTGCATATATTTATTTTCTGTAAAAAAAAAATATATATATATAATTGATGTTTTTACTATCAATTGAACTGCTTTGTTCTGATCAAAATTCAAACAAAAAATAAATGACTTATAACTTACCTATTCCTGTGTGAAATATTGAATATATTAATTTTTTTTAACACTGTTTGATTATAAATAATGTATATAGAAACGCCCAGCAACAATATTTTTAAACTTTTAATGTTTTAAATCAATAATATTAATATAAATAAATTTACAATTTCTAATACTCACACAAAAAAACTGCAAAAAACAAACATTGAACAATAACCTTAAATACCTTTTTTTTGGGCTCTCCTTCCGGAAACCAATTGTACCAACATATTCTCAATATATTACAGAAGTGCTATGCCAAGTATGACAGCCAATTGACTAATGCCGGGCTCAAAAACTTAAATTCAAACTAAAGTGGACGAGAACGCGGGACCGCGTCGTGGGCAACTGTGGATAGTTCGGCCTGACGCGGGACTGCGTCGGTGGCACTGAACGTGTTAACAGAGTAAGTAATAAGACTCCAGTTGATTTTTCATATAGTATATTAAAGTTGATTTGTGGGTCATTGTAATAAACATTTTGTGATTTCATTGTAACCGTTTTTATTTGATTTATGTCATTTTATTCCTAAACCGCGCATACTTGGGGCACCTTACCCTACATAAAAATTCTGATGACGTAGAAATTTTTAAATATGCTTATTGTAATTTTTAAACAAATTATAGAGGATCTTTAAATCTTTTATTACATAAATAAATAGAAATGTTTAAATGTGATCATTCTAATCATCAAACAAATCGTAAACTAAAGAGACATCTATTAGTACATAAAAATTCCGATGACGTAGAAATGTTTAAATGAGATTGTAATCATCAAAGGAGTTGTAAACTAAATTTGTAAAGACATTTATTAGTGCATAAAAATTTTCGATGAAACAGAAATGTTTAGATGTGATCATTATAATCGTCAAGCACATCGTAAACTAAATTTAAAGAGACATCGATTAGTACATAAAACTTTCTGTGAAGTAGAAATGTTTAAATGTGATCATTGTAATCTTCAAACAAACCGTAAACTCAATTTAAAAAGACATCTATCAGTACATAAAAATTCCGATGGGTAGAAATGTTTAATGTGACAGTGTAATCATCAAACAAATCCTAAATTAAATTTAAAGAGACATTTATTAGTACATAAAAATTCCGATGAAGTAGAAATGTTTAAATGTGTTTACTGTAATTTTCAAGCAAAATATAAAGAACATTTAAATAAACATCTATTACTACATAAAAATTCCGAAAAAGTACATATGTTTAAATTTTATCGTTGTGATTATCAAACGAAATATAAAAGGACTTTAAATAACCATCGAATAGTACATAAAAAGTTTGATAAAGTAGAAATGTTTTAATGTGATCTTTATAATTTTCAAACAAAACATAAAAATTACAAGTACATCTGTTACTATTTACATAAAAATTCCGATGAAGTAAAATTTTTTAAATGTGTTTCGTTGTAATTATAAAACAAAACTGAATTTAAAGAGAGATCTATCAATACATAAAAATTCCGATGAAGTAGAAATGTTTAAATGTGATAATTGTAATCATCAAACAAAAAATGTTTAAACGAGCTTTTTGTAATTTTCAAACAAAACGTAAAGGATATTTAAATGGACATCTATTACTACATAAAAATTCTGATGAAGTAGAAATGTTTAAACGTGATCTTTGTAATCATCAAACAAATCGTAAACTACATTTAAAGAGACATCTGTTATTACATAAAAATTCCGGTGAAGTAGAAATGTTTAAATGTGATCACTGTAATCGTCAAACAAACCATAAAGTAAATTTAAAAGTATTAGTACCTAAAAATTTCGATGAACTAGAAATGTTTAAATATCATTAAACAAATCGTTAATAAAATTGAAAGATACCTCTATTAATACATCAAAATTCCGATTCAGTAGAAATGGTTAAATGTGAAAGCTGTGATCATCAAACAAATCGTAAACTAAATTTACAAAAACATCTGTTACTACATAAATATTCCGATTAAGTAGAAATAGTGTTCTCATTGAAATGTTCAAATAAAACATAAAACAAATTTAAAGAGGCATATCGTACTTAGAGGCCTGCACGAGTGAGTAAAAATATAATCGATTAGCCGATTACCTAACCGTTACGTCCCGTATGGTATATGCAGGGGCGTAGCTACCGCCGTATCAATGAGATGAGGCCTCCGAGCTACAGGGACTCCGACATGTGTAAGCTGACGGGTAAGAAGGGCCCCAAAATAAATTTTGATGCAGGGCCTATTTAGGACCAGCTATGTCATTGGGTATAGGCAATTGAAAATTGCAGACTAAGTACAGTCCCTGGCCAAATTATTAGACGCACTGTATTTTTTTAGTAATTTTATGTTTCTTAAGAGTTTTTATGCAATAATGGTATATTTAAACTACAATATTATTGATTTTTTATTTAAAAGAATTGTTGTAGACTACATATTTGTATTTATTTTTAACATATGGTAACACTGTGTTGACAAAGTGATACATGAACGTAAATAAGTACAAACCTGTATCAGTCGCGATCGGAATCGAGTCAGGTACGAACGTGTTTCTGTGGCTTTATGGACTGTGATTGTTTGTTTAACAGTTTTATACTACTCAGTTATTAGTTTATTTTGTATGCAGTGTTTTTAAAAAAGTAATTGGACTATTTTCATTATGGGTAGAAAAGGCGATCTTTCACCACGTAAAAAAGCTGAAGTGAAGGCCCTTGTGATTGCGAAAACATTTACAAACCGAGAAATATCACGAAGATTGGAGGTTTCTGAAGCTAGTGTACGACGCATAAAAAAGAAAATTGAGCCAGGGAAGGAATTAAGCCCGAAAAGAAAGAAAAGATGCGGTAGAAAACCAATTTTCACTCCACGGTCAGAGAGATGTTTGAAGAAAATTTGTGTAGAAAACAGATTTGCTATCACAAAGGTAATAAAATCACAACTCCAGGATGCTAGTGTAAATGCTTCTGAGCGCACTGTTCGAAGAAAATTGAAAGAATTAGATTTTAAGGCCTGTCGCCCCGCCAGGAAGCCCAAGTTAACAGCTGCAATGAAAGCAAAGCGCCTGAAGTGGGCCAAACAATGGCAAGACAAAGATGTGGACTTCTGGAGATCGGTAAGATACAGCAATTTAATCAATAATTGATACATTATTATCATTTTCAGTTAAATAAAGCAAATAAACATGGAAGTTTATATATTTTTTCTATTTTTGACAGGTCTGCTTCAGTGACGAAAGCACATTCGAAATTTTGCAGAATGAAGCTCAGTATGTGCGTCGTCGTCATGGAGAAAAGTTTCATCCTGATTGTGTCGTCCCGACGGTTAAACATCCCACCAAAGTGATGACTTGGTCAGTCATCAGCGGCAAGGGCACTGGACGTCTGTACGTCGTCAAAGGAATAATGAGGCAAGATCAGTACAAAGAAGTATTACAAAATCGGTTGATTCCGCAGCTCAGAGAATGGTTTCCAAATAGGGAACCACTCACTTTCATGCAAGATGGAGCTCCCTGCCACACTGCTCGGTCTGTTAAAGCTTTTTTGGCAGAAAAAAAATATCCCTCTGTTGAATTGGCTGGGTAATAGCCCTGATATGAACCCCGTGGGAGCTGATGAAAAGAGAAGTGGCTAAAGATGTGATTACCAACAAAACCCAGCTCCTAGAAAAGATTATTCATGTGTGGAATTATCATCCTCAAATGCAGGAGACAGTACAATCTTGCACTGATAGCATGCCGCGCAGAATTAAAGCTTTGATAGCGGCTAAAGGTTGCTCAACTAAATATTGACTTTTACTAACATTAATTTCACTTTTCTTTAAAACTTAATAAACTTATGCTTTTCTAAATTAATGCTGTTTTATTTATGTCAAATAAATAGGTAATTGATTGGATAATATAAAAATAAAAAACAAATCAATTTAAAATAATAAAACGGTACAATATCACTCGGTAATTAATATTTTAGATGAAATCTTGCAGTGCGCCTAATAATTTGGCCAGGGACTGTATAAAAGTATAACTGGAACAGTCCAGCCATTTGCAGTGTGTAAAAAATATTTATATATGGAGAAGGATGTACTCCATCCATCTCCATATAAATATCCATTTAAAAAACCATCGATGGTACAAACGCCAAAAAAAACAGAGTTCGAGAGATACAGACAGTATGCATAAAAAAACTGCGACTTTGTAAGTGATGTAATTGGAAAAGTCGTTATAAAAAATGGTGTGGAATATATTGCTGCTCGTGATTTACGGCCATTCGAAACAGTGAAGGGAGTTGGTTTTAAGTAGTTGGCACGATCTCAGGTAGAAACAGGCGTCAAACTCGGTACAAAAAAATGTTATAATTGATGATATTCTACCACGGTAAGCCGTAAAGTTCAGAGGCTACATGGTACGGAAATTGACGTATTTGTCACAATTAGAAGAAAAATTTGAAGAACTTAAACTACCACGGAATATACACAAAAAATTGATTGTATGACATACATACTCAATATTATTGTAAAACATATTTTCGATAAAAAAAAACTACAAGAGTGTGCGCCTAATATCTTGGATTTACTTACGAAATATACCTATAATAATAATAATCTTTATGGTCTTAGAATATCCATTTACAAGACAAACGTGTAAATTACAAAAAACTAAAGAGGAACTAAAAAAAAAAAAAAAAAAAGAAAAGAAAACTACAATAATTGCATGAAATAAGGATAACAATATGTATAACTAGTACATACCACTCAAAGATTCGGACACGTCCACCGAGCATCAAGAACCTTCATCTTCATCAATTTAGTAAATTGAGCATGAGTTAAGTTGTTATGCATATCTAAATCGCTACAAACCTTATTGAAAATATTCATGGATTGATACAAAGGAGTCTTCATTAAAATATTAGTTTTTGGTGTACTCAAACAAAAAAACATGAGGAAATCTGGTAAGTCGAGAAGGCACATGAAAGTTGATCTGGGAAAGCAGGTCAGGGCAGTCAGTAAAGGATTTACATTGTAACATTCATTTTTTCTTAGATTTTAAGACCATGTAATGTTACTGATTTTTCATTTTAAATTGTACTTCTTTCATTTTTGTATCGAGCAGTATATTAATCAGAAATTGCTAGCCGCTCGGTATATTAGTGTGCTGTGCGGGTTTGCGACCGAATCTCTCGATACGCCGGGATTGGTCAAATTTTTGTATCCGGAGTTTTGGTTCCGGCGTAGCCATATTACCGAGAGAGTGCCCGCGGTTTATTTAAGAGTCCGGTGGACAGGAAGAGAGGCTTATTTCCACCGAGCCGCCAAGTAGGTTGTTTCGACCGAGCCGCCAAAGAGGCTAATTTCCATCGAGCCGCAGCCAGGCTTACTTCGACCAAGCCGCAGTAGAGGCTCATAGCAACAATTATGAGAGCCAAGTAAAGCACGAGTTTTTTTTCTAACGTAAAGCCGTAGTGGGCTCTAAGTGTTTCCTACAAAGTGTGAAATCGGTTTTGTGTTCCATCGAAGGCCTAGAAGCCCAAATAAAAACCGTAAGTTACCAGAACATTCATCAATAGACCTATTCCCGAAGTAAGTGTCTTAATAGCAATTTGAACTGACAGAAGGTGAAGTGAAAATCACGATTCTTCGCTTTCGGGGGTAGTCAGGTTTTAGAATTTAAATGTCTGATTTAGGGACTCTAATAATAATAACTACCTGTTAGGCTAGAACTTTTTAGTAATCCTTAAAACCGCAGAGGTTAGAACTTTTATTTTAAAATCATGAATAAATTTTCTTTTTGTTGATTAAAGCTAGTGTCTCACTGAATACCTATCTTACTTTTCAGGATAATGACGGCTGTACCAAACTGTTTTTTTTATTTAACAACTGTACACCCTTTCAGTATTTTTTTTTCATTTTTTTAGCTGAAGTTAGATCCTTTCTATTTTAAAATGAATGGTGCCCAAAAGTCGTACACCTGAGGTTTTTTAAAAATAAGAAAAAAATAATTCCAAAAAGACGTACAAAAATTATCTCTTACCCATATCTCTCTACCAAGGAAAACTGAGCTAGTGTGTGTTTAATTTCTTTAGTTCTTTTAAAATAAGGATCCACTCAATTCCTTATCAGAAATTAAAAAGAGGTTGCAAGAAAATTGCGCCCAAGCGTGGGAAAAACAACTTTTCACAGGGTACAAAAGTGCGGGCAAGTTAACACCTTACAAAATGGCGCCCAACGTGGGGCTTTTGGAATTTTATTTTTTAAAGGGTTCAGTGTACTAGCTTTCGAACAAAGTAAAAGCTCTAACTTTTCAGATATTTTTATTTCATAATATTTAATTAAACGAAACTACACTATAGCAATAAGACAAAAGCAGGAAATTTGTAGAATTATTTATTTCAATTTATCCGATGGTGGTATAGATATTTGAATTTTGTTAATCGACTCTAAGATAAGAGATTCCTACTTTTTTCTTAAAAGCTACTTTTATAGTTCAGATTAGCAGATGTGCTGGTTTTACTTTAATTTTTGCAGTGTTAGATTATTTTGCGGTAAACCGAAGAAAAAACTGTACTTTTTTTTCTCACCGATGTTTTGCATGAATATTAAAAATACTTTGCTGATACGAAACGGTATTTGGAGATTTTTTGTTGAAAATTCTTAACATATTTGGTAAAAGAATTTTAATACAAGGCGATACTTAGAAATTTTTTTAAAATTGTCGAAGATGTTTTTTAATGTTTGGTAAAGAAGTTTACATATTTTAAGTGCCTTTACATATTTTCTATTTTTGACTATTGGGAGCACAGGAGAAATATTTTCACGACTTTTTAAACAATTCTTTTAAATTGTATTCATTTATCATGGAAGCCTTCAATTTTAAAGTCAATCACCTACTGGAATATGAATTAGACTATGAACTGAAAATCCGTCGTACTTTCTCAGAACGTCCGGTCGCGGATAAAAGAAAGATTCTAACGAGGATCTTAAGTAAAGAAATTAATGAGCCAGGAAAAAAAACGATAAAAATAGGGGATGACACTCTGTCTATTAAAGAAGAAACGGCTGGTATCGAAAAGAGTTTAAATTCTATCCAAAACTTAATCGATAGTTATGACGGCGATCCAAATGATTCACTTGTACACCGGGTTAAGTCACGTTTATCGCATGTAGCGGGTCGCGTACAAAGAATTCCCATGCCGGATGACGAAGAGGAAGCTTCGAAGTTTTCCAGATATGTTCAGGAAACAATAGCTACGTGTGTGCTCATGGAAGCAAATCTTGCAGAAAAGATAGATCCTGGTCATGAGTTACCACAGTTGCCTATTACAACCCCAGTCATAAATGTACCAGCTCCAATCGTGAATTGCGCAGCCAGAAATATTCCTGTCAGCGAATGGCAATTGAAATTTAATGGAGACTCAAAGAGACTCTATCCTTTTTTGGAGAGGCTGACTGAAATAGCTCAAGCTAGGAAAGTATCGGAAGATGAACTTTTCAGCTCCGCTGTTGAATTTTTCACTGGCGATGCTTTCATTTGGTTTAGAAGCATAAAATCAAGTGTCAACGACTGGCATTCCTTGGTAGATAGGCTAAAGAAGGACTTCTTGCACTGTGATGATGATGAAGAATTGTGGTCGGAAATAAAGAGGAGGCGACAAAAGAAGAATGAGTCCACTGTGATTTTTATTGCCCACATGGAATCTTTATTTGGTAGGTTGTCCACCAAGCCTTTGGAAAGTACCAAAGTTAAATTTATACGGAGGAATATTCTGCCTAGTTTCGTCAATCGGTTAGCTCTACTAGATATTAATTCGGTAGCCGAACTCGCCGGGTTATGTAGAAAACTTGAAGAGTCCGATTATTTGTTGGAAAAGAGCAGACCAAAAGGCGAAACTAATATACATCAAGTAGAGTATAATCCAAATGGCCGAAGTGGAGTCTCGACAAATAAGGTTGGGAATGTAAATCGGAACCCTAGGAGTAACCAGAAAACGGGAAAAAGAAAAGATAATGACTCTAAAATTAGCGACACTGCAGCTAAAGTGAACGACAAGTCGGTCTCACCTAAGGCAATTTTCACTTGTTGGAATTGCACAGGTCCGAATCACACTTACCAAAATTGTACGGCACCGAAGAGGGTATTTTGTTTCAAATGTGGAACAACTGGTGTGAGACTAACATCATGCCCCAAATGTACAAAAAACGAGTAAGGACGGTATATTACCGAGGCGGATACCCTAAGTCCAACAAAAAAGCCTCTAATCATTCGGCTAAGTCACAAGCTCATGTTCGCAGTAAAGCCCCTAATCCAAAACGTTCTAGAAACACGACGAACAAAAATATTCCAGTAGATCAGATTGGACTAAATGGTTACAAAAAGTTTCTGATTTTTTTAAAGTCTAATAAAAATTCTCCTTCTCAAGTTAAAACTCCTGCTTCTCCAAATGGTCACATGTCTCCTTTATTCGTGCATAAATATTCAGATAACAGACCGCATATCAAGATAAATCTATTAGGTGTCCATTTCTCGGCTTTATTTGACTCTGGTGCAAATGCCTCCGTTGTAGGTCGGAATGGTATTAAAATTTTAAGTCGTTTAAGTATAAAAATATGCCATATCGAAAATAGAAGTGTTACCACTGCAGATGGCAGCCGTCTAAAAGTTTTAGGTACGGTTGAGTTGCCGCTAGTCTGCAATGGTCATTGTTTAGTAATCTCTGCTCTAGTAGTACCTTCTCTATCACATACTTTGGTTTTAGGATGTGATTTTGCACAAAAATTCGGAATTTGAGTAAATTTTAAAAATAATTCGTGGTATCCACAGTCCCTAGAAGTCAATTCTCAAACAAGTTTTAAAGATTGTTATTCAGAAAGTTCTTTAGAAAACCTTTTCTCGCGTCTATGTACCCTAGATGATCTCTCGCGGACGGAACGCTTAAACGCAGAAAAAGTAATAAGCTCTTTCAATGAAATAAGTAGTAAAGATAGGTTAGGCCGAACGAATAAAATCACCATGTCTATAGATACGGCTGATGCCAGTCCTGTAAAGACAAGGCCCTTTGCCATGTCTCCGTACATGTCAAAAGTATTAAATAAAGAGTTAGACGAAATGTTGAAACTCGGAGTGATTGAAGAATCAAACAGTCCCTGGTGTTCTCCAATCTTATTGGTGAAAAAGGCCGATGGACAGTATCGTCTATGCTTTGACGGAAGAAAGCTCAATGAGGTCAGCAAATTTGATAACTATCCATTACCGAACATCGATAGAATTTTGACATCACTCAGGAATGCTAAGTATGTATCCTCGATAGATCTTAGAAAGGCATTCTGGCAAATTCCTTTGGACAAATCCTCTAAGGAAAAGACCGCTTTTGCAGTAGTAGGCCGAGGTCTATTTCAGTTCGTCACTATGCCGTTTGGTCTAAAGAACGCTGCTCAAACCCAGCAACGTTTAGTGGACGCTATATTTGGTCCGAAATATGAGCCACATATTTTTACCTATCTAGATGATATTTTAGTAACATCGGAAGACTTCGAATCGCATATACGCTTACTTAAAGAAGTAAAAGATAAATTGAAAGAGGCCGGACTGACGATAAATTTGAGCAAATGTGATTTTTTCAAAACTTCTCTAAAGTTTTTAGGCTATATTGTAGGCTCAAATTCCTTGCGTACCGATCCGGATAAAGTAGCAAGCATGGTTAATTATGCGCGACCTACTAATACTACGGAAGTTAAGCGCTTCGTAGGAATGTGTTCATGGTACAGACGTTTTATTGAGAATTTTTCTACCCTGTTGTCGCCTATCAATGATCCTTTGAAAGGACGGAAAAAAGGACAATCGATAGATTGGACAAACGCAGCAGAAAGATCTTTTATAAAGATTAAAGAGCTATTGGTTTCAGCTCCAATTTTATCCCAACCAGATTTTTCCCAACAGTTTTATATTTCTAGTGATGCTTCTAATACCGGTTTAGGGGGCGTCCTAACACAGAAAATCAATGGTGAGGAAAGAGTGATAGCGTATGCCAGTAGAACTTTATCAAAGGCTGAACGTAACTATTCGGTTGTTGAAAAAGAATGTTTAGCAGTACTCTTTAACATCGAAAAGTTTCGACCTTACATAGAAGGTGTTCCTTTCACGGTCATAACAGATCATTATAGTTTATTGTGGCTTAATTCTATTAAAAACCCTAGTGGTAAACTAGCGCGTTGGGCGATTAGGTTGAGACAACATACGTTTAATTTAATTCATAGAAAAGGAGTCCACAATATTATTCCTGACGCTTTGTCAAGAATCCCAGATCATACAGTGGACGAAAACAGTCTTAATGCACAAATTGGCGTAAGAATTGATACAGTTGATATAGATCGCATTGATCCATGGTACGATAATTTACGGCAGCAAATTAAAGAATTTCCTCAAAATTTTCCGCAGTGGAAGGTGGAAAATGATTTCGTGTACAAGTTTACCCCAAACCAGTTGCCTTTAAAAGTTAATGTACCTGAGTGGAAAATACTAGTTCCTAAACCACAGAGAGAGGAAATTATAGACATGTGTCACACTCCTCCTACTTCTGGTCATTTTGGTTTTTATAAAACTCTTTACAGGGTTCAGGAACAGTATTATTGGCCAAAAATGCGTTTTGATATCTTAAAGTTTGTGAGGACTTGTGAAGTATGTGGAGCGCAGAAATCTCCAAATACACTACCTATGGAGCTGATGGGAAAAGAGAAAACGGTTAATTACCCTTTTCAAGTCATAGCAGCTGATCTAGTAGGCCCATTCCCACGTTCAAAAGGGGAAATAAATGGCTTCTCGTGGTTTCTTGCTGGTTTACAAAGTATACCATGCTATTTCCTTTGAAAAGCTCTAAAGCTGAACATATAGAGAGAATTTTGGAAAATGATGTCTTTCTAATCCACGGTGTTCCGTCGCTCTTAATATGCGATAACGGTACTCAGTTTACCTCTAAGAGTTTTAAGAGCTTAAGTGAAACTTATGGTTTTAACATCCGTTTTAATCCTGTGTACTCTCCACAATGTAATTTTGTTGAACGTAATAACCGAACAGTCGGGACCGCTTTAAGAAGTTACGTTGATTCACATGACACTTGGGATGGCAATATTTCCAAAATTCAACAAGCAATAAATACCGCAAGACACGAAGTAACAGGGTTCACACCGTCTTTCTTAGTTTACGGCAGACATATACCTCTATCTGGATCGTATTATAAAAATTTAGATTTGGATGTCAATGTTGACAGCGAAATAATTCCGGGTAACAGGGGTGAGTATGCCGAAAATTTAAAGGGTTTAAAAGATATTTTCACTGACGTGCGTAGTAGGATACATAAGGCTTATGAACGGAACAGTAAGTCTTACAACCTTAGAAAAAGGGATTTTGCCTTTAATATAGGAGATCACGTTTGGCGAAAAAATAAAATTCTTTCCAGTGCAGCAGATAAATTCACACCTAAGTTGGTACCTAAGTATGTGCATTGCGTGATAAGAGAAAAGATTTCAGACTTAGTCTATGGTTTAGTTAATTTAGACGGGACTAAAGTAGGACGATGGCATATTAAAGACTTAAAACCATTCACTGGACCTAACCCTAATGAAAGTTTGTCAGAAGAAGAATAATTTATATTTACATTATCTTAATTGCTTTACTTTATTTCTTTTTGATGTTGCTCTGTAGAGGTGACGACCTCGTTTTTTTGACTGTTATAAAAGTTGAGCAGAGAATAGCTTACTTTTATTGTTTAATGCTAAGGTTTTGGGTATTGGCCATATCCAAACTTAGGTTGATTGTGGTTGATGTTTAGCATCGACTCAGTTTTAGCGAGCTTGCGAAGGAGTCACACTCAGGATATATCATAAGACTGGTATGTCGGTGGTCGCGGGATTTGATTTGCTTATGACCCCAAATAATATCCAGTTCTTGACACTTGGAAGCGAAATTTTGATTAGAGGCAATCCAAGGTGATCTTGAGTTAGGACAAGCGCAAGATGTAGCTCGTGTAGTGTGATGTAGAGTCAAATTTTTGAGCAATTTCAAAGTTTGTTACCCGAGTGGGTGTATTTCTATTACCTTAGTGGTATATGTTGGGTGCAATTAAGAGTAAATTGATTTTGGTTTATCCAGTAAGTTTAAGACTTGGAATATTTTGATTTAGACCTTCTTCTGAATTGACAAACTGAGGGTATATTCTATTCTTTTCAGGGCCGTTTAAACGTTACCTTTGAGTCACAAATTTTTTAAAAAATTTTTTTGCATAGACTCATAGGCGTCTGATGAGTTTTTTCGGTCTACTATCAGATTGATAGGAAATTGAAGTCCTGCAGGAGAACTAAAGGCACAAGGCATATACAAGAGATGAGAGCAGAGTAAGACAGTCGTTTCACAAAGAAATGATCAAAATCTGATACCGAGATGAGAACCTTGTCAAGAGAGGCTAAGCGCAGTGAAGGAAGATTCCTAACCGAATTTTTAGATTTTCACCAGATATTCTAGAAGTTTGGGCTGACAGAAAACGGTTATGCCTGATACCTGTAGCAGTTTCTTCTAGAGGCTATTGTCTAGGAAGACGATTAACACCATGATCGAATATTTTAGCTGTCAACGATGTTTTCTTCTTGTTTCTGATTAAGCTGGAAAAGCTCTTGTCGTCTTCAACAGTTTTGTTGCGTTGCCACCGAAAAATAGAGAAATTTTTGCTTCATGTAGCACCGGGTGCTAACAGATGCCGTTACGACGTTTGGCAGGGAGTTAGTCTTCCTGAGGAACAGACTGATTGGAAGGGTAGTCTATGGGGGGGGCGAACGTTTGACCTTTGGGACCTTTAGAGGTTTTATTACTCAATGGTTATTTCTATTTGAGCCAAGGGAGAGCCTAGCTACTGTAGTCGACCTCAGCTCCAATTAGCCTATTAGTGGTGACAGGCTGTTGGCAGTAGTGTGTTTCGGAACACCCTATTGATTAAATTTTTTTGACTTATGGTGGTGTGGTAGACACCGTTTTAGTTTAGTGGATGTTATAATCTACTCCCTTTTGTTGGTGGACACCAGGGTCACCATTTCCGTATTTTATTGTCTCCACCTTTCAGTATATCGTGGTGTGTTTGTCTCCTGTTATGTGGGATGGATTGAATGTTTTTCGTTGTTGTTCCAGGGCGAGACCAGTACACGAGGGTTCTTCATGCAACTTGAAGAGGCGCAATGCTGGTTAAGTTTTATATCTCTGTATAGCCACCCTGAAGAATGACGGAGGGCGTTTGTTCTGGCTCATGTTTCTAGGCAGATTTATCACTTTGGTGCGATGTGCCGAAAATTTGGTTAGCTTTTGCTAAGAGCTTTCACCAAGCTCAGTATGGAGTTATCATAACCAAGAGTTTGGGATTTGAACTCCTGTATATATTTCTGTATATATTTCGGTGTATGTTGGTTGCCTGAGGGCATGTGCTCAAAATGCGTGATTTTGAGTCGTTTTGCTTATGGACTCCTATATATAGGGTTATGACTTTAGGGAGGTCCTATTTCGAGACTTGCTGTCTCATACAGTTATATTGGGAATGTTTCCTAGAATGTTAGTTGTGCGCAGACTAATCATTCAGTTCTTAGTGAACATTGCTTTTTGAAGCAGGATCATTCAGTTTGGTGAATTTTAGCTTTTATAGCTATTCACTGTGCTTATAGTGTTATAGTTAGCTTTTATAGCTGCTCACTATGTTAATGGCGAGATTGTTCTTTTAGAACGCAGACTTTGTGTAGTCGAGGACTATTTACAGAGTGTTTTCTTGGCGAGGAGCCGAGGCTTTTTTCTGGCGATATACCAGAGTGTTTTCTTGGCGAGGAGCCGAGGTTTTTTCTGGCGATATACCAGAATGTTTTCTTGGTGAGGAGCCGAATTTTTTTCTGGCGATATACCAGAGTGTTTTGTTGGCGATGAGCTGACGTGTTTTCTGGCGATCAACCAGAGCGTTTTCCCTGGCGATTTTAGCATGTCTGGATGTCTTAGGACGTCGACATTGCGTTATAGAGTGCGATTATCTGGCGATCAACCAGAGCGTTTTCCCTAGCGATTTTAGCATGTCTGGATGTCTTAGGACGTCGACATTGCGCGGTAGAGTGCGATTATTTTCCGAGTGCGTCTAGTAGTGATACTAGATTTGGAATGTTCTCTTAGCGATGAGTTAGGACATTAATAGCGATTTTTCCCGAGCGTTTGTCTGGATATTTATCCAGATATATTTTTTTTGGCTTTGTGCTAAATGGTCTGACAAGACTTTCTCCTTTTAGTGTTAGTAATTGCACTAGAATCATTTTTTTATTTTTCTTTATTTAAGAATTTTTCTAAATTTCTTTTGGTGAAATAGAAAATTTTCTGACAATCCTTAAACTATTTTAAGGGGGGTGTTCATACTTTGTTTCAGTTCATTTTTTTTGATTTAGACGAGAGTCTAGACAAAGTTATATTTTTTTGTTTTGGTAACAATAACAGAGCTGATTCTTTTATATAAGAAGACCGCGATTGTTACTTTAGAAAGGTATTTCTTATGTTCATGCAAGGATTTTTATTTACTTTTTGATGAACTTAACCTTAGTGCTTAATTAAGTTAAGTCTAGTTATAAGATTCTTGTGTACATGCAAAGATTTTCATTTGGTTTTCATTGTACTTAATATTAGTGCTTAATTGAATTAAGTCTAGTAGTAAGGTCCGAAGTTTGTAATTTTGTTTTAAGTTCTGACCTTAGTAATAAGTGATAGTGTACCACTTTGTACCTTTTCATAAGTAGCCTTAGTTTAATAGACTAGTGTAGTCTATTTCTTTTTGGAAGGGGGGTAAATGTAACATTCATTTTTTCTTAGATTTTAAGACCATGTAATGTTACTGATTTTTTCACTTTAAATTGTACTTCTTTTCATTTTTGTATCGAGCAGTATATTAATCAGAAATTGCTAGCCGCTCGGTATATTAGTGTGCTGTGCGGGTTTGCGACCGAATCTCTCGATACGCCGGGATTGGTCAAATTTTTTGTATCCGGAGTTTTGGTTCCGGCGTAGCCATATTACCGAGAGAGTGCCCGCGGTTTATTTAAGAGTCCGGTGGACAGGAAGAGAGGCTTATTTCCACCGAGCCGCCAAGTAGGTTGTTTCGACCGAGCCGCCAAAGAGGCTAATTTCCATCGAGCCGCAGCCAGGCTTACTTCGACCAAGCCGCAGTAGAGGCTCATAGCAACAATTATGAGAGCCAAGTAAAGCACGAGTTTTTTTCTAACGTAAAGCCGTAGTGGGCTCTAAGTGTTTCCTACAAAGTGTGAAATCGGTTTTGTGTTCCATCGAAGGCCTAGAAGCCCAAATAAAAACCGTAAGTTACCAGAACATTCATCAATAGACCTATTCCCGAAGTAAGTGTCGTAATAGCAATTTGAACTGACAGAAGGTGAAGTGAAAATCACGATTCTTCGCTTTCGGGGGTAGTCAGGTTTTAGAATTTGAATGTCTGATTTAGGGACTCTAATAATAATAACTACCTGTTAGGCTAGAACTTTTTAGTAATCCTTAAAACCGCAGAGGTTAGAACTTTTATTTTAAAATCATGAATAAATTTTCTTTTTGTTGATTAAAGCTAGTGTCTCACTGAATACCTATCTTACTTTTCAGGATAATGACGGCTATACCAAACTGTTTTTTTTATTTAACAACTGTACACCCTTTCAGTATTTTTTCATTTTTTTAGCTGAAGTTAGATCCTTTCTATTTTAAAATGAATGGTGCCCAAAAGTCGTACAGCTGAGGTTTTTTAAAAATAAGAAAAAAATAATTCCAAAAAGACGTACAAAAATTATCTCTTACCCATATCTCTCTACCAAGGAAAACTGAGCTAGTGTGTGTTTAATTTCTTTAGTTCTTTTAAAATAAGGATCCACTCAATTCATTATCAGAAATTAAAAAGAGATTGCAAGAAAATTGCGCCCAAGCGTGGGAAAAACAACTTTTCACAGGGTACAAAAGTGCGGGCAAGTTAACACCTTACAACATATCTTGAACAAAAATTGAACCAGCAAGTAAATCCTGCGATTCATCAACGACGGCATGTTGAAACGCGCTAACAAGGTATTGCTTTCTATACCTCTAGGAAGGTAAGTACCGCCATCCTTGAAGCACAGAAACTTAAAGAACTTTCTCTGTATGTTCTCTATTCTATTACTGTATTTGTGATAGATTGGGTGCCAAATCACTGCGCCATATTCCAACTTAGATCGCACATAGCAAAAGTGGAGCACTTTGAGCGACCCTATATCTACCAACCCCCTTGAATTGCGAAAAATAAACCCAAGCATTTTCAACGCATCTCCACAAACCCGATCAGTGTGATTGGCATATGACAATCGGGTATCAATCACCACTCCCAGGTCCCTGGAGGTATAGGAACGATTCATAATCCCTTTTTTTCCAAGACATACTCGTAAAAAAGTGGGGTTCAGTTGGTTGGAGAACGACATATCAAAACATTTCCCGAGATTCAAGGTCAACTTATTGATAGCACACCAATTTTCGATAGTACGTATGTCTTTCTGAAGTACAATACAATCATTAATATCAATAAATCAATGAAAATAATATCAATCGATATAATGATGCCGATTATTGATCATAACGATCTCTAGTAATATTCACCACATACGTACATGATTATATGATTCGAAATAAGTATCGTAATCGTCAAAAAATAAGTATTTGTACGACTTCTAAAGTAAGAACTCGGATGAAACCAAAATGTTTAAATATGTCCATTGTAATTATCAGATAAATCGAAAAACACGATTTAAAGAAACATCTATTACGACATAAAAATGTCAATGAAATTGAAATGTTTAAATGTATTGTAGTTTTCAAACATAAAAAAGAAACATTTGCTACTCTATAAAAACTCTAACTAACTAAATTGGTTAAGGTTAACTAGGAATAAAAATTTAAACAACTGTTTAAGATCACCATTTATATTTATTATGTTATTGCTGACAATTGTTTCGACACAAGGTGTCTTCTTCTGGAGCAAGATGTGAAATTTACATTATGGATCTCCATCAAGTAACGGCTGACTCAGTGCAGTGGTTAAGATTAAATGCGATCAATGTAGTTATTAAACAAATCGGAAACAGCGTTTAAAACAACACTCCATTACGCATAAAAATCTGGAAAAGAAAATAATTTCCCCCTAAATTAGTAATTCCCAAAAATTCGTCGTTGTAGTCGGCATGTCATTTATTTTTAATTTTCTCCCTTACACTGATACCCTTTTACCTGATTTTTCGATTTCACCGCATAATTCAGCCTTCTTTTTTCATCAAATTTACAAAACTCTTATTTCTTTTAGAATTTTATATCGGTTTTTCTACAAAGAACCCCGTACTAATCTTATGGAAATTGGATCCCTGTCAAATCGGCTGAAAATGTAGTATGTTATGCTTCAAGCCATTCTGACAAAAGGTCTCCTGCCAACGCGAAGAGACTCTGGAGCCCCCAAACTTTGATGTTATGTGGTTAAAAATAATGACTCAACAAACCACAAGATTCATCTGTATCCTCTATCGACCACCAAGTGATACTAACTTAGAACACTTTTCGCTTCTCTTGCGGACACCATTGATCATTTACAAATTAACTATCCAAATGTTGAAATTGCCATCCTGGGCGACTTTAAAGTTCACAACATCAACTGGCTTAGATATTCAAATACTATCGACGAACAAGGTCGTGAAGCTGAATCATTCCCAATCAGCTGTGGCTTAACTCAGCTTATTGACGAACCAAGACGGATCACTGATCGCGAAGGGGAGTTCGCCAGTCTTCTTGATCTGTTTTTAATCACCAATCCGGAGATGTACACGGTCAGCTTAAATCCGCCGTTAGGTTTTTCTGACCATAAACTACTTTCGACATCGAGTATTCTACCAATCAATGACAGAGAGGCGCTTAAACCGTGCAAGATTTGGCACTACAAGTCTGCTAAATGGGAAGATCTCATGGAATATTTTCGAACTTTCGCTTGGTTAGACGTTTGTTTTCGATCCGACGACCCATCTGACTGCACCAGGGAGGTTTCCGATGTTATTCTGGCCGGTATGGAGGCTTACATCCCTTTTTCGAAGAAATGCCCTTCCAACGGCAAGCCTTGGTTTGACCGAAAATGCAAAGAAGCTGTTGCTTCTAAACATCTTGCATACCGACAATGGCGTGAAAATCCTAATACCATAAATCGTAACACAAGCAAAAAAATTATCGACGAAACCAAGGAGGTACACAATCAACGGATTAGAAACAAACTTCTCGCCTGTCCCGGCAATTCAAGGTCCTTTTGGTCGGTCGCTAAGGCAGTTAGTCAAAGTTTCACCAAATCCACCATACCACCACTCACCCGGCCAGATAATTCTATTGCAACGACACCTGTTGAGAAAGCGAACTTGTTGGCTGAACTCTTTGCTTCACATTCTACTGTCGATTTCCAAGGAAAAACACCACCTACTATTCCCATAGTGTAGTCAAGGATGCCCGATGTTGTCTTCAGACAGCGTATCATAAAGCGTATTCTGATGAAGCTAGACAACTAAAAGGCTTCTGGCGCTGACGGAATACCTGCCGTAGTTCTTAAAAACTGTGCGAGGGAACTAACACCAGTTTTCTGTAGACTTTTCAACCTATTCTACAGAAAGGGAATATTTCCTTCCTGCTGGAAATGTGCTACAGTTCAGCCGATACCTAAAAAAAGACAAGAAGACCTTGCCAAATAACTACCGACCAATCGCACTGCTTTCAATAATATCGAAAGTCATGGAAAAGGCTATCAATCAGCATCTTCTAAAATATCTTGAAGGATTCAACAATATTAGCGATCACCAATATGGCTTTCGTAAAAATAGATCAACAGGAAATCTTCTGACTTATGTAACATATGTTTGGAACAATGCAATTGAACACTTTGGAGAATCTCGAGCGGTTGCTCTTGACATATCCAAGGCATTCGACCGTGTTTGGCACGATGGGCTGTTGGCCAAGCTCCGTTCTTATGGTATGTCGGAAAAGTTCTGCTTGTGGCTCTCATGTTTCCGCAGAGAGCGTTCTCTACGAATTTCTTTCTAACACCTTCACTATCAACGCCGGTGTACCCCAAGGCTCCATACTGTCTCTTACTCTCTTTCTCATTTACATTAACGATCTGCTGGAAAAGACCGAGAATCCAATCTACAGCTTTGCAGATGACAGTACACTTATCTCTTCATTCACTTTGAACGCTTCTGACCATAAACTACTTTCGACATCGAGTATCCTACCAATCAGAGAGAGAGGCGCCTAAACCGCGCAAGATTTGGCACTACAAATCTGCTAAATGGGAAGATCTCACGGAATATTTTCGAACTTTCCCTTGGTTAGTCGTTTGTTTTCGATCCGAAGACCCACCTGACAGCGTCAGGGAGGTTTCCGATGTTATTTTGGCCCGTATGGAGGCTTACATCCCCTTTTTTCGAAGAAATGCCCTTCCAACGGCAAGCCTTGGTTTGACCGAAAATGCAAAGAAGCTGTTGCTTCTAAACTCTTGCCTACCGACAATGGCGTGAAAATCCTAAGACTATAAATCTTAACACCTTTGTTCGCGCCCGGAACAGACGCAAAGAAATTATCGACGAAACCAAGGGGGCACACAATTAGCAAATTAGAAACAAACTTCTCGCTTGTCTCAACAATTCCAGGTCCTTTTGGTCAGTCGCTAAGGCAGTTAGCCGAAATTTCACCAAATCCACCATACCACCACGCACACGGCCAGATAATTCTGTTGCAACGACACCTGTTGAAAAAGCGAACTTGTTGGCTGAACGCTTTGCTTCACATTCTACGGCCGATTTCCAAGCAAAAACACCACCTACTATTCCCATAGTGCAGTCAAGGATGTCCGATGTTGTCTTTAGACAGCGTATCATAAAACGTATTTTAATGAAAGTAGACACCAAAAAAAGCTTCTGGCGCTGACAGAATACCTGCCATAGTTCTCAAAAACTGTGCGAGGGAACTGACACCAGTTTTCTGTAGACTTTTCAACCTATCCTACAGAATGGGAATATTTCCTTCCTGCTGGAAATGTGCCACAGTTCAGCCAATACCAAAAAAAGGCAAGAAGACCTTGCCAGATAACTACCGACCAGTCGCACTGCTTTCAATAATATCGAAAGTCATGGAAAAGGCTATCAATCAACATCTTCTAAAATATCTTGAAGAATTCAACATTATTAGCGATCA
>CM032451.1:88713167-88740667 GCA_019049505.1 Pachyrhynchus sulphureomaculatus
AATCAAAGATGCCATGAAAATCTTGATAAGTACTGGACACCTTGCTTCTTGCAACTTGGTTTGCAAATGAGGCGCTTGCTCTTAAGTAGTTGTATGTTACTGTAAGCTGTGTGGAAGGGGTGATGAGAAGAAAGTGGTGAGAGGTAGTATGCGGAGCCAAGTCTGACCAATCAGAAAAGGGGTGGGGAGCCGAAGCATTAAAGTATGTGGGGCCAAAAGTAGCCCCGACCAATCAGAGTTAAGTGGGAGGGCTCATGCGCGCGATTAGGAAGTGGGGACGATCAATGCTAATGTTTTAGGATCGAAATGAACTGCACGAAATTTGCAGCGACACTGAGCCCAGACAAGGAGGTGTGGCTTAGGAGGCGTGGCTTGGGTCAAGGTCGACCAATCAGAAAAGTGGTGGGGGGGTGAGGCTTAAGCCCCCAGTCCCTACTACTCATTACAACCGATGGAGCACCAGCAATGACTGGAAACGAAAACGGTTTTGTGGCATTGTGTCGAGCTAATGATGATTTCCCTTCATTTTTCTCCTTCCATTGCATTATACATCAACAAGTTTTGTGTTCAAAAGTTCTAAACATGGAGGAGATTATGGGCATTGCAATAAAAATTGTGAATTCTATTCGTAGCTTGCAACGACGGCTCTTTAAATTGCCGTTGGAAGATAGTGAGTCAGCTGAACACATTGATTTAGTTCTTCACACGGACTGGACGTCAGGTGGTTGAGTCGAAAATTCCTAGAAAGGTTTCAAGAATTATTGCCCGAAATAACAGCTTTTCTGGACGAAAGAGGTGATGACACTCAGATGCTGAAAAACGGAAAATGGCTGACTGATTTGGCATTTTTGACAGACCTCACACTGCATTTAAACACCATTAATTTGGAGCTTCAAGGTAAAAGAAAAACTATTATTGAGATGATTAGCGCAATAAACGCATTCAAAAGTAAATTGCAACTTATGATAGATCAACTGAAAAGAAAGGATCTGAAAAATTTTCCGTCTTTGAAAGCAAGGATTCCTCAGTTGAATTATGATATTTATGAGACAGAATTATCAAATATTTTGGGCCAATTCGAAATACGTTTTTATGATTTCAGTAAATTGGCAAATATCGCATCATTTATGAGTTATCCTTTTTCGTGTAAAAACATTGAGGAATTAGCTACTGAAATAGCAAGTCAGTTTAACATGGACTCATGTTCTGTTGAAAATGAGTTAGTGCAGATTATATCAGATATACATCTCAAAGCCACAGCATCTGATATAAAATTCTGGTGTTTTATATCTGAAGATAAATATCCGAATCTAAGGCAAATCGCCCTTCAACTGACGGCAATGTTTGGGTCAACTTACTTGTGCGAGTCTGCATTTTCTGAAATGA
The DNA here is from genome assembly GCA_019049505.1 of Pachyrhynchus sulphureomaculatus. Taxonomy (NCBI): domain Eukaryota; kingdom Metazoa; phylum Arthropoda; class Insecta; order Coleoptera; family Curculionidae; genus Pachyrhynchus; species Pachyrhynchus sulphureomaculatus. The sequence continues at coordinate 88,714,554 of CM032451.1, forward strand.
AGATAATTGAGTCAAAATATCGCAATCGACTAACTGACGAACATATGTCATCATGCTTGCGATTAACACTCGGTAATTACGTACCATCTTATGAAAAGTATGCTGAGGACATGCAGTGCCACGCTTCAACATCCAAAGTCACTCTTTAGTTAAGTTTAGACACTAAAACTCGTTTGTTTTGTAAGAACCAATAAACTCGCAATTTTGAATAATTATGAGTTTTTTCATTGACATTTTAGAGCAGACCTACACTTACCTTGAATAAAAAAATGCATATTGTGCGGAAAACTAATATCTATGCCACGATACACCCTACCTAGACGACAATCCTGCAACACACTTACTTGCAGCATCTCAGAGTCGATCGATCGTAGTCTAACAGTATTGAGGTAGATCGCCAGCAGTTCAAGTTTGAGCACCCCTGATGAACACTAAAACCTAATATTTTTAAGTTTTTATGATAAATGTAGATTCAGAACATTTAGGTTTGATTCATATTATGAGGCCGCTCCCGATACGCTCTCGGTTCGCTCTCGGTTCGATAAAATTTTCTCATATCCACATTGCTTATATAGATTTCGCTTCAGTTTGTCTTCGTCAATGATTCAAGTTAGATCGGAGTAGTTGAGAAAAGTGAATATATAATGTTATTTAACTTTTCAATTGAAGAATTAGCAATTATAGCTATTCTTTTAGACGATGATTCAAAAATCATCGAAAAACGGAGGAAACCAAGAAGAAGGATATGGGTACATCCCAGTTTAAAGGCTCGAAAAAGTAAAGGTAAATATTATACACTGTACCGTCATCTAATTGACGACGAAAAAAAGTTTATAAAGTATTTTAGAATGGATTCAGGGACATTTGAAATGATCTTAAGAAAAATAGAACCAGAAATTAAGAAGTTAAATACTACATTTCGAAAAAGTATTACTCTCCGACAGAAACTCATGGAATGTCTTTATTATTCTTATTTACCAGATATTTCCACGGCTCTTTCTATTTCACGCCAAAATTTTTTCTTATAGCGATTGTCTCTATAGTTAGGTGACTGTAAATTATACAGCCCTGGCTTACCCTTCCCTAATTCAATGAGCATTTCATCTAAAAATTAGTAATAAAGATGTAGAATTATTAAGTCTAAAAGTTTTTCGTTTCTACGTAGTTATATTTACAGTATAATGAAATATTAAGAACAGCCAATAGATCAATCAGTTGATAATACATAATTACCTCTCTCACATGTCCACAATTTTTCACTCGCCATTGTTTATTGACGTGTTTTACTTTTTATTAATTTTTTTCGTTACACGCACTAGTTGTCTAGTGCACAATTGAGCGGGGACGGAGTGGAGCGAAATCTAAAACAGCTACCGTGACGAGCCGTGACAGGTCCGATCTCGCTCCGAAAAAAAATTTTCTTTGAGATGTATCGATATTGGAGCATTAAGAGATCGAAATCTGAGCGATAGTGATAGTGTGATTACATTCATTATTTCTTCTGTAAACATACTTTATCGAACCGACAGCGAATCGAAAGCGTATCGAGAGTGGCCTCATAGTATGAATCAAGCCTTAAAGATGTCCGAAATAATAGTTTCATTCCATAATTTTAATGATTGTACATTTTTACATTATTTATTAAAATGTATTTTTTTCAATTTAATAGTTTTCTGGCAACTTTAAGTGTGTTTTCTGAAAAAACCTCACGATGGATGTCTTTTTAGTGTTCCGTACGGAACACTTATAAGATCACTTCGGTGTCTGTCTGTCACACCCGATTTTCTCCGAAACTATTTGACATAGAAAGTTGAAATTTGGTACTAATGTATAAATTGATGGCCTCATCACAGCCGTGTAGTTTTGAAAGTTAAATTTTGACTTAAGGGGTTAATTTTTGGGGGGTGAGATCGGAAATGAAAAAAAAAAAATTTTTACTAGGTTAACGAGGGTGGTGTCAAATGAAAGCTTGTGAAAACACGAGTAAAAAATTATATAATGTAATACTTGCGCGCACTTTTCTTTATGTTATTTTTAAAAAATCGCGAAAAATCGCTGTCCCGCGCCTTATCTCGAAAAGTACCACGGAATGTAGATTGAACGAAAATTATCACGAGTGCATTACCTTTAATAATTTATCTGGTATATAAAAAAAAACAAAAAATTCAAGGTCATCAGATTTCAGTAAAGATTGGAAACAAACTTTGTTGAAAACTCATTTGGGGTGTGTTTTGTGAAGTCACTGATCATTTTATACCTCTGTAACAATTTTTTATTTTAAAAGCAATCAACGTACGGAACACTAATTGCGCAAGTTCAACTTGCACTTGACCGGTTTTTTTTTATGATTTTCTTTGGACTCAGCATAAAGAAATACTTAAGAAAACACGTGTCTCACTTAAAGGACGGAGAATTTTTTTATTTTGTATACCTGTGTAACCAAAAATAATATTAATTATACTAACCCTGCCTTAATTTGAATTTTCTTTTTTTTTAGTACGGCTTCAAGTTATTTTGTCCAAGAAAGTCAGGGAAATTCTTCAATCCTTCAAAATGACAACGATCCAATGATATGGAAAAAAAATATCAAAAATGAACTTGCCGGTAATACGAAATCCTTACCGGATCGTATTTTCAAATGTGATCAATGTAGTTATGAAACTGTTCGAAAAAATACTTTTAAACGACATTATTTTATGCATAAAAATCCGGAAGACGACATGTTTAAATGCACCTATTGTTATTTTCAAACAAAATATAAAGCAAATTTAAAGAGGCATCTATTACAACATAAAGAATTCGATGAAGTAGAAATATTTAAATGCACTCTTTGTAATTTTCAAACAAAATATAAAATAAGTTTAACTGGGCATCTATTACTACATAAAAATTCTTATGAAGTAGAAATGTTTAAATGCGCCCATTGTAATTTTCAAACAAAATATAAAGTAAGTTTAAATCGGCATCTATTAGTACATAACAAGTCCAATGAAGTAGAAATATTTAGATGCGCTCATTGTAATTTTCAAACAAAATATAAAAAAGTTTAGAGGGACATGTATTACTACATAAAAATTCCGATGAAGTAGAAACGATTAAATGCGCTCATTGTAATTTCCAAACAAAACATAAAATAAGTTTAAAGAGACATCTGTTAGTACATAACAATTCCGATGAAGTAGAAATGTTTAAATGCGCTCATTGTGATTTTCAAACAAAGTATAAAAAAAAACTTAAAGGGACATCTCTTACTACATAAAAATTTCCGTGAATTAAAAATGTTTAAATGCGCTCATTGTGCTTTTCAAACAAAATATAAAATAAGCTTAAAGGGACATCTACTTTTACATAAAAATACTAATGTCGTAGAAACGGGTAAATCGGCTCATTGTAATTATCAAACTACACCTAAAGGCGATTTAAATCAGTATCTCTTGCTGCATTCAGATGAGACTGAAATGTTTTTTATTTATGAAACCGGCATATTTAAATGTGTCCATTGTAGTTATCAAACAGTACGGAAATATAATATAAATCAACATCTATTACGACATAAAAATCCTAACGAAATTGAGATGTTTAAATGCGTTCATTGTAATTTTCGTACAAGACATAAATACAGTTTAAAGGGGCATCTATTACGACATTCGTTGCAATAAAGTTGAAATGTTTAAATCGGTGCGTTGTGACTTTAAAATAAAAAAAAAAATAAATTTAAGGAATTCCGAAATATTCCGAGATAAATATTGCAATAAAGTTAAAATCTTTAAATGTGCCCATTGTGATTTTGAAACAGAACATAAAACAGCTATTATAATCGGACGAAGTTGATATTACATTTTTGACACAATATTTGATGTCACACACAACAAATGATTGACAAATGCAGGACGGCTTATAACATCTCGCTTAAAGTGTATTTGTTTGGAGTTGATAGTAAAGTTGTCTCATTGTAGATGCAAATACATGTTGGGGTGTGCCCAAAAACAAGAGATTCTTATGCATTTTACTGGATTTTGCTACCTATTTTAAATTATTTTTAAGGATTCACCCTATTTTAGGCAGAAAACCTCTGCTATACAATAGAGTCATAAAATGTAAATGAAGGTTCATCGGAAGCATAGCCGTCCGAGCGTAACCTGCTTTTAATGTTTAATAAATAAAATTATCTTAAAAATAAAGGTATAGATGATGATTATGATGATGTTAAGATAAGGCGCGTCGATAACGGAGGTCATTTGGCGCCAATATTTGTTGGGTTTATATCTTGAATAAAGGTTTGCTTCTTTCAGAAATTCTATTAAATTCCTTATATCTTCTTCATTTGGGGTCATTATCTCTTTAAGAAGTTTTTGTAAGTTGTATTTTAATCTGAGATGGGTGTAGTCTCTGGATAAAATGTGTTTTATAGTGAGTGTGGTTTGGTATGATTGGCAAGTGGGAGATGGTTCACTCTTGAGTAGGTAGGCATGGGTAAGGTACGTATGTCCTATTGCCATTCTCCTCCATACGACATTTTCCCTGCGTGTTAAATTTGAAAGGTAAAGGGTGGGTATACATTTGGTTTTGATTCCCATAGTTTATTTTCATCCTGTAGGTCCCAAGAGAGTTGAGATGTTTAAATGCGGTCATTGTAATTTTGGTACAAGACATAAATACAGTTTAAAGGGGCATCTGTTACGACATAATCGTTGCAATAAAGTTGAAATGTTTAAATCGGTGCGTTGTGACTTTAAAATAAAAAAAAAATAAATTTAAGGAAATATCTATTCCGAGATAAATATTGCAATAAAGTTAAAATCTTTAAATGTGCCCATTGTGATTTTGAAACAGAACATAAAACAGCTATTATTACATGGAAATGCCAACGAAATTTAAATATTTAAAGCGAAATTGAAATGTTACAATTTCAACCAGCATATAATATAATACATAAAAATTCGAATGTTTAAATGTACTCATTATAAATTTCAAATAAAACGTAAAGGAAGTTTGAAGGGAGATTACTACATAAAAATTCTAATAAAGTTGTTAAGTTTAAACGCCACCATTGTAGTTTGAAATGACACTGCATTCATCATCACATCATCATCATCAGCTTATGCTGTGCACTGCTGGACGAAAGCCTCCCCAAGTCTTGCCCCCTTTTTTTGTTCTGGGCCGCTTGTACCCAATTTCCAGCCACTCTTTTCAAATCGTCAGCCCACCAGACTTGGTGGTCTACCTCTACTCCGATAGGCTTCAAATCTTGATCACCACTCTATAATTATCTTTGTCCATCGTCCATCTTTAAACCTAGCAACATGCCCAGCCCAGTTCCATTTCAGGTGTAGAATGAATTTGACTGTGTCTTGTACCTCTGTTCTCTTCCTGATAATGTGATTTGGGATCTGATCTCTAAGAGTAACGCAATTTTTCGTTGCATGACACATATTTTATTGATGTTTTTCTTCGTCATTCTGAGAGTATCGGCTCCGTATGTAAGAACGGGGAGAACGCATCTGTCAAATACCTTTCTTTTTAAACACATAGGAAAATTAGATTTGAATACATAGGTCAGTTTGCCATATGCAGTCCAGGAGAGACCTATTTGCTGAATTTCTTGTGTTTGGTTTCTCATCCTATGCTGATTTCCTGTCCCAGGTATTTATATTCGTGCACTTGCTCGATCTCTAATTTATTCAGTTTTATAGTCCCTCTTAATACAAGATTTGTCATAAACTGGGTCTTGGATAGAGATGATTAGACCAACCTTTCCTGAAGCATGTGTAGCATACTTTGTGCTTCTTATATTTTGTCTGTTATTAAAACAATATCGTCGGCGAAACAGAGGTGATTTAACTTTTCACCGTCAATGTTAGGTCCTATTCTTTCCCAGTTTATTGATTTTAAGGAGTGTTACGAAAAGCTTGGGAGAGAGCGTATCACCCTGCAGTACTCCTCTTTCGATTCGAAATTTACGGGTGGATTGGTTAGTTTGTGTTTTAACATGAGTGGTGGCGTTTTCATATATGTATTTAATTACATTAGAATATGGATAATCAATATGACACTCAGCCAGCGCTTCCAAAAGTCTTTTCGAAGTCCCCAAGAGGCTTATTATATTCTATACATTTTTCACTGAGGATTTTAACTCTAAGCAGATGGTGGTTTGTTCCATATCTCGAGCGGAAACCTGCCTGCTCTTTTGAGAGGAAAAACTACAATTTATTTGCTAAGCGTTTGGTAAATATTTTCGTGAATAACTTGTATACATGGCTCAGGAGGCTAATGGGTCGATAGTTTGTAAGGTCTGAAATATTTCCTTTTTTATGCGTGATGACGATAGTTGCGATGGAGTTATTCCTTCCAGGAGGCATTTATTGAATAACATTTTAAGATTTGATAATTTGTTGTCCTCCTTGTTTAATTGCCTCTACTCCTTTAAGGCTGATGTGATTTCTTCTTCTGTGATGTCTGGGATATCCTCTGACCCCTGATTTAGGACTTTTGATATGTTGATTTCTGTTTTTTTATCTTGTTAGGTATAGAATTGTTGATAAAATAATTCGATGATCTGTAAAATATCTCTTTTGTTTGTTATTACATTACCATGCATGTCCTTTATCTTGCATATGTCTTTCCTTCCCATTATGTTCTTCCTTTTCAAAACTTTTAAGCTTTTATTCTGTTCTACAACGTTTTTAATTTCCTCTACATTTTTTTGTCTTTTCTAATTTCCCTCGATATCTCTCTATGTATAGTTCTGTATTCATCTGTAGTCTTATCTACCATTTCTCTCATTTGCTTCATTAGCTGTTTTACTCTTTGATTTATTTTCTGTGGTTTTTGTTCTTTTGGGAAAGTTTTGTCGATGGCATTTTCTATACTATTTTTGATGTTTTCCAATATGTCATCAACTGCTGTATCTTCATTGTATCCCACGGAGCTTGTGATCTCCCTTCTATAAGGATCTACATCCTGCGGAGTTGTCCATTTCTTGTGGTTTCTTTTGAGAAACATGTTGTTTCTTTCCTGTTTAATGGTAACAAACACTTTTGCTGTCACAATGCGATGGTCATTCCCAACTGAACATCTGTTTAGGACACTTACGTCTTGGATAATGTCTTTTCTGTTGCTGATTATAAATTATACTGCATTTTTTTATTTTGCCATCTGGGCTAGATCATGCCCATTTTTTTGGTTTTTTGAAGAAGGTATTCATTACATATAAACTATTTTGACGTAAAAAAGTCTATTAGTGTCCTCCCTCTTTCGCTTCGATCTCTTAGCCCATGATGACCTATTGCAGTTTCCCCTTCGTCCTCTCTGCTTCCAAACTTGGCATTGAGGTCACTGATCAACATCGTAAAATGCTTTTTTCCGTCTTATAGAGCAGTGGAAATTTCTTCATGATATGTTTCTGTTTCATCCTCGATGTGGATGCTCGTTGGTGCATAGGCCTGAACACTTTTTAGAGAGTATCTTTGATTTAGTTGGATTATCAGATATATGGCTCTCGGATTAACACTCTTAATTTCAATAATTTGGTCAACATGCTTCTTATTTACCAAGAAGCCGACTCGTCTAATCAAGGTATCTTCACCTGCATAATACAGACTGTTTCCGGAGTTCAATATGATTTGGTCCTCTTCAGTTCTGTGGACTTCGCTTAGACCTATTATATCCCATTTAATGTTTTTAAGTTCCTCTTCCAATTCCATTAGCTTTTCATCTGTTGACAGTGTTCTTACATTATATGTTGCTATATGAAGTAGCTGTAATATGCGATTTTCAGATCTTTTGTTGTTTGGTGGTAAATTTAACGAGTTTTTACCTCTCCCAAAATCCTTGAGGCAGGCTTTTTCAAGGTGTAGCACTTGTCATTTAATGAGCCATCTACCTGGGGTACCTTTCCAGAAGTTTTATAATTCGTCATATTTAGTATTATTACATAAAAATTCTCATGAAGTAGAAATGTTTAAATGCGCTCATTATAATTTTCAAACAAAATATAAAAAAAAGTTTAGAGGGACATGTATTACTACATAAAAATTCCTAGAAACGATTAAATGCGCTCATTGTAATTTCCAAACAAAACATAAAATAAGTTTAAAGAGACATCTGTTAGTACGTAACAATTCGGATGAAGTAGAAATGTTTAAATGTGCTCATTGTGATTTTCAAACAAAGTATAAAATAACTTTAAAATTACATCTCTTACTACATAAAAATTTCCTTGAATTGAAAATGTTTAAATGCGTTCATTGTGCTTTTCAAAAAAAATCTAAAATAAGCGTAAAGGGACAGCTTCTCAAAAGTTGGGAATATTATTTCGAACCAGAAAGCTTTACACTCCACAACAACTGTTAATTCTTTACAAAGCTTAAATTCGATCAACTATGGGATATTGCTCCCATGTTTGGGGCTCCGCTCCCAAACATACACTGCATTTGTTGGATTCTATTCAGAGTGTATTCAGGTGCATTTGATGTTCAACAATTATTCTTGGATTTTGGGTGCCCCATATTCTGCAATTTTGTTTATTCACGTGACCATTGAGGTGGAAATGGGCCCCATCGCTCATTATGAGTTTGTGAATAAACTCGTTTTCTAGGCACAATTCTTGCAAACGGCGACTATATTGAATGCGTCTTTGTGCATCATTTGGTTTTAACTCATGAACCAATTGAATCTTATATGGGAAAAGGTGTAAATTATGTAAAATTCTTTGCAAAGATCGCCTAGACATCACCAACTGCTGAGAACGTCGCCTGGTGGAAGTTTCGGGGTTTTCCTCAATACTTGCTTGCACCCGAGCAATGTTCACATCATTTCGAACTGCACGAGGTCTTCCAGCACGCGGAAGATCACAGACAGCCCCTTGTTGCCGAAAACGCTGAACCAATCGGTAAATTGTTGGAGCGCTAGGTGCATTTCGAACATGAAAGAAATTTCGATATGATCTTTGTGTCTGAATAATCGAATGCTGACTTTCATAATAAAATTGAACAACTTTGGTTCTTTGTTCTGTGCTGAGTCTTTCCATCATAAATTTCCCAAGATTTTCAAAGTTAATTCTGAAAAAAAAAAATAAAAAAAAGACGTTAACAAAAAATTTATTCACTTATTAAATCATACTTATGCGCCACCCTATAGATGCAAATACATGTTGGGGTGTGCCCAAAAACAAGAAATTCTTATGCATTTTTACTGGATTTTGCGACCTATTTTAAATTATTTTAGGCAGAAAACCTCTGCTATACAATAGAGTCATAAAATGTAAATGAGGGTTCATCGGAAGCATAGCCGTCCGAGCGTAATCTGCTTTTAATGTTTAATAAATAAAATTATCTTAAAAATAAAGGTATAGATGATGATTTTGATAATGTTAAGATAAGGCGCGTCGATAACGGAGGTCATTTGGCGCCAACGTTTGTTGGGTTTATATCTTGAAATAAAGGTTTGCTTCTTTCAGAAATTCTATTAAACTCCTTATGTCTTCTTCATTTGGGGTCATTATTTCTTTAAGAGGTTTTTGTAAGTTGTATTTTACTCTGAGATGGGTGTAGTCTCTGGATAAAATGTGTTTTTATGGTGAGTGTGGCTTGGTATGATTGGCAAGTGGGAGATGGTTCACTCTGGAGTAGATAGGCATGGGTAAGGTACGTATGTCCTGTTGCCATTCTCCTCCATACATTTTCCCTGCGTATTAAATTTGAAAGGTGAAAGGGTGGGTACACATTTGGTTTTGATTCCCATAGTTTATTTTCATCCTGTAGGTCCCAAGAGAGTTGGAACATATTTTTTATTGTGTTTTTAAAATGGAAAATTAGGTCGGTTGGTGATAAGATTTTGTTCTCGATTTTTCCTGATGACATTGCAGCTTTGGCGTTTTTGTCCGCTATTTCGTTCCCTCTTATATTGACGTGATCATAGAAGCTCAATTTGAATTTGTCGAATGTTACATATTTGTATAAGGTTTACTATGTTTAATACTAAAGGTATAGATGTTTTGGATGCTTTGATGGAATGCAGGGATCTGAGGGAATCGGTTATGATTAATATGTTTGTTTTTTATTGCTGTTCTGATAGCCTCTCTTATAGCCATTAGTTCCGCCGTGAAGACCGAGGTGACTTTGTTTAATTTGTATTTTACCATGGAAGTGGGAGAGATTAGGGTTGCGCCCGTCACCAGGTTGGTGTAATAGTGTGCAAAGTTTTGATATTCGTCCTGTAGTATTTGTGCAAATGAAGTCTTTAGTATTATCGGAGGAGTTGATATCTTATTGTGTTTCGTTAAGATGAGTTTAATTTTTGGTGGCTGAGCTGTCCGTGGAGGAAATAATTGGTATTTGGATGTGTCTGGAAAATTAAATGTAGAATTATGTGTGGAAAGAAAGGTTTTCATTCTGGATCGTATGGTTTTTGGATTGTATCATTTTTGGTGAATGTGTTGTATGTTTAATAATTTTGTTGTATGAGTTCTAAAGAGTGAGATGGAGTAAAGTCGCATTAGGGAAAGTCTTTGTAAAGTGAGGGCTAGTATTGATGCTATGTTCTGTAAGCTTGAGACCGGAGATGTTCTGAATGCCCCTGTTGATAGTCTTATAGCTTGATTCTGAATTACCTCGAGCGATTTTTTGAGGGAGGGACCGCATCATAGATAAAATCTCCGTAGTTTATCTTTGATAGGATAACAGATTTGTACAATTTTATTAGTAAGGGGAAGTCTGCTTCCCAAGATGTAATTGATAATTGTTTTATTATATTCAAGTCGTTTGCTGCTTCTATTTTAAGGTATTCTATCTGGTTTTTCCAACTTAGTTTATTATCAAAGATTAATCCCAGAATGGAAACACTGTTCTTCATTGGAATAATGGAGTTTTCTAGGGAAAGGATGTATGTCTTTGAGCAGCTTCCTTTTCTGCAGAAATGGGTGGAGGAGGATTTCGATGGGGAAAAGTTGAAACATGTTTGCCTAGACCAATTTGTTCTATTGTTCAATGTTGATTGCAGATTATTGGTAATGGTGGTCTTTTCTGATGCGGAGCTACAAATTAAGATGTCATCTGCAAAGAGTTTCAGTGATGTATTTATCGGGATGTGTTGCTCGATGGTCTGGATGGCCAAGAGGAAGAGAGTTGGGCTTAGGACTGAACCCTGGGGAACTCCCGATTTAAATTCGTATTTATTTGAGTAATGATTGTTTATCCTGACTGTAAATGAGCGTGGTTGTAGAAAATTTGTAATGAATTTGAGAAGGTGGCCCGTTAAACCAGTCGTCTTTAGTTGATTTATAATGATGTGTGTGCTTGTTGTGTCAAAGTCACTTTGCAAGTCCAGTGATATTGCTAGAAAGTGAGAGTTTCTGTGGAAGAAGTTTCTTATTTTAGAGTCGAGGTGGGCTAAGTATTCTATTGCGGAATGATGCTTGCGGAATCCGTACTGATTGTTGCCGAGGAGATTTTTTTTGCTTCCAAGATCCATTTCAATCGATCCCTGACCATCCTCTCCATCACTTTGTAGAGCTGATTTGTCAATGATATTGGTCCATAGCTGTCCAGTTAATTTCTTGGTTTTCCTGGTTTATGAATGGGTATGACGGTTGTTGGCCTCCAAGGTGTAGGAAAAGTGTCTGTGTTCCATAAGTAATTGAAATATTTCAGTATTTTTAGTTCGTAATGTGTAGGTAGGTTTTTGATAAATTGGGTATGTAAGCCATCGGGTCTGGGGGCAGTGTTTTTTTATTTATTTAGGGAAAGTTGAAATTCTGTGAGAGTAAATGGGAGATTGTAATTTTGGGGGTTAGGGGAGTTGAATTCGTTAGGGTGTGTTTGAGAAAGTGTAGTGTGGTCGGGTTGTATATTATGAAGATGGGGAGGTTGGTGGATTGTTTTGTTTCGAAAAGAAGCTACAAGGTTGTTGCTGATTGAATCAAGGTCTGTTTTCCATGAATTATTTATCATTAAGCCCGGGACGGTTCTCGGTGGAGAGCCCTTCATCTTTCTGATGCTTCTCCAGACTTCTGTGGAAGGTGTTGAGGTGTTTATTTTTAATACAAATTTATTCCAAGAGACAATTTTTACTTGTTTGATTATTCTTTTCGATGCAGCCCTTTTCTTCTTGAAAGTTATGAAGTTTTCGCTGGAGGGGTGTCTTTTAAGTAAATTCAAGGCTCTTTTCCTTCCCCTTATAGCTGTTGAGCATGTTTGAGTCCACCATGGGACCAGAATTTTTTGGTAGGGTTTTGTCTGTGTTGCGGGATCGAAGAAGAGGCTGCATGTGAAGTTATAGAAGAAGAAGTTATTGAAAGAAGAAGTTATAGAAATAGAAAGTTATAGAAATATAAGATTTATTGCCAAAAATTGTTTAATCTATAGATCTATGTATATATATATAAATTCACAATTCACGATATATAAGTACTTCAATTACAATCAAAAACAATCATCATTTTCAAAATCTGAAGACCCGACTTCTCTTAAATTGATAATTAATTATTTCCACAGTTTCTTCGATGTATTCGTCAAGTTTCCACAGTTTATTTTCTTCTTCTATAACATGTCGAATGGCATTTTTCCCGGCGGGTAGTAATTGCCTTCCGTCTTAACGTTTGAACGTGAAGTTTTTCCTTGCAACGAAACCTTTCACTTGTGTCCAAATTAGCTCTATGGCAGAGGTGTCAAACTCAATTTTGCAGAGGGCCATATATTAAATTTAGAATGTGTAGGCGGGCCAGATTCAAATAAAAAAAATGTACTGAATTATTATACCATTTTATTTATTTAATTATATAGTATATAATATACGGTTGTTAAAAATTATATCAAAGTTATAAAAGAGGGTAATTATTTTGAGCTCGAGGATTTAGATACCTGACTTCTCTTGTTTTTGACAAGCTCATTGATGTCAGGTATCATATTCGTTGTAGTTATTTTAAGAATTGATTGGAAATGTTCATTCGAAAGTCTTGTGCGATGTTTGTTCTTATTTATTGTGTATAAAATGTAAGAGCGTTAATCTCTTTAAATTTTTTCTTTCAAAATACTGTCCAATTTAAGATCTATCAACTCCATTTGCAAATGAACTGGTGCCTGTGAAGCTTCAAAATTGAATGGATTGTTGAAAATTGGGAATTCCATTTCATTCATTTTGTGAAAGTCTTCAAAACGATTGTTGAATTCCGTGATCAAATTTTGCAGAAGTTGAGAATATTGACCCAATTTTTTTTTTGGTTCACTGTGCCAAATGATTTTAAATGAGGGAAATGATCCAAAGTTTGATTTTTTACCTGATTTTCGCACAGCCTCAACTTTGTTTCAAAGGCTTGAATACATGAATACATTTGAGTGACAATCAGATTTTTACCCTGTAACTTTACATTCAGATCAGTCAAGTGTTTATTCATATCTACCAAAAAGGCACAATCAACCCACCAGTCATTGTCATAATCAATTGGGTTGCCTTTTTCTAACATGAAAGCTTGAATAGGGTCACGTAATGCAAACAATTTTTCTAAAACTACTCCTCGACTGAGCCAACGAACTTCGGTGAAGTAAGGAACATCAGAAAATTTTTTCGTCCAAATCTTGTAAAAACTGCCTGAACTGTCGGTGATTTAGTCCTCTGCTCCTTATAAAATTTACTATTTTAATTATAGGTTAATTTTTAAATGTTTGGATGCCAATGATTCCTGATGAATTATACAGTGAAATCCCACAAAATTCCCTGATGTTTTCTGTTTTAATTTAGTTACAACGCCCGAATGTTTGCCAGCCATGGCAGGAGCGCAATCCGTAGTTGTGCTGCTAAGTATATTCCAGTCGAGTTCATATTCTGCTATCAAATGCTCAATTGCAGAATAAATATCATTTGCTGTTGTAGTACCTGTCAATGGAACGCACTTTAATAGTTCTTTAGTTATTTCAAAGTTACTGTTAATACCTCGTATAAAAACAGCAAGTTGAGCTGTATCAACAGTATCAGTGCTCTCGTCAACAGCTAGTGAAAAGTTTGTAAATTCCTTAATTTTCTCCTTCAGTTGAAGAACCAAATTTTGAGATAAATCATTTATTCTTGAAGCAACAGTGTTTCTTGACAGCGAAATATTTTGAATTATTGACTTTTGAAATGGAAATGAAACATCGGCAACTTTCAACATACAGTCTTTAATAAAATCACCATCAGTGAAAGGTTTTTGATCTCTTCGCGATTTCTAATGCAATAATGAAACTTGATTTCAGGGCATCTTCGCTCTCAGTATTAGCTTTAGTAAACATCGATTGTTGACCTTGAAGTTTAGATTTTAAAGATGACAATGTGTCCATTCTTATTTTTTCAGTGTAACAATCGAATATTGATTTATGATTCGTATCATAGTGTCTCTTCAAGTTAAACTCCTTACAAACAGCAACTGTTTGATTGCAAATCAAATACAGTGGTTTACCTTTCCATTCTATGAAAAAATATGCAATTTCCCATTTAGACTGAAAAACTCTGCACTCACTATCAACTTTACGTTTTTGTGACATTATACCAAAATTGTAACAATTATGGAACTCGACACAACAATTATGAATATCGCACGCGCACGACACAAACAAATGCACAATACCTTCACAATTACTACTTCGCAGTACAACTAAAATCCTTCTCCGACCGTATCGCTTCGATTACTCGACTCACACTCAACTGACTCACGTCGCGCCGACGCACTCCTTTTATAATATCGATAAGGAAGGTTCTAGTCTAGACTCGAAGCGCGTGGAAGATTCTATTGTTCTCAACAAAAATAATAGGGTATTTCCGCTTGTTGCTAAGAGATGGCGTTACTGTCTATCTCTCTCGCTTGTCAAGGCACGCGCTGCCCTTGAAATTACTTATAAATGTAGTGTGCGCATTTTAAAACTTCCGTAGAGGAATCGAGTGAAGTCTAAAAGCTCTAAAAAACATGATTCTTCTTTCTGTGACACATTGCGATCGCGGGCCTTATTGATACGTCTCGGGGGCCGGATGCGGCCCACGGGCCGTATCTTTGACATCCCTGCTGTATGGGATTCAGTTCGCAATGATATGGAGGTAATCTTTGCCATCTCGTCGACTGCGTATTTCTTGAACTGTGCCTTATTTTGTTTCGCTTTTAACATACCATCTTTATGTTTGAGATTTTTGTCTCTTATCCATTGAAGAATATCCGCTTTCTTCCATGAATTTGTTGGAGGTCGTTCTAACAATCGAGAATGGTATGGGGCATTGTCTAATACTGTAACTGATTCTGCTGGTATACATTCATTCATTTGTTGGAGGTACTCCTCAAAAACATCTGCCGTCATCTCCTCATGGTCATCTTTAGTTGACTTTAATTCGAATTCCAACAAGCCAGAATCGAGAAATCCCTTTTCACTACCGATATGTGCTATAATTAGCCTAGTTTTTTGGCACTCTTAATGTTTTTGTCCGTCCAGAATTTTTTCACTGTGCGTCCCTCATTAACCCAAGTCTCATCTAAATAAAAAGTATTTCTTTCTTCGGCTCCAAATTTTCTGATTGCTCGTGGATATTCTCTTCTCCAACAAATTATTTCTGTTTTATCGATAAGAACAGATTTTCTATTGCGTTTTTTCCAAACGAAAATTTAGATTATGAAGTCCTGGTCTTCTCTGATTTCTTGCAAAACTTTATGTAGTAGGTATTTCTTTCTTAATAAAAAAAATTGTGTACTTTTCATCTTATTGCGTTTTTAAAGTCTTCATCGACCTCTAAGGGCTTCTTTCCTTTATGATTCTGAGGTTCGTTGCAAGGACCGCGTTTTCTTTCTTTTAGAAATCTATAAATAGTTGCTGATCCAACTCCCGTCATGTTGGCACAGGTTTTCACAATTTCACGGACTTGGCTTGTTGGCTATTGATGCACTAGGGCTTTGTGAACGTTAAGTATTATTGTTTTTTCTCGCAGGTAAAGTTCAGATTTACAGACTCCGCGAAATTTGACCGGGGCAAAACGGAAAGTTGAAGCCATCGCTGTTCTGATTTGAACTAAGCATATTACAGGTTTTTGCTTTATTTTTATATTTACTCAGAATGTTTTTATTGCATACTTAGGTACTTAGGCACCTACCTACCGCTAAGTACTTTGGTTAATTATGTTCCAATAACTGCTAAAATCCCAAATAATTTTATATACCTATTACACAGCCCCACAAAAAAAAAGTGGGGTATACTTTTGATGCGATATGTCAGATCCGTAGTATTTTTGCCCGCTGATCACGAATCTGACGTCAGAATATCGCCATCACATCTCAATTTTTTTCTAACCTCAAAAAATAGGTAAAAATTAGTAAAAATTAAGAAAAATATACTCCTAAAAAATTGATTCAAGCTTTTTCATGAATCCAAAGATGTATTAATATGTATTCGGACACGCTAAGCTAATATTCATCGGTTGGATTAAGCCATTCAGTTCTGTTTTCTTTCTAACCTCAATAAATCAGACAGATATAGTGCTTCTCGAATGCAAAAACGAATTCAAATTAAAATTCAACCGATTTTTACCAAATTTGGTACACGGGGGTTTTTTTGGGTTGCTGATCATGAATCTGAGGTCGGATTTGCAAAATTCAAAATGGCGGATCCAAGATGGCGGACAAAATTTTTGAAAACCAACCGGTTCCTACCAAATTTGGTATACAGTTGGGGAATCCTCAAACCTGATACTCTTAAACCCTAAACCCTGAAACCTTAGACTCCCACACCCTGTAACCTCAAAAAATAGACCTCAATAACCCTGTAACTTTAAAAATGAGACCCAATAAACTCAAAACCAGGACTTTTAAACCATATACTCTCAAATAGTAGACCCTTAAGCCCTAGAATTGCGAAGGTTAGACCCGCGCCTAACTTTCCTTTTTTTGGCTGTATCTTATTCTTTTTTCCGCGAATGACCTATTCAAAGGCTTTCTGCCCAAACGCTTTTGAGGACTTGTTTCTCTTTTTAGCAACCAGCAATAGTCCGCTAGCATATGGTCATCCCATCGTCCTTGATACCGATTTTCTATGATTTTCAGATCTTGGTGAAAACGTTCCCCTTGCTCCTCACTGTAGTCACCAAGATTATCTGGGAAATCATCGATGTGGGAGTCCAGGAATTGTAATTTTAGATTCATTAAGCAACCTAATATTTGAAAATTTTTTACCATTTTCTCGACTATTTCTTTGTACTTAGGACTTTTATTATTTCCCAAAAAGTTTGTTGCGACTTCTTTAAAACTAAGCCAAGCAGCTTTTTCAACTTTATTCATTTTAGTAACAAATAATGAATCTTGAAACAATTTTCTTATTTGTGGCCCGTCAAATACGCCTGCCTTAATTTTAGCTTCAGAAAATTTCGGAAATTTTTTATGCAATTATTTGAAACATGGGTCGTTTGTATCTAATGCTCTCGTGAATTGCTTCATAAGTCCAAGCTTAATGTGAAGCGGGGGAATAAGAATTTTTCCTGGATCTACCAATGGTGGAAACAATACATTATTTTCACCAGGAGTGAACGATTCTCTTGTTGGCTAAATTTTTTTCTTATAATGACGTTCCCTGTCTTTGCTATTCCACAGACATTTATAACAGGGATAAAGTGTAAACCCTGACTGTTGGCGAAGCAATATTGTTACAATTTTCAGATCTCCACAAATTTTCCAGTTATGATCAGCATATTTTATTTTTATCAAAAGCTGCTTCATTTTTTCATATTGCTCTTCCACAACTGTGGAATGAGCAATCGGAATGGGAGCGTAAACGTTGGTATTATGCAGCAAAACTGCCTTAATGCTCCGTTTAGAAGAATCAATGAACAGTCTCCATTCTTCAGGATCGTGTGAGTTATTTTGAAATTCATCCATTAGACCTTTTACATCGGTACAATATGAAAGTGACAATTCCTCGTCCATTGTGAAATATTTTCGAAATTCTTCATCTCTGTTTCTATAATAAGAAATCGTAGCTTCTGGCTTAAGTAAATGTCTTTTTTTTAAAAAAGGAAGCAAGATGCTCTGAACCATCTTTGGATAAGCCTAAATCTCTGACTAGATCACTAAGTTCTGACTGTGATACGAGTATTGGTTCTGGTTTACGGTTGCATGGTAGAAATTCTTTATCTGTGTCACTAGTATATGATAGGTTGTCACTAGAACATTTATTAGTAACAGTGTTTGAATCTTTTTCGACAGTCTCAATGTTTTCGGGATGAACTGATAAGGTGAAATCATTTGTTTCCATAACATCAGCATCAAGTGGTTCAGGAGGCGGAATTAGTTTAGTTGGTCTTGTTACTGTCGAAACATCGTTATAAGTAATAGTGCTTTTATTTTTTCGGTTATGCCTAGATACAACATTCATACAAAAATAGCAATCATTTTCACTGTATGGTCTATTCCATATTGCTGGTCTGGAATATTTAATCGCCTTCTTATTGATGTACAACATTATTTTGCAAGAACTGCAAATAATGTGGGGAACCCAATCTGTATCCTGGTGCTGTATTTCAATGTTAAAACAATCCTTATATAAGGTTTTAATCTTATCCGTTATCGGTGACCCCATTTTACTCAATACGTGTTGACAGCAAATATAACAAAATGAATCACTGTTTTTATCGCACTTATGAAAAGTCCTTGTACCGTGAGACCGTTTTCTTGTAGCATTATACTCTACATGAGCCAAGTCACCCACACATGAAGAGCTACGGTCGCTGGATGACGACGGCTGCGGGCCCGCTTTCCCCACCCTGACCAACCGCCGATACTGGGTTTCCGAGTCCCTGCATCGTAATTCTCTTTCTTCTACCTGCCATGACGGCATCTAAGCCGTTATCCAGGGACTCTGTCGGCTAGTGGAGTAACACCGTTGCCCACCGTCACCACGTGGAGGAGCCCTGGATGCAGGTAGAAGAATAAAAATCGACCGATGAATTTTCTCGGCGTTCAAAATGGCGTGAAAACATCTGCCATCTTGAATTTTGCAAATCCAACCTCAGATTCGTGATCAGCGACCCAAAAAATCCCCGTGTACCAAATTTGGTAAGGATCGGTTGAATTTTAATTTGAATTCGTTTTTGCATTCGAGAAGCACTATATCTGTCTGATTTATTGAGGTTAGAAAGAAAACAGAACTGTATGGCTCAATCCAACCGATGAATATTAGCTAAGCGTGTCCGAATACATATTAATACATCTTTGGATTCATGAAAAAGCTTGAATCAATTTTTTAGGAGTATATTTTTCTTAATTTTTACCTATTTTTTGAGGTTAGAAAAAAATTGAGATGTGATGGCGATATTCTGACGTCAGATTCGTGATCAGCGGGCAAAAATACTATGGATCTGATATATCGCATCAAAAGTATACCCCACTTTTTTTTTTTGTGGGGCTGTGTTATCATTAAGCTTTATAACACTGTAGATTTCTAGTTCTTAAGAATTGTTAATTGTACTCGTTTAGGCCTTTATCATAAAAATAAGATTTTTAGTTTCATCATTTACTCATTAAAATAAACTTTGAAAAGCGTTAATTTATATACCTTATTGTAAAATTTAGAAGGCATGTAATAAAAGATTTTTTAGAGAAAGATCGGTCGCACTGTTGTTTAGAGATACAGGTGATTTAAACTAAAAATGCAAAGAATGGGTAGAGAAAAATTTCGGACGCTTATGTTTTATGATATTTTAATATTGTTGTGTGCTATCAACTCCAAACAAACTGACTTTAGTATAACGAATCAAAATTTCTTCGTTCAATTGTAAAGAAAGTTGCTCTAGATTTCAACTCATCAACTATGCGACTGCTTACGCGTTCAGATAACACATGTTGAAAAAGCCAATTAGCTAATCTCTGTTTCACATTCGACTGTCCATTCTCAGAGAAAAGTACCACTCGTCCTTCCCCACACGCAGTAAAAAATATTCGATATCGTTTTCAAGCACCGTAGTCTAAAACATATTAATAACTCTAAACATCAAAAATCTCATCTCAATCAATTTGCTAGACGTTAACCTGAGGGCAAATATGTCTTGACATAATCATGTTGCAGACATGATAACGAAAGCTTTTCAGAGTATGCAAAGCAGTATATGCGTTAAAACAGTTTTTGAAAATTTTTCAGCAGGATTGCCAAATAATAAAACTTTTTTGATGGGGCCTGAGAATATGGGAAAAATAACTAATACAGTTTAAAGAATTCAAAAAAAAAATCCTTTAAAAATCAATAAGCTTATTGTAAAATCAAAAGATATCTTGAAATAGTAGAAGAAAAAAAAAATAATACGTAGGTACACATTTAACGATGTTAATTTAATTGACATAAATTCATCATAGTTGAGTTTTTAAATAAAAAATAGTTATCGATTTTTTTTATTTTATTTTAAAACTTTATCATAAATAATATTGATAATTGATACGAAAAACTTTTTATTTTTTTTTACAATTAAGTATAATTCACTTAAAATTAATTAAAATTTGATGTTGCTTTAGGATTGATACGTCGTGCTGCTTGGAACCATTGATTTGGACGTTTAACATCTTGGGGCACATTTAAAAAAATTTTTTCGCGAGTTATTTTTGTAGTATTCGTACAAAATGGTACGAAATAGGCACGATAACTTCTTAGATTATACATTTTCAATAAATCTATCAGTACACTGATGATAATAACCAGAATAAATTGATTGAAAATTAAAACACTCGTATCAGCTGTCTGTGATGTTGAGGAAAAATAAACATTGCGAGGTCACACGCGCTCGGGTTTTTTCGGCGCGTCATCGGTAATAAGTTTAAATATTTATTTTCAATTTGATATAAAAAAAAATAGTTTTTTATAAAACTTATATATGATTTTTCCATTTAAGACGTTTTTTTCAAAACCCCAATTGTGTGGTCCTATGTATTCGTAATAAATCTATCAATACACTGATGATAATAACCAGAATAAATTGATTGAAAACTAAAACACTCGTATCAGCTGTCTGTGATGTTGAGGAAAAATAAACATCGCGAGGTCACACGCGCTCGGGTTTTTTCGGCGAGTCATCGGTAATGAGTTTAAATATTTATTTTCAATTTGATATAAAAAAAAAATAGTTTTGTTATAAAACTTATACATGATCTTTCCATTTAAGACGTTTTTTTCAAAACCCCAATTATGTGGTCCTATGTATTCGTAATACACCGTTGCCTCTTTAATGAGTAGTATATATATATATATATATATATATATATATATATATATATATATATATATATATATATATATATATAATATATATATATATATATATATATATATATATATATATATATATATATATATATATATATATATATATATATATATATATATATATATATATATATATATATATATATATATATATATATATTATATATATATATATATATATATATATATATATATATATATATATATATATATATATATATATATATATATATATATATATATATATATATATATATATATATATATATATATATTATATATATATATATATATATATATATATATATATATATATATATATATATAAATGTTTCATCATTAGCTTATTCCATCCATAGTCGGATGTAAGTCTCCTCAAGTTGTCTCCAATGAGCTTTGTTGTTTGCTTTTTGCATCCAGTCGTGTCCTACTAATCTTAAAATGTCGTCTGTCCATGTTGTCTGTGGTCTACCTCTGCATCTTTTGTGTTCTCTAGGCCTCCATTCAATTATAGGGCTTGTCCATCTGTTATCATTCAGTCTTGCGATATGGCCCGCCCGATTCCACCTTAATATACATATTCGTTGTATTACATCTGTCACTTTTGATCTTCGTCGTATCTCGATGCTAGGAATACGATCTTGGAGTCTAATATTTAGCATTCTCCCCTCCATTGCTTTTTGGGTTACCTAGAGTTTATTTATTATACTTTTATTTAAAGCCCACGTTTCAGTGCCATAGGTTAATACCAGCAGTACATATTGATTATATATATATATATATATATATATATATATATATATAATATATATATATATATATATATATATATATATATATATATATATATATATATATATATATATATATATATATATATATATATATGTATATGTATATATATATATATATATATATATATATATATATATATATATATATATATATATATGTATATATATATATATATATATATATATATATATATATATATATATATATATATATATGTATATATATATATATATATATATATATATATATATATATATATATATATATATATATATATATATATATATATATATATATATATACAGTTTTTAATAATTTATAGTATAGTATAGTAGGCAAGCAGATGAATCGTGTGTCTACGTTATAATATATCGGAGCAAACTTGCGGAAAATTTATAAACTTATTGAAATTAAAAATCTTATATTTATGTAAATTATTATATAGTATATATGTGTATATATGTGTACATATGTGTATATATGTGTACATATGTGTATATATGTGTATATATGTGTATATATGTGTATATATGTGTATATATGTGTATATATGTGTATATATGTGTATATATGTGTATATATGTGTATATATGTGTATATATGTGTATATATGTGTATATATGTGTATATATGTGTATATATGTGTATATATATATATATATATATATATATATATATATATATATATATATATACAGTTTTTAATAATTTATAGTACTCGGCAAGCAGATGAATCGTGTGTATACGTTATAATATATCGGAGCAAACTTGCGGAAAATTTATAAACTCTTATTGAAATTAAAAAATCTTATATTTATGTAAATTATTATATAGTGCCAATAATCTTTACTGCAGATGACGATAGTGAGAGTGATACTTAATTAGGCTTGGGTTAATTTTAATAAATAGCAGATCGTGCAATTTTTGTAGATTCTGTGACTGTTGTTACTTTTTAGTTTAAATTGATATAATAAGAATGTGTAAAATTTACTGTTAATTAAAGTAGTGCATATTATCCTTTATGTAACCCAAAGAGAAATAAATAAATAAAAATAAATATAGATATCTTTTTTTCAAAAATAAAAGGCGTTTGTTAGTACTATCATTATATACGATTAATTGTTAAATCATATTGCTATGAGGCTTATATTACGGTAGAATTTTGGAATCTTTAGCCCAATGACACTACACAACTAGTATCACCGTTATACCAAATACTCTATTTTCGCACTCGGTGAACATTTTGCTCACCATATTAGCATCATCCTTAGTGAACAATTACATACTTCGACTTAATTCCGGTCAAGTACCCAATAAAGAGTACTGTAAGGAATAGGTTCTGCGATTTCTGCCAGTTTTTTTTTTTTACCAGTTCCTGTGTTTAAGCTACACTAAACTTTGAAAAAAATTAAGAGCTCGAAGAATGGCTGTTAATTTGCAAGTCTAAATATTGATTTGACTAGTCGAGAATAACGGCAAACCAGTGCAATAAAGTTAAAATTCATTTTTTTATGTATTTAGTTCGAAATTGTGAGACTCAAGACAGAACGAAAACTACCTTAATATTGCATGTTAAAATTGTCAACACAATCAAAGGGCCAGTTTATAAATCTATTTATTCTTTTGGATAATGTTCTTTCATTCAAACCTGTTGACAATGCTCACTTGACCAGGTCTTCCTAGCGGGCGTTTCGTGCTTTTGGTGCGTCAATGGAAAATGTGGTGTAACTTCGTTATTTTTTTACAATAATTTAGAATATACATACCCAGATTTTTTTTTGCAAACTTATGTATGATGACACAGGTCTAACCTCCGATCCACCTCTACTACATGGGGTGAAAATTCCAGAGACTCTTGAAGAAAAAGCAATGTGTTGGCAAAAAATTGATTTTATTCGTTAATGTAGTTTGCTTCAAGAGCGGTACAGTTATTCCAGCGATCTTCCAACATTTGGATACCCTTCATATAGTACGATTTGTCGAGCTCTCTAAAATAAGCCTCAGTTTCCCTCCCCTTTTAAATTTGGATGAAGGTAATAATCGCTGGTGACGAGATCTGGTGAATACTGCAGATGAGGAAGCAAGTCCAATTTCCCCATCGATTTTATGGACATGTAAGGTCACACAACACTTTTTTCTTCGCTAAAGGCGGCCTTTTTGTCTTGATTTTACCATTCAAACGGTCCAATAAACCAACGTAATAGTTTCCCGCCCCTTATCAAGATAATCGATTAGTATTATTTAATACGCGTCTCAAAAAATACTTGCCAGACTTTTCCAGCTGATGTTTGCGGTTTTGGACGCTTCGGTCAACTTTCCTGCGATCCCAGCCACTCTGCAGCCTGACTGTTGAACTCAGGCGTGTAGTGGTGGTTCCACGTTTCGTTCATTGTTACGAATCGATACAAGAACTCCTTTGGATTACGCCGAAATAGTGCCAAACAGCGTTCTGGATCTTCGAGACTTTACTATTTTTGATTAATCGTGGGAGTGCGCGGCACCTTTTGGTCATATAGCTTTTTCATATATGCGTGAGGCATATTCTTGCACAATATGCCTCACGCATTCTTTTAATATCTTCACGATGTCAGCTATCTCTGTCACTTTCACTTTGCAGTCATTCAGAACCATATGGTTCATTTTTTTGTATTTTTTGAAGTGACTGTGGATGTTATTGATTATACGGTTGTTGTAGAACGTAATTCTAATACTTTTTGGTCTATGCTTGTGTTTCGACCTAAAATATATACACGGAATTAGTTAATAAGTTAGTTTTATCCTCAGTAGATGATAAAAGATTATTTATTCCACTTCATCAATGGGTTGGGGCAAATGATGATTTTTTTTGTTTACTGTACCTCCTGAACTTTACCTGGTTGATATATATATATATATATATATATATATATATATATATATATATATATATATATATATATATATATATATATATATATATATATATTATAGAAGGTAAACAACATTAGAAGGTATTTCAGCTTTCTATTTTATCTTACGTTGGGTGGTTAAAAAGTTAGAAATGCGTTTAGAATCTTTTGAAAAGGTAATTGAAATATAATTAATAATGTAACCTAGAGAATTTATGAAAAAAGGTTAACTTCTTTTAAAACATGGAATGGAAATTTTAATCTTAAAATACTAGCTGCTTCTGGCTTTTATTAGTGTTCCGTACGGAACACTTATAAGATCACTTCGGTGTCTGTCTGTCACACCTGATTTTCTCCGAAACTATTTTACATAGAAAGTTGAAATTTGGTAATAATATAGGAATTGATGGCCTCATCAGAGCCATGTAGTTTTGAGAGTTAAATTTTGACTTAAGGGGTTAGTTTTGGGGGATGAAATCGGAAGTGAAAAAAAATTTTTTTACTAGATCATCGAGTGTGGTATCAAATGAAAGCTTGTGAAAACACGAGTAAAAAATATATATATAATGTAATACTTGCGTGCACTTTTCTTTGTATTATTTTTAAAAAATCGCGAAAAATCGCTGTCCCCAGCCTTATCTCGAAAAGTACTTATCAAAAAATTTTGAAAAAATTCTGGAATATTCTCCACGGGGTGTAGATTGAACGAAAATTATCACGAGTGCCTTACCTTTAATAATTTACCTGGTATATAAAAAAAAAATAAAAATTTTAAGGTCATCAGATTTTAGTAAAGATTGGAAACAAACTTTGTTGAAAACTCATTTGGGGTGTATTTTGTGAAGTCACTGATCATTTAATTCCTCTGTAACAAAATTTTTTATTTTTAAAAGCAATCAACGTGCGGAACACTATTTGCGCAAGTTCAACTTACACTTGACCGGTTTTTTTTATTTAATGAAGCAGGATATTTATAAAAAGGTATCGCGGTGTTGAAATATTTCAATGATGGTAAGAAGATTGTCCTACTGATGAATATTATAAACTTTATAAACAATGTAATTTAGTAGATTGCTTGCGAAACTATAAAATTAAAAATATGAAGGTAAAAGTATTACAATTTATTATAAAAACATATTTTATTTGTATATTTTTATGATTTTTGTATAAACTGTCCGCACCTACCTTA
>CM032451.1:88745667-88795667 GCA_019049505.1 Pachyrhynchus sulphureomaculatus
TATATTCTTTCAGAGAGTGTTCTGACTTATGAGAGTTCTTTTCCGTATCTTCCAGGTCCTGAAGATGATGTACGATCTTAAAGATCTTTTTGTTCACTCTGTAATCCTAAGGGCTATCCCTAAGTTAAACCCCTTTTCGATATATATATATATATATATATATATATATATATATATATATATATATATATATATATATATATAATATATATATATATTATATAGTGCCACCCCCCTTACACGGACACCTTCCTTGAACGGATGTTTCTCATGGTCCTGACCGACTCTCATATATGGTAATTGGCATTGTGTTAACTCCCTCTTGGACGGACATTCTCTTGAACGGACGCAGACACAAAAAATGTTCTCTTAACCAGACAAAAAAACAATAAAAAATAAACGCCTTGTCTCATTTTTTTGTGGCAAGTATCGCTGTTGCGTTTCCCAATCGCGTCGCGCGCCAACGTCGCTGCCTGTCTTCACTGAGGGACTTCCCAAAGTAAACCGGGAATTTACCGATCTCAGTTTTTTCGGTACACGCGGGGATTTAATATTAGTCTGACACCTATGCGAAAAAGAGACAGTGGGCGACACATTCATTGTAGAAATAGCTCCAAATAGAAAAATTCTCACGCTTAAATAAAAAATTGAGATTGTTGAAGTTCACAATAAGGAAAGGTTAAGTGTAAGGGACTTATCCAAGCGTTTTAATATCTGAAAAGCACAAGCTGCTGATATAATTAAACATAAAGAAATAAAGAAACTGTTTGGCTGGTAATTGTACCAAAATTGACAAGTTATGTTATAACTGGTTTATAGCAGCTCGCCATAAGGCGATTCCTTTGACAAGTATGCACGTGAATAATTTTTGTTAGATAAGGTTTTCTGGAATTATTGCGTTGATTTTCTTTTCATATCAATTCAAAAAATTGTTAAAAGGGGTGAGAGTATCAGTAGGTTTGTCGTGACAAAAATGCAAATCAAAAGAAATAGCTGAGTCTCTGAGATATTCTACATTCAATGCTTCTTCTGGTTGGCTTAATAAATTTAGAATCCGCCACAACATAAGTTTTATGTTGTGGCGGTTGTCAACCACTTGACCAGGGAATTACAAAAAAAAATTAAAATTTATTACCGAAATCTAAAACTAAAACACCTGACAGTAAACACTGAAACTGCTGGTACAGCTTTTGAGATAATTAAGAAAATTACGCCATTGGATGCAGTTTACTTTGCAAAAACCGCTTGGGAACAAGTAACCAAGGAAACAGTTAAAAATTGCTTCCGTAAAACGGGATTTAAGCATGAAAATATGCAAAGTGAAGACCAGTTAACTGAGGCTGTTACATCTGATCCAGGAGATGACTTACCACTTATCATACTTGCAGATATCCTCAAAAATAAGAATTTGTTCTAGTTGACCGATAATGAAACATAGGTGAAAATTTGTATGTTGAAAATCCAGATTCAGAACAAGAAATCGAAAATCCAGTTGAAATACAAGGACTTCAAGAAGATTCTGATGTCGATGAGGTTTCAGTGCCAACAGATGCTAGGCTAAATTATGGTGAAGCTATTACCCTAACCAAGCAGCTTAAAAGTTTTGCCGAAGATCACTGAGATGCAGAGTCTTTAGAGCCTCTTTCCAAATTAGAAATACGATTTATAGACCGGGGAGATTTCCCGGTATATAGTTTTCGTACGGAATGAATGTTAAAAATTATAATGCCATCCGTTAGCTTAACAAGTAATGACTTCGTAACTTACTGTAGCCAATAGATTGGCTTCCTATATTTAAAAATAGGCGGCGCTTGTCGAAGTAGTTCTTATTACCAATTTCAATATAGCTTATTACATATCATAATAAACATATTTTCTGTTATTTACACTGATTTGCCTGTAACGTAAATCGGTCCGATTTTTGGGGTTCTGATTTCGATTCACTAGATCGATCCAGTGTGTCAGATCGATCTAAAAAATCGATTTTTTTACCCCAAAGAATCGATTATTCGATTACATACCTAGGAACAGTCTTAAGGAGGCCCTAACACGATCAAGCAGCTTGATCAAACAGTTCAGTCAATCGATTGATGCGCGCTTCAATCAACTTCAATCAACCCTTCAATCTTTTTATCAAAACTCAGTCACACTGAGTTTTCGACTCGGAAGGTGAACACACACTTCGAACAATGATATCCAACACGGATTTGGCCTTTCTAGCATTGACGTTGGTTGCCGTTAAAGGGAAAAACCAAAAGCGGAAACGACGTTGGTCCAAGGAATGGTACAAATTGAGAAATCGCTTCACTCATGAGCATTTACTTAACTTCCTACGCGTTTCCGAAGTCGGTGATTACAAAAACTTCATCAGAATGGACGAAGAGAGTTTTGATTTTATATTGCAATTGGTACGTCCCAAAATCGAGAAAAAGGATACTAATATGCGTGAAGCGATTCCTGCAAACTCAGAGACTTTCCATCACTTTAAGGTACCTAGCTTCTGGATTTGGAAGACCTGAAATTCTTGTGCGCTATTGCTTCTCAGACTCTGGAACTTATCATAATGGAAACTTGCTGAGCAATTATCGAGGCATTGAAAGACAACATTCAGGTATGTATGTATCTATATTTCCTTTAATACTTTTTTTATTAAACATATAAAGTAAAAATATAAGTAAAAATAACTGAATCATGTTTCAAATGAATGCACTTCTATAAAAACTGAAAATTGGTAAACAATTGCACATTGTTTACATTGAGGTAAATGGTGAAAAAAAATCAGCAGCATTTGCGCTATGAGAGGATTCTTGATATTGTTGTTGGTACGCTGAAGTGGGAGAAGGGCCAGAAGGAGAACTGTAAACTGGTTTTGCTGAGTTGGAATATCGTTGCAAATTGTGACCTGAATGATTCAAAAAATTCGAAGTAGACGATGACGAAGAAGATGCCGGTGAAGGTGACCAACGTGGGTGCATTTCAAAACGCAATCCTTCTCTTGTCAAGTTTCCCAATTCTGCTTCAAAAAGCGTGTCGTTTATGATTTTTTCAGCGAAGCGTCTTTGGTCAGAAAGTAGCCTTTTTAATTTCATTGCCCAGCCCTTAGCTATTATGTCCTCTTCTGTCTCAGGCCGCTTAAAATACTCAGTTGCTAATCCCACCAGTTGTTCAGTGGAATCTAGCTGAGTTTTCTTTTTTAGTGGAAGGGCTTGTTTGTGACTAGGTGGAGCAGCTTTGCTGGAAAGAGATACTTCACTTTGGGGGGCAAACTGTGACTGTGGGCCATCATCAGACAATGGTTCCTATAACAAAAAGCAATGCATAAATTAATGAATATGATGATAAACTTAATAGTACAAATAAGTGTTTTAAAGAGATATAATATTGTGATTTTCCTTAAAACTAACTTAAGTTCTCTATTTATAAACCTTAAAATTAAAATACCTATCATGAACCAATCCAACGTAGTGTGTTCAAATCTTGCGAGAATTGTCCATGGCAACACATTGGAATGAATGGACACAAGTAAACAAATAGTGCATCAGCAGCACTAAATAAACATAAAACAGACCTAAAACATGACTTTAGCTATAACGAAAAATGATTGACATCAAAAAAGAAAAAGTGTTTAAGTTAATTATTCCTATTGATGATGCTAGCATGATTAGAAAACTCCCATCGGGTCCAAAAATAAAATTTTTGATATAGTGGTGATAGATGTTGTATAGTATTACAACTTGATATTTTAAATAATTTGTAGCAACCATTTTGAGGGGGATATTAACCACAAGAAATAGTTCATTAAAATAAGTGCTTCAGAGATATTTAAAATTCAATTGCTATTACATGTATTTATTTCTCGTGTTACTATTAAAATGTTTGTTTCGTTTTCTGTTTAAGGTTCCTAAATCTGAAGAGGGATGGAAAAAGGTCGCACAGGAATTCGAAGATCAATGGAATTTCCATAATTGTATCGGGAGCGCCGATGGCAAGCACGTGTCACTCCAAAAGCCCGTTAACTCCGGTTCTTACTACTACAATAACAAAAAGTCATTTAGTATTGTGCTTATGGCTATTGTTAATGCAAATTATGAATTTATGGGACGTGGGAGCGAATGGTCGAGTGTCGGATGGAGGAGTGATGAAGAATACGTTGTTTTGGCAGAAGTTGTCTAACAACCAACTTAATATACCTGATTCTCGTGAGTTACCAGGTACTGATAAAAAATTTCCATACGTGTTCGTTGGTGATGAAGCTTTCCAACTAATGCCTAATTTTATGAAACCCTACAACAAAACCCTATTGACAGACGAGAGAAGGATATTCAATTACAGATTGTCCCGAGCAAGGAGGGTGGTTGAAAATTTTTTTGGAATATTAACCAAGAGATTCAAAATATTTCAAAAGGAAATTAAATTTGAACCTCACAAAGCTAGAAAAATTGTTCTGGCATGCTGTCATTTGCACAACTACTTTTGTATGAGGATCAGAGCCAAATATTTACAACCTAATGACGTTGATATTGAAAATGCTTGGACTGGTGCTGTGGAACCTGGGTCAGGGAGACAAGACGCTCAACTGATGGCACCACTTCAAAGAACTAAAGGCAATTCAGCTGTTGAAGCAAAAAAAGTGAGTGACGATTTTTGTGAATTCTTCAACACCTCTGGGTCAGTTCCATGGCAAAACAAGTACCTGAATAATTAGTATCAACAAGACTTGGGTAGCAGTAGTACCTACATGATTTTTTATTTTTTTTGTTTTATGAATAAAAAATGAGAAAACTGATACTTTATCTAACGTTATTTTATACCCATTCATACAACTAAGTAATACCTCAGAAGTATCCCAATCAAGTAACGAAGTTTAACATGAGAAATTTACATAATTAGATACAACAAAATAAAACTCTTACCTCTGAAGTTTCGGTTAGTGCCACTTCTATCTGATCCTTTATGAACGAAAGGTCATTGTAATACCACAACGAAGGTTCCGGGATGTCATCCGTCGACGCCCCAGACACTCTTTGTCTTTCGATTGCCTTGTATTCCCTGTTGAAATTGGTTCTCAAAACATTAATTTTCTTCTTCAATTCACTAACTGTGTAGTCCGGTTTTAACGCCTTCAATGCCCTTACTATTTTTTCAAAAGCAGCACTTTTTTATTCCTGTTGAAGTAATCCTTGCTCTTTACCTTCCAGAGTTCAGGGCAATCCCTGTACAAGTCTATTAGAAGGCTGACAAACTCATGTTCTGAACTTGTTGAAGTTTCCGATCGCGGTTGTTGGCTTTTTTCGACAATTTCCTTTTCGTTTTGCACGTGGTTTTCGGAGAGCGGTGTAACCTCCATGGTTGCCTGATATGTAACTAACGCAATGCTTGATCAAACTCCACCTAGACGGTCGAACGCTCGAGACAAATGCTTGAGTCATTCAAACATTCTATCAATCACCGTCAAGGCTTGGCTCAAGCATCAAACAGGTTCCTAGACGGTCAATCATGCTTGATTCAAGCTTTTGATCAAAATGATTGACCGTCTAGTGCCTTCTTTATAGCTTGTTCCTAACCTATAATTCTGTGTACAGTCCCTGGCCAAATTATTAGACGCACTGCAAGATTTCATGTAAAATATTAATTACCGAGTGATATTATACCGTTTTATTATTTTAAATTGATTTGTTTTTTTTTTTATATTATCCAATCAATTACCTATTTATTTGACATAAATAAAACAGCATTAATTTAGAAAAGCATAAGTTTATTAAGTTTTAAAGAAAAGTGAAATTAATGTTAGTAAAAGTCAATATTTAGTTGAGCCACCTTTAGCCGCTATCAAAGCTTTAATTCTGCGCGGCATGCTATCAATGCAAGATTGTACTGTCTCCTGCATTTGAGGATGATGATTCCACACATGAATAATCTTTTCTAGGAGCTGGGTTTTGTTGGTAATCACATCTTTAGCCACTTCTCTTTTCATCAGCTCCCACACATTTTCAATGGGGTTCATATCAGAGCTATTACCCGGCCAATCCAACAGAGGGATATTTTTTTCTGCCAAAAAAGCTTTAACAGACCGAGCAGAGTGGCAGGGAGCTCCATCTTGCATGAAAGTGAATGGTTCCCCATTTGGAAACCATTCTCTGAGCTGCGGAATCAACCGATTTTGTAATACTTCTTTGTACTGATCTTGCCTCATTATTCCTTTGACGACGTACAGACGTCCAGTGCCCTTGCCGCTGATGACTGACCAAATCATCACTTTGGTGGGATGTTTAACCGTCGGGACGACACAATCAGGATGAAACTTTTCTCCATGACGACGACGCACATACTGAGCTTTATTCTGCAAAATTTCGAATGTGCTTTCGTCACTGAAGCAGACCTGTCAAAAATAGGGAAAATATATAAACTTCCATGTTTATTTGCTTTATTTAACTGAAAATGATAATAATGTATCAATTATTGATTAAATTGCTGTATCTTACTGATCTCCAGAAGTCCACATCTTTGTCTTGCCATTGTTTGGCCCACTTCAGGCGCTTTGCTTTCATTGCAGCTGTTAACTTGGGCTTCCTGGCGGGGCGACAGGCCTTAAAATCTAATTCTTTCAATTTTCTTCGAACAGTGCGCTCAGAAGCATTTACGCTAGCATCCTGGAGTTGTGATTTTATTACCTTTGTGGTAGCAAATCTGTTTTCTACACAAATTTTCTTCAAACATCTCTCTAACCGTGGAGTGGAAAATTGGTTTTCTACCGCATCTTTTCTTTCTTTTCGGGCTTAATTCCTTCCCTGACTCAATTTTCTTTTTTATGCGTCGTACTCTAGCTTCAGAAACCTCCAATCTTCGTGATATTTCTCGGTTTTCGCAATCACAAGGGCCTTTACTTCAGCTTTTTTACGTGGTGAAAGATCGCCTTTTCTACCCATAATGAAAATAGTCCAATTACTTTTTTAAAACACTGCATACAAAATAAACTAATAACTGAGTAGTATAAAACTGTTTTAAACAAACAATCACAGTCCATAAAGTCACAGAAACACGTCCGTACCTGACTCGATTCCGATCGCGACTGATACAGGTTTGTACTTGTTTATGTTCATGTATCACTTTGCCAACACAGTGTTGCCATATGTTAAAAATAAATACAAATATGTAGTCTACAACAATTCTTTTAAATAAAAATCAATAATATTGTAGTTTAAATATACCATTATTGCATAAAAACTCTTAAGAAACATAAAATTACTAAAAAAAATACAGTGCGTCTAATAATTTGGCCAGGGACTGTATATGCCGTTTTATATTTAACGTAAAAAACTATTGAAAATATACCAAGTCCATACTTCAGCAGTCTACCCACTGTTCTCTTGTGTGTATGCGTTTCAAATTTGCTACAATTCGTTGTGTTTTACCCCCATTTTATATATTTGTATGGGAATTATTTAATTTACGTTTAATTTTAAAATAAAAATTATTCGCGATGAAAAAGTAATTTTACCAAAATCAACAGAACCTTTTCTTAAAGATCCTGAGACTTTTAATGCTATTAGTACTGGTACATTAATGGAAGAAAGAGTGGATTTATCTCGACTTTCTAGCATTAAAAAAGAAGCCGAACTTTATTATAATATAGGGATGTATGTAAAAGAGGACAAAAATATACCTCATACTGTTGTATTGGAAAATGAAAATAATGGTAAATTATTAATAAAAGTTGAACCAGAATCTTCAGATAAGTGAGTTTTTTTTTGTTTATTACATATGAGTTGTGCTTAATCCATAAGATACAGTTCAGATCATGAAACTTATTTCCAAATGGTCACTGAAACACAGTAAAAATGTAACACTCAGTAATGATACTTTAATACAACTCATTTTTCCTCTCACCTCTTGTCATCCCTATTAACTCATAATTTAAAAAAAATCATCTACTAACACATATTTTAATTACAATAAAAATTATATAGAACTTAGGTATCGTTCCCTGAATAATTAAATTCTAGTAAGATTATGGTAAAAGTATCTCTTGTATCTTATTTTATGTTTAACATACCATGTATATAAATTTTATGCCGTCATAAAAGACTTTAAATTAACATTTCACACAAAAACAAGGTCCATAATTTTTTTTAACATTCATTTTTTCCTAGATTTTAAGACCATGTAATGTTACTGATTTTTCACTTCAAATTGTACTTATTTTCATTTTTGTATCGAACGGTATATTAATCAAAGATTCCAAGCCGTTCGGTATATTAGTGTGCTGTGCGGGTTTCTGACCGAATCTTTCGGCACGCCGGGATTGGTTGAAAATGTGTATCCGGATTTTTGGTTCCGGCGTCGCGAGATTACCGAGAGAAGGCCCACGACTTATTTAAGGGTCCAGAGAACTACGGTCGAGGCTGAGTACCATCAAGCCGCAGCCAGGCGAATTTTCATCGGAGCCGCCAAAAAGCTTCCCTCGACGGAGCTGCAGTAAAGGCTCATTACAACAATCATGAGAGCTAAATAATGCACAAGTTTTTTAACGAAAAGCCGTAGTGGGCTCTCTAAGTGTTTACTAGAAAAGTGTGAAATCGGTCGTGTTCCATCGAAGCCGAAATAAAAACAGTAAGTTACCAAAACATCCTTCCATAGACTTATCCCTGAGTAGTGCCTTAACAGCAATATGAACTGACTAAAAAGTGAAGTGAAAAGCACTATTTTTCGTCTTCGGGAGTAGTCAGAGTTTAGAATTTAAATGTCATAACTACCAGTTAGGCTAAAATTTTTTGGTAATCCTGTAAAACTGCAAAGGTTAGAACTTTTTATTTTTAAAAAAACTTGAATAAATTTTCTTTTTGTTGATTAAAGCTAGTGTCTCACTGAATACCTATCTTACTTTTCAGGATAAGAACGGCTGTACCAAACTGATTTTTTTATTTACCAACAGTACACCCTTTCAGCATTTTTTCATTTTTTTAGCTGAAGTTAGATCCTTTCTATTTTAAAATGAATGGTGCCCAAAAGTCGTACAGCTGAGGTTTCTTTAAAAATAGAAAAGAATTCCAAAAAGACGTACAAAAATTATCTCTTACCCATATCTCTCTACCAAAGAAAACTGAGCTGGTGTGTGTTTAATTTCTTTAGTTCTTTTAAAATCAGGATTCACTCGATTCATTATCAGAAATTAAAGCGGGGCTGCAAGAAAATTGCGCTCAAGCTTGGGGCATCCAATATTCAAACGGTACAAAATTGCGCTCAAGCG
Organism: Pachyrhynchus sulphureomaculatus; assembly: GCA_019049505.1. NCBI lineage: Eukaryota > Metazoa > Arthropoda > Insecta > Coleoptera > Curculionidae > Pachyrhynchus > Pachyrhynchus sulphureomaculatus. The sequence goes on from CM032451.1 coordinate 88,754,915, forward strand.
TGGGACAAACAACTTCTCACAGGGTACAAAAAAAAAAAAAGATGCCTCAAAAAGAGGACAGTTTCACAGGTTACAATGTATACACTATTTATGAAAGATCTGTAAAAATAAAAAAGTTGAACTAATTTAATGTAAATTGCCCTCTAAATTTATGCTAGGTCATCAGATGCATGAGGTCCACATAAGCAAAACAGAAACAATGAATTCTTCAAAAAATGTTGATAATAGGAATATTCACTAATTTGGACTAAATGGAAATCAATAAGTCTGATGCTTCAAAAGTATACATATATTACTCTTAAAATCACTTAACAATAATTCTTTGCTGAAATAAGGACAAAATAAATTATTAGTCAAAACTATAAAATGCACACTTCTAGAAGTTATTCTATAACTTTTGTATTCTATGACTTGATAAATGGACCAAAAGTTATCAGCATGTTAAAATTTGATAAACTTCTGGACTTAATTGATGAAAACAGAAACATTTCAGTGCACAACAGTTATTCACATATTTATCTGGGACCCCAGCCTATTTTATTTTGTGGACAGCCCTATTATTTAACAGAATTGAATTATCTACTGAATAAAGGTCCAATCTTATTGTAGTGATGTTAAAAATTTTATCAAAAGGACACTGTGCTTTTTACTATGAAGTTATTTAAAATTATTGGTTTTAAACTCAGTAATAATTTAGTGACCATGTTAGCCCAAATTCTAAAGACAGGTCATATATACATAAAATTCAATATATGTTCATGATATATGTTTGGCTATAGCTCATGAAGGAAGAATCCAGTTCTTCACTTTCCGTGTATATGTAACATTTGGCAACGTTTTTATATTTTTAATTAACAGTTATTCAGAAATATTGAACATATTGATCGATTCAGAAAAATAAAATTAGGTATACTTACATTTGTAACATATTTTCCCTAAATTAATGGTCCTTTTATACATATATTTTAGTTGTGAATAAAAAATTAAAGTTTAAGTTAAACAGAAAATTAAAATATTAAAATATAATTTGTTTGTTATGGAGTTTTCAAGCATCAAACGAATTGTTAAAGAAGAATTTATAGAGAAAATGAACATTTACATTTTGATGGAACCAGTGAAATTGCACTTTTAGTTTGGTTCTTTTAGGGCCTTTTAATTAAGTTGGAATTCCTATGGTAAATTAAACTTAATCCTTTGTTTTTTAGCAAAATGAAGCTTGGGGAAACAAGCAATGACACATTTTTGAAGAGTGTAACTTAATAAAATCTGAAGAGGTTCATATAAAGAACGAGCATGACCAGGAAGGGTAAGTACATTAAAAGTTATAAGGAGTTTGTATAACATTTAGTAAGGTAATTGGAAACAATATTCAGGTTGCCGTACTTATCACCAATATACAGTGAAATCTCCCTTGGGCGGACACCAACGGGACCGACCGAAAGTGTCCATTCAAGAGAGGTGTCCGCTTAAAAGAAATACAAAAAAAAATCCTTTTTTTAATGAAAACTATAATTATAGAATTTGGGACATTTAAAACATATACTTATATACATATTTTTAAAATAAACAAAAAACTTAAAACTTAAGGAAAAAATAAATATTTGTTACCTTTAGATACATATAAAATATAATAGGATAGAGTTATACATATGAAATGAAAGGTCACTTTAATGACGTAAAAATTCATATATTGTTGTTTTCTTCTCTTTTTTTAAAAAAAAATGGCGTCCACAAATCATATTATTTTGAAAGAAGCTCTAAAGACTCTGCATCTCCGTGATCTTCGGCAAAACTTTTAAGCTGCTGGATTAGGGTAATAGCTTCACCATAATTTGGGATAGCATCTGTTGGTACTGGAACCTCATCAACATCAGAATCTTCGGAAAGTCCTTGTATTTCAACTGGATTTTCAATTTCTTGTTCTGAATCTGAATTTTCAACATACAAATTTTCGCCTATGTTTAAAAAATCATTAAGGTTTTCATTATCAGTCAGCTCCAACAAATTCTTATTTTTAAGGATATCTGCAAGTACGTTTAGTGGTAAGTCATCTTCTGGATCAGATGTAACAGCCTCAGTTAACTGGTCTTCACTTTACATATTTTCATGCTTAATTCCCTCTTTACGGAAGCAATTTTTAACTATTTCCTTGATTACTTGTTCACAAGCTGTTTTTGCAAAGTAAACTGCCTCCAGTGACGTAATTTTCTTAATTAACTCAAATGCTGTACAAGCACTTTCAATGGTTACTATCAAGTGTTTTAGTATTAGACTTTGGTAATAAATTTTAAAATTTTTCATAATTCCTTGGTCAAGTGGTTGACAAGCTGATGTACAGTTAGGAGGCAGAAACAAGATTTTTATATTTTTTTAAGCGGACGTGTTTTGGATGAGATCCTGCATTGTCTAAAAATAACAAAATGTTTCTTTTTTTCTTTGTCATTTTTCAATCAAGATCTTGCAACCACTCTGTCATAATTTCTCCTGTCATCCAAGCTTTCTTATTATATTTTCAAGTTACAGGCAGCTTGTTTATTTTAATATTTTTAAATGCTGTGGGTTTAGCTGCCGTACCAATGACTAAGAGTTTTCCTTTTTCTCCCGCCATATTTGCACAGTGCAAAATTGTAAACCTCTCTTTGGGGTATTTACCACTAACACATTTTTCTTTTTTTAATATTAGCGTTTTGTTGGGTAGAGCCCTAAAATACAGGCCGGTCTCAGCCACATTATAGATGTCTCTTGGTGAATATCCCTTAATTAAAGAAGGGTATTTTTCCCAGAATGATATGTCCCAGAGACTCGGCTATTTCTTTTGCTTTGCATCGTATTAGCAGACCTGAAAAAAGCAATTAGCAATAACTTTGTCACTACAAGCCTACTGATACCCTCACCCTTTTTATCCATTCTTTGAATTGATATGAAAAGAAAATGAACGCACTAATTCCAGAAAACCTTATCTAAAACAAATAATTCATGAGCATACATGCCAAAGGAATCCCCTTATGGCTAGCTGCTATATACCATTTATAACACAACTTGTCTATTTTAGCACCATCACCATTCAAAAAGCTTTTTTCATTCAAATTGCTGTTCGACATCCACTTGTTTAGAAGAATTTCTTTATGTTTAATTATATCAGCAGCTTGTGTTTTTCTGATATTAAAACGCTTGGATAAGTCTCTTACACTTAACTTTTCCTTATTGTGTCCGTTTAAAAAGAATTTTGTAATAAATTAAGTTCGTGGGGATATCAAATACTGTTCATGTTTTTGTTTACCCTGTATGCTTGTATTAGATGGATTTGTAAGTATAATAGATCTACTAAACTTACTTATAAGAGAAATGCACAAATGTAAGTTGGATGTGTAGAAAAGGGAAAGAAAATACAATAGGCCTCTAATAAAAGTTTTCAAGTTGTTAGTTTTCGGTAAGTGGTCGTCTCATGAGAATAACAGAGAGTGAGTTGTCAAAAATATTTTAAATTTGTTTTATACTAAACTGCTATAAAAATATCGTCCCACCCTCACCGAGTAGCGGCCATTATAGCACATTACTGAAGAATAAGCAATGCAGTATTCCACTCAAGAAAATAGCATTAGTTGATGTTTGACATCAGAATTACACCACCCATCAAATAAGTGAGGATTCTGGTCATAACATTAGTAATGAGTTACGAAAGCTCTCTATAAAAATACAGGATGTTTTCTATTAATAAGAATAATAACAATAATAATAATAATAAATAGAAAACACAGATCCCTACTACAAATACACGCCAACATCCATACTTGAAAATGAAGATTACAAGCTCTACTGGGATATCGGTATCCATACAGATAAAAAACAGTCTCCGCCAATAGACCCGATATTACTTTTCAGTGCAAAAAAGGAAAAGTCACCTATCTGATTGACATAGCTGTCCCCAACGACACAAACATCCAAGCGAAATACACAGAAAAAATTTCCAAATACACAGATCTTGCAACGGAAATAAAAAGGCTATGGAGACAGGAAAAAGTCATCATTGTCCCCCTCATTATATCAGCCACAGGCCTTACACCAATAACATTCACACCACATTTAGTGCAATTGGGACTCAACACGGACATACACAGAAACATTCAGAAGTCAGTGATTTTGAAAACATGTAACATTGTCAGGTCATTCCTTAATACGGAATGGTAATAGCGTTTGTGCTGACTTGGTTTTGGCCCGTCAGCCAAACATGGAACCACATTGATCAACTGTGAGAAAGAAGAACTTTTTGTAATAAATAATAATAATAATAATAATAAAAGCACTAGCCAGAACATACAAGCTCATAGAAAACACAGATCCCTACTACAAATACACACCAACAATCCGTACTTGAAAATAAAGATTACAAACTGGGACATCAGTATCCATACAGATAAAACAGTCTCCGCCAATAGACCCGATATTACTTTTCACTGCAAAAAAGAAAAAGTCACCTATCTAATTGACATAGCTGTCCCCAACGACACAAACATCCAAACGAAATACACAGAAAAAAATGTCCAAATACGCAGACCTTGCAACGGAAATAAAAAAGGCTATGGAAACAAGAAAAAGTCATCATTGTCCCCCTCATTATATCAGCCACAGGCCTTACACCAACAACATTCACACCACACTTAGTACATGTAGGACTCAACACAAACATACACAAAAACATTCAGAAGTCAGTGATTTTGAAAACATGTAACATTGTCAGGTCATTCCTTAATACACAATGGTAATGCGTTTGTGCTGACTTGGTTTGCGCCCGTCAGCCAAACATGGAACAACATTGACCAAATGTGAGAAAGAAGAACCAGAACAGTCATAATAATAATAATAAACAAAAACTATACCCCACTCGACTTATCCCGGGTAGACCACCCAGCAGATACACACAGTCACATCCAATTACAACAGGAAAAGATGAAAACATGGTCAGAAAAAAACACTCCACGGAAAACACAGATACCACATAGAACAAGACCACGTAAATAAAAAACGATCATACACCTGGTTACGGGATGGGCAGCTATTCCCGGAAACAGAAGGCTTCTTACTTGCCATCCAGGATAAAGTCATATTAACCAGAAACTACCAAAAGCATATCATCAAAGACCCAACTATTACAGAAGACAGATGCAGAAAATGCCACCAGCAGAAAGAAACGATCGAACACATAACAAGCGGATGTAAAATATTAGCCGGAACGGAATACACAGCCAGACATGACTCAGCGGCAAAAGTAGTTCACCAAGCACTAGCCACAACATACAAGCTCATAGAAAACACAGATCCCTACTACAAATACACACCAACATCCGTACTTGAAAATAAAGATTATAAACTCTACTGGGACATCAGTATCCATACAGATAAAAACAGTCTCCGCCAATAGACCCGATATTACTTTTCAGTGCAAAAAAGAAAAAGTCACCTATCTAATTGACATAGCCGTCCCCAACGACACAAACATCCAAACGAAATACACAGAAAAAATTTCCAAATACACAGACCTTGCAACGGTAATAAAAAGGCTATGGAAACAAGAAAAAGTCATCATTGTCCCCCTCATTATATTAGCCACAGGCCTTACACCAACAACATTCACACCACACTTAGTACAATTAGGACTCAACACAAACATACACAAAAACATTCAGAAGTCAGTGATTTTGAAAACATGTAACATTGTCAGGTCATTCCTTAATACACAATGGTAATGCGTTTGTGCTGACTTGGTTTGCGCCCGTCAGCCAAACATGGAACCACATTGACTAAATGTGAGAAAGAAGAACTTTTTTGTAATAATAATAATAATGTCTTTATTGTGCATTCACATTTTAATTACAATAATATAGTATCAGTAACTTGAACACACAAAAGGCGAAGTACAAACTAGGCTTCCTCACTTAACCTACTTATCGTAATATGCAATACAACTAGACTTACGACTAAAATAACAGTTTTTTTTTCCTTAATTCTATTTTGCAGAGGACAAATATATAAGCAGTACCATTTGTAAAACAATCACTTAGTATCGGAAATTTATTTGAGATATTTGGGAAGTTCTGTTTACTTGGTTATAGATCTTACTATAATAACTATTATGGTATATAGAAAAGTACAATGATAAAGTAGATATGGCCTTTTGCAACGATTTAAGAGTTTTTGTTCGTTTACATACGGAACACTCCGCAGCGGCACGCCGTCGCTGGCAGCTGTTAACTCATTTAAAATCATTAGAGTGAGGGACTGCTTTTACACATCCAACATTATCACTGAATATCGCACCACGAAATTCGACATTATTCATCAATATAATCTCCTTCAAGAGCGATACAATCAGTCCAACGCTTTTCTAACATTTCTATAACTTTCTTGTAGAAGGATTTGTCTTTGTCTTCAAAATAGTTTGTTTCGGCGATAACTTCTTCGTTAGAGCCAAATATTTTTCCCGTGAGCATTTTTTTTTGAGGTCTGCGAATAGATAATAGTCACTGGGGGCCAAATCTGGAGGATATGGTGGATGAGGAAGCAATACGAACTTCAATTCATGCAATTTCTTGAAAGAGCACTTTTTCTTGTTCATTTGGAGCCGTTTCTTTGCGATTTCTATCTTCAAATGCACCAGTAACTTTATATAATATTCGCTATTGATGGTTTTTCCCTTTTCAGCATAGTCGATGAAAATTATTCCATGCGCATCCCAAAATACAAAGGCCAAAACCTTCCTAGCCGACTGTTGTGTCTTTGGTCGCTTCGGGCGATTTTCACCGGCTGCTGTTCACTCAGCTGACTGTTGATTTGATTCCAATGTGGTGGTAGATCCATGTTTCATCCATTGTCACATATCGCATGAAAAAAATCTTTTTTATTGCGGTTAAACAGGTCTAAACAGCGCTCAGAATCATCAACACGTTGTTGTTTTTGGTCCACTGTGAGCAAACGCGGTATCCATTTCGAACAGAGCTTGGTCATGCAAAATATGACCAACACGTTCTTTTAATATCTTTAGGGTGTCAGCTATCTCACGCAATTTCACTTTATGGTCATCCAAAACAATTTTGTGGATTTTTTTGGTGTTTTCCGGCGTAACCACCTCATTTGGGCGTCCAGAGCGTTCAGCATCATGTGTATCTGTACGACCGCGTTTAAATTCAGCATAGTAGTAAATGATGAGTGATTTTCCAGGGGCAGAGTCCCCGTAACACTTATCAAGCCATTGCTTTGCTTGAACGGTATTTTTGCCCATTAAAAAACAGTGTTTAATCAACACACGAAATTCGATTTTTTCCATTTTTTTTAAAAAATATCAGTAGTAGCGTCCCTAAAATCATTGTAACTTGTAAACTAATGGTCCAAATGTTATGAAATTTTGACAGGTATTGTTTGAAAGTTGGTAGTTCCTAAAAATGATATGGATTTTTTGAATTGGGTGACATCTATGTGTCAAACTAAAAACTTTTCAACCTACGAGTTATAACTTCAATATGTCATTGAAATTTTCAGCACCGTTAAGACCCCTTTTTCTTTAAGGTTCTTCTGCATATCTTTTTTTTCAATCGAAATTGTTTAGATTTAACTGGTATCAAGAAATTTAGAGGTTAATTACATACAGTAAGGAGTGATATTTGTAAACTCTCTCTCGGCAGGACTATGCTTTTTTTTATTTTCGTCGTAGAAGCACCGTAACCATTGCATTGTTTAAATTACAACAAAAAACAGATTGTATTTGGGATTGAAATTGAGGAATAGAATGATAAGTAACAATATATGAAAGTAAAAAAAAAATTTTTCTTGTTTGTTTCTTTCTTATATTTTTAAGATTCTTAGATTACTTGGATAAAATTTGAAAGCTCGTTAGTAAAACTATTTGTTAAATTAAATTGAAATGCAACTCAAATTTAAATGTTGCTTAAAAAGATACTGATAAATTGGATAATTTAAATAGGAAACGTCCCGTAGTTTCATTCTTTAAATAGATAACAAATCTTATTTTGAATTTTAATTCTAAACTTGAATAACTATTTTGCACCACGCACTATTTTTTCACCTGCCAGTCTATTAACAGCTGCCAAGTAAAACTTTACGGTGAAAGAAAATGGTTCGTTATACACTTCAATAACGATTGAAGTAGCGAAAATTTCGCAGAGATGGTCCGTAAAGTTCGTAGGGCTTTCGGTCGTCACGAGGCATCTGGTTGTTCAACTATCGTGAATTTAAACAATTCGAATATCTCAACATGTGAAGACTCCTTATGCTTGTTCAGCAAGGTAACTGAGAACATAGCCGTTGTAGCTGCAAGTGTGGCAAAAAACAGTAGTTTGTCAATTTCAGAATGTTCAAAGCAACTGGGCATATCACAAATGAGTTTGCATCGAATTTTGTACAAAAATCTTAGCCTACACATTCGAAAAGTCCAGTTGACACAAGGATTGAAGCTTGCGAATCATTTACAATACCGAACGTTTGTCGACTGGGTACTAAAAATGCAGAGGATTGATTTTTATATTTTCTTCTTTATGCCTTATTTCTCCCATACTCTCGCTGTGTTAAGAATTGACAATCATATTACTATTAACAGAAATATCATTATATGAGATTTTCTTTCTTTCTAGAATGTATGTTGCGCAATTAATTTGTATTTTTTGATAACTTTATTGCTTCCTTTATTAATAGGTGTTTTGGTTAATAATGTCGATTTTTTCGCAACATTTAAGCGTTTATTTTCATCGCAAAATGAATTACCTTAATAATTTGCTAAATAAATTGCTAAATAAATTGCTAAATATTGTCATCGTTAGCTATGACTTTTTCCCATCTTTCTGTCAAAGAATGGATTCCGCACCAGAAGAGCTTTTCATCTTTTAAGGCCAACCATTCATCAAACCAAATTTTCACTTCTTCGTAAGAATGTAAGTGTTGTTTTGAAAGTCCGTGCTGCATCGATCGAAATAAGTGCTAGTCTGAAGGGGCTAACTCCAGTAAATACGGCGGATGGGGTAAAACGTCCCATTTGATGTTTTGCAAATAGTTTTTAAACACATTTTGCAACATGGGACTGAGCATTGTCATATTGAAAAATGACTTTATCGTGTCTTTGGGCGTATTCTGGTCGTTTGCTCGGTTCAACTTAATCAATTGTTGTCGGTATCGATCGCCAGAAATCTTTTCACCAGGTTTCAGCTGTTCGTAATACCAAGCTCCTCTACTATCCCACCAAATACACAGCAAAACTTTCTTTCTCTGTATATTGCGCACTGGTTGTGATGTTGGAGGTTGGCCTGGGTCTACGCAAGTTTTTTTGGGTTGGAGCATGTTCACCATAAGCTTCAACCAACAATCAATGACTTTCAGCAGCCGTTTTTTTTGAAATGAAAGAAGATTATTAAACTTCCCCGCAAAACGTCTTTTTTTGGTACGAAACACGACATATTCAAAGCTGTGAAGAACTATGTTTTTCGCACAATGACAGTTAATAAGGAACTGGCTTTTGATGGCATATGTTTACCTTCCATAACGTCATAGATGTCACTAATCTATACCAACAAGTGTATTAGTAACGCCGTCTCTTAGCAAAATCGACATTGATAGTGTTAATCATAAGACTTTATGCATAAAATTGGAACACCTGGGTATTAGGGGAAATGCATTAAAGTTAATCGCCTCCTACTTTAACCCTTTGAGGCCGGAGAAAAAAAAAAATAAAAGATATGAAGAATTTTTTTGAAAAAATGTATTCAACCAACATCAAAAACAAAGTAAAAGTTCATTTCACGTAAAAAAATATCCTGGATTATCCTGCAGGATGTGGTTTCTAGCACTAACCACTAGGAATTAAGGCACTCAAAACTAATTTTCGTGAAATTTAAAGAAGCAATTTCTCTCCTTATTGAGGCAGAGACCAACATCACAGGTTGAACATTTCCAGGTCGTTCGATGCACATGCTTCGCTGTGCTACAATGAGCACATCTGAGAGATCCACATCTAAGAGGCATATGTGCAGCACGATCATGACGTACCTCAGTGGGATTGATTTTTTTGTATTTGTTAGGTGCTTGTTCTGCTGATCTTCTTTTTTTTGAAATCGAATTAACGGCACCAATTAATCCTCGAGCAACCGATACACGAAATTGTTTCAATGTAATACATCGTGAGTCACTTCTATTTTGAAATAAAATGAACGCGTTCACAACACAAACATCTACAAAGTAAAAAAAAATGCGGTGCCACCACTTGTGGGCTTTTCGATCGATTTCATAGATACTTTTCAGCATGTCAAATCGATCTACGTATCCCATATGTTTATTATAATGTTTGACCATAACAGGACATGGGATTTCTTCTGTATTGCTATTTTTTTCTGTTTGTTTTCTAGAGACAACTTCCATGATGGATGGGTCATGATAGTTTCCTAAAAACAAAACGGTTCTTCGATCCACTTCAGTGCTGCTAATCCATCTGTAGAAACTCTCCAATCTATGTCGCCCCTTTTCATGTGTTTATCCACTTTGAGCTCTGGATAATATTTCCTTCCTTTACGCACAGTTCCACATGCATAGATGCCATCAGCTGACAAGTCTCTTTGCAATTCTACAGAGTTGAAAAAATTGTCGAAGAATACTTTGTGGTGCTTGCCAACTAAAGCCCTTGTTAGATCTTTTACTACGCGATGTCCCAATTTTTTCTCAACTGACTGATCAACTTTCCCCGTATAAATTTGGAACTCAGATACAAATCCAGTAGAATCAGCCCGAATCCATACCTTGTAGCCTCGTTTCGTGGGCTTCATGGGCATATACTGGCGAAGACTACTTCTCCCCTTGAATTTGATCATAGATTCATCGATTGATTGAAATTCACCAGGATTCAAAGCAGAGCCAAGAGTTTGTGTCAATTTAGAAAGTAATGGCCTGATTTTGTACAATTTATCATAATTGGCCTCACCTTTTTTTGGCTGTACTGAGTTATCATTTACGTGAAGATTACTTAGAAGCCAGGTGAATCTGTCACGAGATAAAACAGAACTTATAAAATAATCCCTAAGTTCTTCTCTCGAGGACCAGTAGTCTCTATAACTTGGCATTTTTTTCAAGCTCATTAGCATGTTTACACCCAAAAATGATTTTATTTCTTTGTTGGTGGTTGGAATAAAGAAGTTGCTGCCACCATTTTTTTGTAAGGCATACAAATTTGTCTGAAAAACAATTTCAGATATGAAACAATCCGGAAACAAATACAAAAACATATCGGTAGGAGTTTCAACGTTGTCAGGAACATTAGGCCCTGCCTGAGACACAAATTGGTTTACGCGTGTTGCATGAGTGACATCATTTGTCCAAACAACTGATTTTTTTCTAAGTTCTTCTTGACGAATTACTTCTAACGGTAACTTATCCTCACTGTCCCATTCTTTAGTGACTTTCGCTTGCTCATTATCTTCGAAAATGAATGGAATATCTTCTATATCAAAAAGTTCATCCCTTCCATCATAAAGTAAATAATCTATGGGGGCTTCGTTGTCCATAGTACTCTCCACATCTGATGCAATGGACTCACAGTCACTGGGAATTTCATCCAAAATCGCGAAAACATCTGTGCTATTCATTGCTTCAAGTTCGCCAAAAGACCAACATTTTTTTTTTGGAACCTGTAAAAAATGAACAAACAAAAATTAGAAAAAATATGCATAATAGTAATAGCAATACGCGTCACTTAAAAAAAAAAAAACACTTTCACTAAAAAAAAAACATATAGTCCTAGTGGTTAGCATTTGTAACCACCACAAATAAATCTATTTATAAACTTAGCAAAACAAAAATTGCACTTGATATATATTCATATGTAGTAAATAGATATATCTTAAGTACTTACCGGACATTTTCTTAAAGAATAACCAGCTATAAGAAAAATAACAGCCTAATTGGTACTGCAAAACTCACAACTACCTTCGACGTGCAATTACAAATGTCAACTAAACGCTGGTGGACATTTCAAACCCTAAGCATGCTAGATTAGACTTCTTGATACGTTAGGCAAACAATTTAACATCGTGGTTTACTGGAGGAACCGGTAGGAAAGCTACAATATAATTTTTAAAAGGTGGTTATCAGTGGTAACCACTTGTCCTCAAAGGGTTAAAAATCGCATTCAGCAAGTGATGGAGACTGAGCAACTGTTTTCTAGATGGCTTCCAAGCAAAGAAAAATCAACCGAATCAATTGTTCTAAAGAAATATTGGATCTTGCACGGAAAATGGTATTTGAAGAGGGAAAAAGCAAAAGAAAAATGGCTGAACTCTTAGGAATGCCCGAATCCAGCCTACGTAAAAGATCAAAAAGAGAAGACTTTATGGCAGGTCTTTTCTTTCAGACAGGGTCGCTGTTACGAGGAGCGTACCTCAGGGATCTATTTTACGCCTGCTGCTTTATATACTTTATACAAACGAATTGCCTAACATTACAGGAAAGTTTACAGAACGGCACAACCCTGATCTTTAGTGGTGACGCTCCGCAAGAGATAGTCGCTGATGTGGGGAGAGCTGTGAAATTCTAGATCGTTATTTTACAACCCATGACCTTCTACTGAATGTTTCAAAAACACAGTGTATGGTTTTTGGCAGAGGGTTGGTCATTTTCTCACGTTTCCGTACAAGGGTAGCGATATTCAAACATCTCAGCATCTGTCTACGCAGGGCGTCAATATTGATGCTAAACTTGATTGGAGACAGCATGTGGAGAATGTCACGGCTGGTATCTCCAAATATTGTTATGCACTGAAAATCTTATCAAATAATGTGGGCGTTGATGCTGCCTTGACGGCCTATTATGCTTACGTGCAGTCCAGGTTCAGGTATGGTTTGATTTTTTGGGGAAATTCTCCCCAAGTAGACAAAATTTTTAAATTTCAAAAAAAATGTATCAGAGCTACTTTCAAGATGCATTATCGTGAAAGCTGTAGGAATGTCTTTGTCAGGAAATCCCTTTTAACTTTAACTAGTATGTATATGTTGGACTCCTTTATTAACAAGGATCTCTTTGAAAATGCGCAAAAACAGACATAATTATGAAACTAGATATAAAACAGATCTTGTAATTGAGAAATGTAATTTTAGTTATATCCAAAGATGTGTACAATATTCTTCCGTTAAATATTTAATAGTTTCCCAGAGAGTGTTCGGAAATTACCGCAAGTAAGAGCCAAAGCAAAGATACGGAAGTTTTTATTATCAAAAGCTTATTATACTGTAGACAGTTTCTTTAGTGATTCAGACGGACTTAACTTATGAATAAAAACATTAATTTTATTGCTACTTGTTAAGGATGCTTTTCATCTTCCGTTGACTGTCTTTAATGATGTCTTCTGAGCCTTTTGTTTTTGTGAATATTGTTATTCTTGAAACTAATAAATGATTATTATTATTATAAAAAAGTTGTTCTTTCTCACATTTGGTTAATGTGGTTCCATGTTTGGCTGACGGGCCAAAGCCAAGTCAGCACAAACGCTATTACCATTATGTATTAAGGAATGACCTGGCAATGTTACATGTTTTCAAAAACACTGACTTCTGAATATTTCTGTGTATGTTTGTGTTGAGTCCTAATTGTACTAAGTGTGGTGTAAGGCCTGTGGCTGATATAATGAGGGGGACAATGATGACTTTTTCTTGTTTCCATAGCCTTTTTATTTCCGTTGCAACGTCTGTGTATTCGGAAATTTTTTCTGTGTATTTTATTTGGATGTTTGTGTCGTTGGAGACCGCTATGTCAATTAGATAGGTGACTTTTCCTTTTTTGCACTGAAAAGTAATATTGGGTCTATTGGCGGAGACTGTTTTATCCGTATGGATACTGATGTCCCAGTAGAGCTTGTAATCTTTATTTTCAAGTATGGATGTTGGTGTGTATTTGTAGTAGGGTTCTGTGTTTTCTATGAGTCTGTATGTTGTGGCTAGTGCTTGGTGAACTACTTTGGCAGCTGAGTCATGTCTGGCTGTGTATTCTGTTCCGTTATGTGTTCGATCGTTTCTTTCTGCTGGTGGCATTTCCTGCATCTGTGTTCTGTAATAGTTTGAGTCTTTGATGATACGCTTTTGGTAGTTTCTAGTTTTATTTATATTATATCCTGGATGGCAAGTAAGAAGCCTTCTGTTTCAAGGAATAGCTGCCCATCCTGTAACCAGGTGTATGATTGTTTTTTATTTACGTGGTCTTGTTATATGTGGTATCTGTGTTTTCCGTGGAGTGTTTTCTCTGACCACGTTTTCATCTTTTCCTGTTGTAATAGGGTGTGACTGTGTGTGTCTGCTGAGTGGTCTTCCCGGGATAAGTCGACAGGGGTGTAGTGTTTGTCTGCTTTCACTGTCGCCGTGTGGACTCTGGTTTGCTTGCTGTGAAAGAATTTCCTAAGTGCTTGTATTTTTTTTTTTGTGTGAAATGATCTGATGTCTATAATTCCTCTTCCTCCTGCCTTCCTTTGATGGTAAGTCTTTCTTTGCATGCGTTGGGGTGTAATTTCCTGTATTTGGTGAATTGAGATCGTATAAGGATGTGAATATTTTCTATGTCTGTTTCTGACCATTTGATGATACCAAATTAATATGTTAGTGTAGGTATAGTGAATGTGTTGATGGCTTTAGTGAGATTCTTAGAGTTGGTTTTGTTTGTAAAAGTTTCGTCAGTCTGTTTTTGAATTCTGTTCTGAGCTCTGTTTTGATGTGAGTGTGGTTGAGTTTGGTGCTTTGTTGGAAGCATAGATATTTGTATGTTTCTTTGTCAAACATTATTATTATTATTATTAACCGAAACACCTGTTAAATTTATAATCAATGAATTTTTCTCTGCCTTGTATTTTCGATGTAACTATAAGTAACTTTTTAATCCGCTTTGTTAAATTGATTTGATCGTTTTTCATTCCTTTTTATTATATTTTCAAGGAGACTAGTATCAGAGTATTGGTATCAAATTCACTATGAGAATAAAAGTTAAACGTTTTTTTCACTCTTAATATAATGAAGAAACTGCTATTCTTCAAACAAAAATCTATATTAAGTTTCCAAGACGTTTGCTGGTTCCGTAAAACGGGCCGTTCTAGATAAAAGGTGTTAACAGCTGAGGAAAAGTTTTTCAGTAATAAAAAAACTGCTTTTAATAAATTGCCTGTTAATACCATCTTATAATTTTACTTTTACGAACATTGTCTTACTTTCAAATTTCTTTTTGTTATTTTTTAGTACGACTTCAAGTTATTTTGTCCGAGAAGATCAAGGGAATTCCACAGTACCTCAAGATGACGATGAACAAATAATATGGAAAGAAAATATTGAAAAAAACAAGTTATTTGTAATACAAAATCCACCCAAGATCTTATTTTCAAATTTTATCAGTGTAGTCGTCAAACATTTCGGAAAAATACTTTAAAACAACATTGTTTTTTGTATAAAAAATCCCGAAAACGACATGTTTAAATGTTCTTATTGTAATTTTCAAACAAAACATAACAACAGTTTAAAGCGACATCTATTACGACATAAAAATTCCGATGAAGAAGATATGTTTAAATGTAGTAATTGTAATTATCAAACAAGATATAAACTATATTTAAAGAGACATCTATTAGTACACAAACATTCCGATGAAGTAAAAATGTTTAAATGTGCTTACTGTATTTATCGAACAAAACATAAAGGATATTTAAATGAACATCTATTAGTACATAAAAATTCCTGTGAAGTAAAAATGTTTAAATGTGCTTTTTGTAATTTTCAAACAAAGCATAATAACAGTTTAAAGCGACATCAATTACGACATAAAAATGTCAACGAAGTAGACATGTTTAAATGTGATAATTGTAATTATCAAGCAAAATGGAAACTATATTTAAAGAGACATCTATTAGTACACAAAAATCTCGATGAAGTAAAAGTGTTTAAATGTGATAGTTGTAATTATCAAACAAAATGTGAACTATATTTAAAGAGACATCTACTAGTTCATAAAAATTCGGATGAAGTCGAAATGTTTAAATGTGCCTCTTGTAATTTTCAAACAAAACATAAAGTATCTTTAAAACAACATCTATTACTACATAAAAATTCCGATGAAGTAGAAACGTTTGAATGTGCTTACTGTAATTTTCAAACAAAACATAGAGGATCTTTAAAACAACATCTATTACTACATAAAAATTCCGATGAAGTAGAAATGTTTAAATGTGATCAGTGTAATCTTCAAACAAAACGTAAAGGATATTTAAATAAACATCAATTACTACATAAAAATTCCGATGAAGTAGAAATGTTTAAATGTGCTTATTGTAGTTTTCAAAACAAAACATAAAGGATATTTAAAACGGCATCTATTATTACATAAAATTTCCGATGAAGTAGACATGTTTAAATGTGATCATTGTAATTTTCAAACAAAACGTAAACTAAATTTACAGAGACATCTATTACTACATAAAAATTCCGATGGAGTAGTAGCAATGTTTAAATGTACTTATTGTAAATTTTCGAACAAAGCATAAAGGATATTTAAGTCAGCATCTATTATTACATAGAAATTCGTAGAAATATGTAAAATGTGATCATTATAATTATTAAACAGATTCTAAATTAAAATTACAGAGACATCTTATTCATGAAGTAGGAATGTTTTAAATGTGATCATTGTAATCGTCAAATTTATAGTAAACAAAATGTAAAGAGACATCTTTAAAACATCGCCTCAAATGTGTGCGGTCCCCAAGAGTACTCTGACTTGATATTTGCGACTATTGACTTCAAAGCGTGCCAACTTCAGCTGTGTTTTGAGCGTCTCTGTACTACAGGGGTGCTCAAACGGTCGATCGCGATCGACAAGTCGAGCGGCGTGTTTGACGGGAACATTCGAGATTTCGTTCGCGCCGATATAAATGTTGCGCCTGCAGGAATAGGAGTCAGTCTGAGTTGTAACTTGAAGGCGATACATCGATACAAAGTTTATTAATAAATAGTCCAAAATGAGTGCGGCGAAGAAAAGTAAAACTTATCATTTTAATGACGATTGGGAGGAAGAATTTTTATTTTGTATGGTAAAGGATAAGTGCATTTGTCTCATTTGCCGTGCGTCATTTGCAATACCTAAGCGTGGGAACTTAGAGAGGCATCATAAAACAGTTCATAAAAACTATGAAAAGGATTTTCCGTCACAGAGTGAATTAAGAAAACGAAAAGTACGTGATTTAATAACTTGTTTGAAAAAAGAACAAACCATGTTCACAAGACCAGCCAAACAATCAAAAGCTGCAACGATCGCGTCATTTAAAATATCTCATATATTGGCGAAACACAAGAAATCATTTGATGATGGATTGGTTGTGAAGGAAGCATTTATTGAAGCGGGTGAGACTTTATTTGGAGATTTTAAAAATAAAACAGAGATTATGTCTGCTATTAGAGAACTTCAGTTATCTCGTCCGACTGTCACAAGGCGTGTTGAAGTCATGAGTCAGGACATGGCAGATAAACTAAAACATGATGTCATGGAATGTACATACTTTTCTTTACAGTACGACGAATCCACCGATATGACAGACACTGCCCAGCTGTGTATTTTTATTCGAATGGTATTCAATGACATGTCGGCTAAGGAAGAGTTTTTGACAATGATTCCTCTGAAAGGAAAGACCCGTGGCGAAGATATATATGACGTTTTCTTCAATTTCGTAACAAACTACAAGCTACCAATATATAAACTAGTGTGCATTACATCCGATGGAGCACCAGCAATGACTGGAAACAAAAACGGTTTTGTGGCATTGTGTCGAGCTAATGATGATTTCCCTTCATTTTTCTCCTTCCATTGCATTATACATCAACAAGTTTTGTGTTCAAAAGTTCTAACCGTGGAGGAGATTATGGGCATTGCAATAAAAATTGTGAATTCTATCCGTGCACGTAGCTTGCAATGACGGCTCTTTAAATTGCAGTTGGAAGATAGTGAGTCAGTTGAACACACTGATTTAGTTCTTCACACGGACGTCAGGTGGTTGAGTCGCGGAAAATTCCTAGAAAGGTTTCAAGAATTATTGCCCGAAATAACAGCTTTTCTGGACGAAAGAGGTGATGACACTCAGATGCTGAAAAAACGGAAAATGGCTGACTGATTTGGCATTTTTTGACAGACATCACAATGCATTTAAACACCATTAATTTGGAGCTTCAAGGTAAAGGAAAAACTATTATTGAGATGATTAGCGCAATAAACGCATTCAAAAGTAAATTGCAACTTATGATAAATCAATTGAAAAGAAAGGATCTGAAAAATTTTCCGTCTTTGAAAGCAAGGATTCCTCAGTTGAATTATGATATTTATGAGGCAGAATTATCAAATATTTTGGGCCAATTCGAAATACGTTTTTTATGATTTCAGTAAATTGGCAAATATCGCATCATTTATGAGTTATCCTTTTTCGTGTAAAAACATTGAGGAATTAGCTACTGAAATAGCAAGTCAGTTTAACATGGACTCATGTTCTGTTGAAAATGAGTTAGTGCAGATTATATCAGATATACATCTCAAAGCCGCAGCATCTGATTCTGGTGTTTTATATCTGAAGATAAATATCCGAATCTAAGGCAAATCGCCCTTCAACTGACCGCAATGTTTGGGTCAACTTACTTGTGCGAGTCTGCATTTTCTGAAATGAAGATAATTAAGTCAAAATATCGCAATTGACTAACCGACGAACATATGTCATCATGCTTGCGATTAGCACTCGGTAATTACGTACCATCTTATGAAAAGTATGCTGAGGGCATGCAGTGCCACGCTTCAACATCCAAAGTTACTCTTTAGTTAAGTTTAGACACTAGAACTCATTTGTTTTGTAAGAACCAATCAACTCGCAATTTTGAATAATTATGAGTTTTTTTCATTGACATTTTAGAGCAGACCTACACTTACCTTGATTAAAAAAATGCATATTGTGCGGAAAACTAATATCTATGCCACGATACACCCTACCTAGACGACAATCCTGCATCACACTTACTTGCAGCCTCTCAGAGTCGATCGATCGTAGTCTAACAATATTGAGGTAGATCTACGCTACGCTGGCGATCGCCAGCAGTTCAAGTTGAGCACCCCTGCTGTACTAGGATGCTGTTGCAAAAACTCCGCATAAAAATAATTCATTTTGGAGGAAAGAAGTAAGATTTTCGATATTTCGATGTTTTGTTAAAATAATATGATCTTTTTCAACTAGTGTAGTGTGTATATGTAAACAGTGACGGCGTTTTTTGATAATAAATCGTGTAAAACCATGTCATAACCGGTAGATTGCGTAGTTGTTGTCTCCATATTTCAACGGATGGCACTAATGTGTCAATTTGTTTCGGACTCAAGCTTTTCCACAAGAGTGCCCATAGCAAGAGTGCACATACGCACTCTTGTGGATTCTGTACTCATGTGAACCATTTGGATTTATTTTATCTTCTTGTTTTCTAGATGGCTTCCAAGCAAAGAAAAAAAATCAACCGAATCAATTGTTCTAAAGAGATATTGGATCTTGCACGGAAAATGGTATTTGAAGAGGGAAAAAGCAAAATAAAAATGGCTGAACTCTTAGGAATGCCCGAATCCAGCCTACGTAAAAGATCAAAAAGAGAAGACTTTGCTACATCCCTAGGCAGATTTAAACCTACCTTTACGCTTGATGTGGAAAAAAGAACTAGTTGATCATATAAAGACTTTAGATGCTATGTTTTATGGGATTACGCTAAAGAAGTTAAGATCTGTTGTGTATGAATATGCCGAAAAAAAATAATATTGTACATCAATGGCTGGAAAGCATTGGGTTAGAGATTTTATGCGCCGAAACCCGGATATAGCAGTTCGCCAACCGACTTCAACCAGCATTGTCCGCGCTATGGGCTTTAATAGGCCTCAAGTGGACAGGTTCTACGATCAATTAGAAAAACATACAGAAGAAACACAACTTTCAGCCTTGTCAAATATATAATATGGACGAATCTGACTTTTCTACAGTTCCGAATAAAGCGCCAAAAGTTGTTAGCGTCAAAGGAAAAAGGTGCATCAATAAAATCAGTAGCGCAGAGTAAGGAATAAATGTTACTGTTGTCTGTGCGATGAGTGCATCGGGAAATTATATACCACCAGCCTTTATATTTCCCCGTAAACGTATGAAGGCGGAGTTGTTAGATGGAGCTCCAGCAAATTCTATAGGTCGTGTTACAGAGTTTGGTAGAATGAATACAGATTTATTCTTGGACTGGCTGAATCATTTTAAATACCATGCCAAGCCCACAGAGACTTGTCCTGTGCTATTGGTTTTGGATAATTATTTGGCGCACACCAGTTTTGCTGCAGTAAACTTTTGTAGAAAAAATTTCATTCCCGTCATTACTATTCCACCTCATAGCACTCATAAGATGCAACCGCTAGATCAGGGGTGCTCAAACTTGAACTGCTGGCGATCTACCTCAATATTGTTAGACTACGATCGATTGACTCTAAGAGGCTGTAAGTAAGTGTGATGCAGGATTGTCGTCTAGGTAGGGTGTATCGTGGCATAGATATTAGTTTTCCGCACAATATGCATTTTTTTAGTCAAGGTAAGTGTAGGTCTGCTCTAAAATGTCAATGAAAAAACTCATGATTATTCAAAATTGCGAGTTTATTGGTTCTTACAAAACAAACGAGTTCTAGTGTCTAAACTTAACTAAAGAGTGACTTTGGATGTTAAAGCGTGGCACTGCATGTCCTCTCAGGGGGGTGGGGGGGGGGGGGGGGGGGGGGGGGGGGGGGGGGGGTGGGTGGGGGGGGGTGGGGGGGGGGGCATACTTTTCATAAGATGGTACGTAATTACCGAGTGCTAATCGCAAGCATGATGACATATGTTCGTCAGTTAGTCGATTGCGATATTTTGACTTAATTATCTTCATTTCAGAAAATGCACACTCGCCCAAGTAAGTTGACCCAAACATTGCCGTCAGTTGAAGGGCGATTTGCCTTAGATTCGGATATTTATCTTCAGATATAAAACACCAGAATTTTGTATCAGATGCTGTGGCTTTGAGATGTATATCTGATATAATCTGCACTAACTCATTTTCAACAGAACATGAGTCCAGGTTAAACTGACTTGCTATTTCAGTAGCTAATTCCTCAATGTTTTTACACGAAAAAGGATAACTCATAAATGATGCGATATTTGCCAATTTACTGAAATCATAAAAACGTATTTCGAATTGGCCCAAAATATTTGATAATTCTGCCTCATAAATATTATAATTCAACTGAGGAATCCTTGCTTTCAAAGACGGGAAATTTTTCAGATCCTTTCTTTTCAGTTGATCTATCATAAGTTGCAATTTACTTTTGAATGCGTTTATTGTGCTAATCATCTCAATAATAGTTTTTCCTTTACCTTCAAGCTCCAAATTAATGGTGTTTAAATGCATTGTGATGTCTGTCAAAAATGCCAAATCAGTCAGCCATTTTCCGTTTTTCAGCATCTGAGTGTCATCACCTCTTTCGTCCAGAAAAGCTGTTATTTCGGGCAATAATTCTTGAAACCTTTCTAGGAATTTTCCGCGACTCAACCACCTGACGTCCGTGTGAAGAACTAAATCAGTGTGTTCAGCTGACTCACTATCTTCCAACTGCAATTTAAAGAGCCGTCGTTGCAAGCTACGTGCACGGATAGAATTCACAATTTTTATTGCAATGCCCATAATCTCCTCCATATTTAGAACTTTTAAACACAAAACTTGTTGATGTATAATGCAATGGAAGGAGAAAAAATGAAGGGAAATCATCATTAGCTCGACACAATGCCACAAAACCGTTTTCGTTTCCAGTCATTGCTGGTGCTCCATCGGTTGTAATGCACACTAGTTTATATATTGGTAGCTTGTAGTTTGTTACAAAATTGAAGAAAACGTCATATATATCTTCGCCACGGGTCTTTCCTTTCAGAGGAATCATTGTCAAAAACTCTTCCTTAGCCGACATGTCATTGAATACCATTCGAATAAAAATACACAGTTGGGCAGTGACGGTCATATCGGTGGATTCGTTGAACTGTAAAGAAAAGTATGTACATTCCATGATATCATGTTTTAGTTTATCTGCCATGTCCTGACTCCTGACTTCAACACGCCTTGTGACAGTCGGACGAGATAACTGAAGTTCTCTAATAGCAGACATAATCTCTGTTTTATTTTTAAAATCTCCAAATAAAGTCTCACCCGCTTCAATAAATGCTTCCTTCACAACCAATCCATCATCAAATGGTTTCTTGTGTTTCGCCAATATATGAGATATTTTAAATGACGCGATCGTTGCAGCTTTTGATTGTTTGGCTGGTCTTATGAACATGGTTTGTTCTTTTTTCAAACAAGTTTATCAAATCACGTACTTTTCGTTTTCTTAATTCACTCTGTGACGGAAAATCCTTTTCATAGTTTTTATGAACCGTTTTATGATGCCTCTCTAAGTTCCCACGCTTCGGTATTGCAACTGACGCACGGCAAATGAGACAAATGCACTTTACCACACAAAAGAAAAATTCTTCCTCCCAGTCATTATTAAAATGATAAGTTTTTACTTTTCTTCGCCGCACTCATTTTGGACTATTTATTAATAAACTTTCTATCGATGTATCGCCTTCAAGTTACAACTCAGACTGACTCCTATTCCTGCAGACGCAACATTTATATCGGCGCGAACGAAGTCTCGAATGTTCCCGTCAAACACGCCTCCCGAAGTTTCTAGAAAAATCGGCGGGAATCAAAAACGCGGCTTTTCTTTGACAAGTACCGCGCGTTCCTTTGATAAAGCCGCCTTTTGCCGCTAGCAGAGGGTTATTACGATAAAAGAAAGTGATGAGGGGGTTATTCTGGCCTAATTGTGGATCGAATAAATTTTAGTAGTTTATTCATTACATTTTGTTTTAGTTACCTAAAACAAAATCTGTGAATAGTTCTATATCGGAATTTTTTTCTCGAGATCGACTCAAAAAACACTCGCGATCGACTTGTCGACCGTTTGAGCACCCCTGCGCTAGATCGTTGCTTTTTTTTCACCACTGAAGAAATATTTCGCAAGTGAGTGTGAAAAATGGATGATAAATCATCCTGGAAGACCTATTACCATCTACCAGATAGCCACTTCGTTCAACGCTGCTTATATGAGGATTGCAAATATCTCTAACGCCGTCGAAGGTTTCAAAGTTGGAGGAATATGTCCTTTCAATAGAGATCTATTTAGTGACGTTGATTTTTCTTGCTAGTATAGTAACTGAGAGGCTGAAAGAACATGCAAGTAATATTTCAATTGCTAAGCAGAACGACACAACAGAAGGTCTACTCAAGGTTGCCACAACGAGTCAAGCGATAATTCCACGCACTTCTACTAGTATGCCTTTGCCAGAAGAACACACACAAAATACTGCAGTGACAGAAAAAGTGGCGAATTTTCACAGGCCATCTAGCACACCATTGGGAGAAAAACAGATACTGATGAACCAACTTGCTCATTTATAGACATTGCTCCACTCCCAAAAGCATCTTTTGCCCGAAAAGCATCAAACCGTAGTAAAAGATCTGAAATAATTACAGACTCTCGCTATAAAAGAAAACTAGAAGAAGAAACAGAAGCTAGTAAGAAAAAAATACCCAGAATAATATGCAAAACATCGCAGAAACCGCTATCAAAGCCAAAAAAAAACCACCAGGGAGCCTATTGTTGAAGACTGGATCCAGTGCAGCTTGTGCACTGAATAGTGGCACGATAAATGCACAGCTTACATCGGCATTGGAATCCAAGTGCGATTTATGCGTGTGAATTAGCTTGCGCACTGTTAAAGTAGCATGCGCACTGATTGGGACTATCATGCGTACGTGGAATTGTAATATCAAGAGTGCGCAATTACCCACGATCTCAATTAGATTGTTATTTAACAGAGTATAAGACTAAGTTGATTTTTCATATGATTTATTGGTTATTATAATAAACATTTTGTGATTTCATTTTAACCGTTTTTATTTGATTTATGTCATTTTATTCCTAAACCGCGCATACTTGGGGCACCTTATCCTACATAAAAATTCTGATGACGTAGACATTTTTAAATATGCTTATTGTAATTTTTAAACAAATTATAGAGGATCTTTAAATCTTTCATTACATAAATAAATAGAAATGTTTAAATGTGATCATTCTAATCATCAAACAAATCGTAAACTAAATTTAAAGAGGCATCTATTAGTACATAAAAATTCCGATGACGTAGAAGTGTTTAAATGAGATTGTAATTATCAAAGGAATTGTAAACTAAATTTGTAAAGACATTTATTAGTGCATAAAAATTTCGATGAAACAGAAATGTTTAGATTTGATCATTATAATCGTCAAGCACATCGTAAACTAAATTTAAAGAGACATCGATTAGTACATAAAACTTTCTGTGAAGTAGAAATGTTTAAATGTGATCATTGTATTCTTCAAAACAAACCGTAAACTCAATTTAAAAAGACATCTATCAGTACATAAAAATTCCGATGGGTAGAAATGTTTAAATGTGACAGTTTAATCATCAAACAAATCGTAAACTAAATTTAAAGAGACATTTATTAGTACATAAAAAAATTCCGATGAAGTAGAAATGTTTAAATGTGTTTACTGTAATTTTCAAGCATAACATAAAGAATATTTAAATAAACATCTATTACTACATAAAAATTCCGAAAAAAGTACATATGTTTAAATTTTATCGTTGTGATTATCAAACGAAATATAAAAGGACTTTAAATAACCATCGAATAGTACATAAAAAGTTTGATAAAGGAGAAATGTTTTAATGTGATCATTTAATTTAGTACATCTGTTACTATTTACATAAAAATTCCGATGAAGTAAAATTTTTTAAATGTGTTCATTGTAATTATAAAACAAAACGTAAACTAAATTTAAAGAGAGATCTATCAATACATAAAAATTCTGATGAATTAGAAATGTTTAAATGTGATCATTGTAATTATCAAACAAAACATATTAGTACATACAAATTTTGATAAAGTAGAAATGTTTAAATGTGGTCATTGTAATTATTATACAAATTGTAAACTGAATTTACGGAGACATCGATGAAGTAGGAATGTTTAACTGTGATCATTGTAATCATCAAATAAATCGTAAACTAAATTCAAAGAGGCATCTATCAGTACATAAAAATTCCGATGAAATACAAATATTTAAATGTGATTATTGTAATCATCAAATAAATCGCAAACTAAATTTAAAGAGACATCTATCAGTACATACAAATTCCGATTAAAAAGAAATGTTTAAATGTGATCATTGTAATGATCAAACCAATCGTAAATTAAATTTAAAAGCCATCTATTAGTACATAAAACTTCCTGTGAAGTTGAAATCTTTAAATGTGATCAATGTAATTATCAAACAAATCGTAAACTAAATTTAAAAATACATCTATGAGTACATAATAATCTCTGTTAAGTAGAATTGTCTAAATGTGAGTATTGTAATCTTCAAACAAGTCACAAACTAAATTTAAAGAGACATTAGTACATAAAAATTCCGATGAAGTAGAAACTTTTAAATGTGTTTATTATAATTTTCAAACCAAACATAAAGGATATTTAAATCAGAATCTATTACTACATAAAAATTCTGATAAAATGTGATTTTCAAACGAAACATAAAAGAACTTTAATTAACCATCTATTAGTACATTAAAAGTTTTGCTAAAGTAAAAATGTTTAAATGTGATCATTATAATTTTCATGATACGATTAAAAAAAAAATTCAAATAATTTTATTTTCGGGTTTATTTTCAATTTCCCGTAATTTACTAACAATTTCTTATAAAATTAGAGAATAAATTTAAGGCCTATTTAATTCTAAACCTATAGTTTTCTGATACCATTAGTTTTTTTTGTAACTTTCGCAACGACGCATTGAATGACACATCCATAATGACGACCATTGATATTGTTTTAATATCTTCGAATCAAATTTAAAATAAAAAAAATTAAAATTCGATATTTTTAATGGAAAAAGAATCGTGGATTTTGTGGTGAAATGGAGAAGTTAGGAAAAAGTGTATAGGTGTAAATGGAAAAATAAATTCAAACAAAGGAGCATTTTTTGCGAATATCTCGAAAAGTCTTGTCGCCAAATTGACCGCTCGAACATCGGGTACACATACTAATATCCGCAGACAGCAGGAAGCCGTTCAACTTAGCAAAGACCTGGAAGAGATTTGATCTTGAAGTGACAGCAACCAAGTAGAATTTAACGCTACAAAAATCCAGGCGGTAGGGTTCTCTAGAAATGTTAACCTTACTAGACCCGACATAGTGATATCGGGACACTTCATTCCTCTAGCATCGTCCTTCAATTTGTTGGGTGTTAACTTGTGAGCAAAGATGTCTTGTCATGAACATGTTGCGTACATAACAAAGAGGGCTCAAAAGCTGGGAATATTATTTCGAAATAGAAAGCTTTACACTCCACAACAAGCATTAATTCTGTGCAGACTGGAGACTTGAATCTAGTATACAAATATCTTCAAGGAAAGGATTCGATGGATGTAGCCCACTTAATTCCACCCAGAGTGGTGCATGCCAAGAATACACATCGCGTTAAAATATCACATCCATATGATGTTCAGTTTGTCACTCCAACCCTTTTCGCCGTGTATAACGCTTTTCAAGCAGTCTTTATATAGAGAACATCATCCCTTTGGGATGATTTGCCCAGGACTGTGTTTCCACCGAGTACAGGGTGATCATTTCTAGAAATGGAAAATTGTTGGATATTTATTTTTTTTAATGTAGAATGGTATAGTGCATGTCATGGAGTATACTGACGTATTTAACATTTGGTGGTTAAAAGGACACTGGGCGCCGCGACGCCAAACACCTTTTTTTTTCCATCGACATACCTTTTTTTAAAACGGCATTGGAAAACCCTAATTTTTTTCAACATTTTTTCCTTACACTTTTTCTAATTTGTTTTGCAGAAAAGTTATGCAGCAAAACCCCTTTAAAATTATATTATTTTTTGGTCAATCGCTGTTGCCATGGATCGTATGCCACGTTTGGCGTTTTTTTCAAACAATTTATCTAGTACGCGGGTGTCATTACTTTAATTTGACAGTAATTATAATATTAGTTACTATGCTGTTGAGGTTTTTCCTTTAATAAAATATTTTTAAACAATAAATAACAAGAATACATTATTCTTACTAAAACCACAAAAAAAATATATTACGATGACCAAAAATAATATTTTAGAGGGTTTTTACGCGTAACTTTTTTGCAAAACAAAATTTTCGAAAAAAACAGTTTCAGGAAAAAATAATTAAAAAAATTATGGCTTTCCAATTCCGTTTTACAAAAGGTACGTCGATGGAAAAAAAAGTTGTTTGGCCCAGCCTCGTTTTTCTTGCCAAATGTCAAATACGTCAGTATACTCTTTGACATGCACTATACCATTCTACATTTAAAAAAAAACTAATAAATATCCAATAGTTTTTCCATAAATCGGAGCCGGCGTCTAAAAATGATCACTCTGTACAATTTACAGTGATTCAAGGCCAACATGAATTCCTTTTCGCACGTATATCTCTTCTTTAACGCTTTTGGGATTTCTGTGCTGTGCCCATAACGAAAACGAATATTTGAAATCTACGCCCTAAAATACATCTTCTAAAAAATGGCGAAAATCGATGCGATACAAGAAAACAGAAAATTGCTGAAAATATTTTTGAAAATCAATGGGTTTATTGTAAAACTGGAAAATAACTTGAATTATCAGCAGAAAAAGAGTCATACATAAGTACACACTTTTAAGAAGTGACGTGTCAATGTGTAAGGTAAATCTATCTCGGTCATACTTGCATGATCCTATGTAATGTATCTGTGCCTTTTTTAGCAAGCTGCTGTTGTAGTTTTAAGTGACTCGTCTTATTCTTCCTTGGTTGGGTTCTGTTCACATTTGCATTTTACGCCTGTATCATAGTCTTGTTCGACTTTACGGGTTCTTTTATAAAAACAATATTTTTAAGCTTGTTCTGAGAAAGACCGAGAATCGAGATGCATCTAAATTTCCCAGTTTAAAAATGGATTTAACGGCCTTTAAAATACATCGTGTTAGGTTTAATAAATTACATTCAAAGGTTAAAAATGAAAGTATTAAGTTAATATGAATTAATTTATGGTCTCATGTGATTAAAGAGGATAAAAATAAGGAATTCAAAAAACCGGTCAAGTGCAAGTTGAACTTGCACAATTAGTGTTCCGTACGTTGATTGTTTTTAAAATAAAAAATTTTTGTTAGGGTGGTATAAAATGATCAGTGACTTCACAAAACACACCCCAAATGAGTTTTCAACAAAGTTTCTTTCCAATCTTTACTGAAAACTGGTGACCTTGAATTTTTTTTTCTTTTATGTACCAAATAAATTATTAAAGGTAATGCACTCGTGATAATTTTCGTTCAATCTATAGCCCGTGGAGAATATTCCAGAATTTTTTTCAAAATTTTTTGATCAGTACTTTTCGAGATAAGGTAGGGGACAGCGATTTTTTAAAAGTAATACGAAGAAAAGTGTGCGCAAGTATTACATTATATATATATATATATATATATATATATTTTACTCATGTTTTCACAAGCTTTCATTTGACACCACACTCGATGACTTAGTAAAAAAAATTTTTTTTTCACTTCCGATTTTCACCCCCCTCAAAACGAACCCCTTAAGTCAAGATTTATGTTACGGTGGTATAAAATGATTAGTGACTTCACAAAACACCCCAAATGAGTTTTCAACAAAGTTTGTTTCCAATCTTTACTGAAATCTGATGACCTTGAAATTTTTTGTTTTTTTTTATATACCATATAAATTATTAAAGGTAATGCAACTCGTGATAATTTTCGTTCAATCTACACCCCGTGGAGAATATTCCCCGAATTTTTTCGAAATTTTTGATAAGTACTTTTCGAGATAAGGCCCGGGACAGCGATTTTTCGCGAATTTTTAAAAATAATACAAAGAAAAGTGCGCGCAAGTATAGTATTATATATATATATTTTTTACTCGTGTTTTCACAAGCTTTCATTTGACACCACACTCGATGACCTAGTAACAAAATTTTTTTTTCACTTCCGACTTCACCCCCCAAAACTAACCCCTTAAGTTAAAATTTAATTCTCAAAACTACATCGCTCTGATGAGGCCATCAATTCCTCTATTATTACCATATTTCACTTTCTATGTCAAATAGTTTCGGAGAAAATCGGGTGTGACAGACAGACAGACAGACAGACAGGCAGACAGACAGACACCGAAGTGATCTTATAAGTGTTCCGTACGGAACACTAAAAATATGTTTATAATTTGACACCTGCTTTCACCTATTTACTAACTCACAATAGAGCTATTTTGACTAATAGAAGCAATGCTCAGCAAATAGAAGAATCGTGTATCTGTGTATCTATCTTTAATAGTTTCCGAGAGAAATGTAATTAAAAATATGATATTTCTGAGGAAACTTGGAAAAACTGTAAACTAATTTATTAAAGTTAAAGATTCTCATATTTGAGTAATTTATTATATAGTCAGTGGCGGCTCCTCTATAGGAGCACATTAGCACGTGAACCCCCTGTAGACAACAAGGTAAAATGCAAATTATTTTGTATTATACCTTAGTCATACAAACGTCTTTTAAAGAAGTGAACTTTCCCTACAAATCGACAAGAACAATTTATAACAATCCTATTACTTTACGTACCGTTAAACCTCGAGTTGTCATTGAAGCTTCCTAAGCGCACAAACTACAATGACTGGATGTAAAGCAAGGCGCTATACGGCGCTGTCTCGTTTTATACGTTTTTGCATTCTGGCAAACTGTGTCCCTCTATAATACGAAGATGTAAATTCGTCGTTTTTCTCGCTCCATGGTTCACACTTACTTGGTGATCTTGCGAATTTGGATTGGGATAGAAACGTGTTTGATTCGTTTATATTTTACATCTATTCTAAGCGGCTCCAGTCAGAGTAGTTAAATTTGGTTTTGGCGCTCAATATTTTGCAACAAAGGGTGTATTGTTAGTATTAAGTCGTGAATGCAATTACATACAGACATAAACTGATTATAATTGATGTAATGAACGAAAAAATGGATGCTCAGCCGGGGTGTAGTAAATTGTAAGGCGTTAAAAGAAACTTTGAATATACAGTGAATTAAAAACAAAATTTTTCGAAGTTGCCTTTAGGAGACAAACTTAAAGTGAAAGCTGCGGAAACACCGATTCCGAATCTTAGTATTACTCAAGTAAGTAAGGTACAAAAACGCGAGTTCAAAAGAAGTTTTAAAAGTAATATGCGGATGCAGTATTAAAAACAGCTTGTTTTGTTTTCCATGTTTGCTATTTGCTTCTGAAAGTGCTGAAGCGAGTTGGGTGAAAAGTAGGGTAGTCGATCTGGCACATTTATCACAAATAATTAAAAAGCATGAAAGTTCGCAAGTTCATATAAATTCGCAGTTAGAACTAAGACTTTTGGGAAAAGTTGATATAAAACAACTGGATAATGCCTACAGAAGAGATATCGAAAAACATAATGACAATGTGTTGAAAAACAGATACGTTTTGTCGAAAATTATAAAATCTATTAAGTTCTGTGGATGTTTCGAATTAGCTTTGCGAGTACACGATGAAAGGGATGGTTCGCAAAGTCCAGGCATTTTCAAAGGTCTAATCAATTTTATTGCAGAGTTGGATCTGGCTTTGAAAGAGCATTTTGAAAAAGCTACGGTCTTCAAAGGTACTTCAAAAATAATTTAGAACGAATTATTAGATTGCATGTTACAAGTTTGCCAGGGATATATAAAGAATGAAATAGCAGACACCCAATTCATCTCTGTTATAGCAGATGAGTTGTAAGTTTCAAATGGTAGTAGTTTTCAGATACATTTTAAAAGACGGTACCCCAACTAAACGATTTTGGGCTTTTTTGAATCCACAAGATCATAATGAAATTAGTTTGGCAAATTGTATTAAACATGTTTTGCTCAAAGTTACAGATAAACCAAATAAATTAATTTCACAAAGCTATGATGGAGCAAATGTTATGAGTGGCCGCCATGGTGGAGTAAACAGAATTATTCAAGATGATTATGAATACGGCTATTATGTTCACTGTATTGCTCATCAATTAAATTTAATTTTAGCTCATGCAACTAGCCAGAATGCAGAAGTACGTATTTTCTTTTTTAATATAACAGATATTACGAATTTTTTTTCAAATTCTCCTCAGCTGGTTGAAATATTAAATGAAGTTGTACGCTGCCATATTCCAAGAACTTCTACGACACGGTGGCTTTTTAAAAGTAGAGCTATAAATATTATTTTTGAGAACACTTATCGAATGTAGGGAGAAGGTAGAAAATACTTCGAAACAATCTACCACAATAATCAAGCCTCTGCAATCCGTTAGAATGTTATATGATGCACAATTTGTATTCTGGCTAACATTTTTTCATAAAATTATGCCACACGCGCCAATATCCTATATAACAGTTTGCAAAAATCGACTTTTGATCCTGCACAGGTAGCTACAGCAATTAATATATTTGAAAAATGTATAGCGACTGAAAGACAAAATCCTGAAGAAATTCCTACTTTAATTGAAGATGTAGTTCATTTTCAGAATAAAAGACGTAAGGAAGATCCTTATTTAACGAAAGTAGTTGCAGCAAAAGAAGTATGTGATTATATATTAATTCAAATTAAGGAAAGGTTTTCATTTAATAGTCATCTAAGTGGTTCGCTTTTGTTTATGTCTTCTAAGTTCTCGGAGTTTGAAAATAAATTCCCATCGCACCATTTAAACGATATAGTTCAGACATATCCATTTTTGGACAAAATCAGATTACAAACTGAACTTGAACTTATTTATAAACGGTCAGATTTTAGAAATTTGCCAGGAGGGGTGCATTATTTACGATTTATAATCGAAAATAATTTACAAAATGTATTTTCCGCAACGTACACTTTACTGCAGCTAATTTTTACCATTCCGGTGACAACTGCTGAAGCTGAAAGAAATTTCTCCACTTTAAAAAGAATTAAGTCGTTTTTGAGAAGTACCATGAATGAAGAAAAGACTTCCAGCATTGGGAATGTTGTCCATAGAAAAGAAAATGATAGAAGATATTAGTGATTTTAATCAAAATTAGTGATTGACAAATTTGCAAATTTTAAAAAATCGCCGTATGGACTTTTCGTTTAAACATTATGTTTAGAATGTTCAGCTTCATAGTTAGATGTTTTTAAACAAAACAATGAATTTTGCTATATTTCTAATATAGACTGCATTTTCCTTCGTCAAATGTTGTATATTATTTATGTTCACGTTTATACATATGTGTCAATACACCGCGCCCATTTTCCTGTTATAGTTGGATCTTCTGTATTGATAAGTGAATTTTATATTTGATATTATGTTTAACCTATTGACATTTAGGATTTTCAATTAATAGGAATAGATATATAAAATTTAAAATTAATAAAGGTATCTGGAAATCGTGTTTTCACGTTCTTATTGGCGCATAATGCTACATACAAGATAGCCTTGTAAGGTATGTGAACCTCCACCCCATTCCATCACGTGCCGTCACTGTATATAGTACCAATAACACAGCCCCACAAAAAAAAAAGTGGGGTATACTTTTGATGCGATATATCAGATCCGTAGTATTTTTGCCCGCTGATCACGAATCTGACGTCAGAATATCGCCATCACATCTCAATTTTTTTCTAACCTCAAAAAATAGGTAAAAATTAGTAAAAATTAAGAAAAATATACTCCTAAAAAATTAATTCAAGCTTTTTCATGAATCCAAAGATGTATTAATATGTATTCGGACACGCTAAGCTAATATTCATCGGTTGGATTGAGCCATACAGTTCTGTTTTCTTTCTAACCTCAATAAATCAGACAGATATAGTGCTTCTCGAATGCAAAAAAACGAATTCAAATTAAAATTCAACCGATCCTTACCAAATTTGGTACACGGGGATTTTTTGGGTCGCTGATCACGAATCTGAGGTTGGATTTGCAAAATTCAAGATGGCAGATGTTTTCGCGCCATTTTGAACGCCGAGAAAAATTCATCGGTCGATTTTTATTCTTCTACCTGCATCCAGGGCACCTCCACGTGGTGACGGTGGGCAACGGTGTTTACTCCACTAGCCGGCAGAGTCCCTGGATAACGGCTTAGATGCCGTCATGGCAGGTAGAAGAAAGAGAATTACGATGCAGGGACTCGGAAACCCAGTATCGGCGGTTGGTCAGGGTGGGAAAGCGGGCCCGCAGCCGTCGTCATCCAGCGACCGTAGCTCTTCATGTGTGGGTGACTTGGCTCATGTAGAGTATAATGCTACAAGAAAACGGTCTCACGGTACAAGGACTTTTCATAAGTGCGATAAAAACAGTGATTCATTTTGTTATATTTGCTGTCAAACACGTATTGAGTAAAATGGGGTCACCGATAACGGATAAGATCAAAACCTTATATAAGGATTGTTTTAACATTGAAATACAGCACCAGGATACAGATTGGGTGCCCCACATCATTTGCAGTTCTTGCAAAATAATGTTGTACATCAATAAGAAGGCGATTAAATATTCCAGACCAACAATATGGAATAGACCATACAGTGAAAATGATTGCTACTTTTGTATGAATGTTGTATCTAGGCATAACCGAAAAAATAAAAGCACTATTACTTATAACGATGTTTCGACAGTAACAAGACCAACTAAACTAATTCCGCCTCCTGAACCACTTGATGCTGATGTTATGGAAACAAATGATTTCACCTTATCAGTTCATGCCGAAAACATTGAGACTGTCGAAAAGATTCGGACACTGTTACTAATGAATGTTCTAGTGACAACCTATCATATACTAGTGACACAGATAAAGAATTTCTACCATACAACCGTAAACCAGAACCAATACTCGTATCACAGTTAGAACTTAGTGATCTAGTCAGAGATTTAGGCTTATCCAAAGATAGTTCAGAGCATCTTGCTTCCTTTTTAAAGAAAAGACATTTACTTAAGCCAGAAGCTACGATTTCTTATTATAGAAACAGAGATGAAGAATTTCGAAAATATTTCACAATGGACGAGGAATTGTCACTTTCATATTGTACGCGATGTAAAAGGTCTAATGGATGAAATTTCAAAATAAAACTCATACGATCCTGAAGAATGGAGACTGTTCATTGATTCTTCTAAACGGAGCATTAAGGCAGTTTTGCTGCATAATACCAACGTTTACGCTCCCATTCCGATTGCTCATTCCACAGTTATGGAAGAGCAATATGAAAAAATGAAGCAGCTTTTGATAAAAATAAAATATGCTGATCATAACTGGAAAATTTGTGGAGATCTGAAAATTGTAACAATATTGCTTGGCCAACAGTCAGGGTTTACACTTTATCCTGTTATAAATGTCTGTGGAATAGCAGAGACAGGGAACGTCATTATAAGAAAAAAAATTTGGCCAACAAGAGAATCGTTCACTCCTGGTGAAAAATAATGTATTGTTTCCACCATTGGTAGATCCAGGAAAAGTTCTTATTCCCCCGCTTCACATTAAGCTTGGACTTATGAAGCAATTCACGAGAGCATTAGATACAAACGGCCCATGTTTCAAATATTTGCATAAAAAAAAATTTCCGAAATTTTCTGAAGCTAAAATTAAGGCAGGCGTATTTGACGGGCCACAAATAAGAAAATTGTTTCAAGATTCATTATTTGTTACTAAAATGAATAAAGTTGAAAAAGCTGCTTGGCTTAGTTTTAAAGAAAGTCGCAACAAACTTTTTGGGAAATAATAAAAGTCCTAAGTACAAAGAAATAGTCGAGAAAATGGTAAAAAAATTTCAAACATTAGGTTGCTTAATGAATCTAAAATTACATTTCCTGGACTCCCACATCGATGATTTCCCAGATAATCTTGGTGACTACAGTGAGGAGCAAGGGGAACGTTTTCACCAAGATCTGAAAATCATAGAAAATCGGTATCAAGGACGATGGGATGGACCCATACGCTAGCGGACTATTGCTGGTCGCTAAAAAGAGAAACAAGTCCTCAAAAGCGTTTTGGGCAGAAAGCCTTTGAATAGGTCATTCGCAGAAAAAAGAACAAGATACAGCCAAAAAAAGGAAAGTTAGGCGCGGGTCTAACCTTCGCAATTCTAGGGCTTAAGGGTCTACTATTTGAGAGTATATGGTTTAAAAGTCCGCTGGTTTTGAGTTTATTGGGTCTCATTTTTGAAGTTACAGGGTTATTGAGGTCTATTTTTTGGAGGTTACAGGGTGTGGGAGTCTAAGGTTTCAGGGTTTAAGAGTAACAGGTTTGAGGATTCCCCAACTGTATACCAAATTTGGTAGGAATCGGTTGGTTTTCAAAAAAAATTTTGTCCGCCATCTTGGATCCGCCATTTTGAATTTTGCAAATCCGACCTCAGATTCATGATCAGCAACCCAAAAAATCCCCGTGTACCAAATTTGGTAAGAATCGGTTGAATTTTAATTTGAATTCGTTTTTGCATTCGAGAAGCACTATATCTGTCTGATTTATTGAGGTTAGAAAGAAAACAGAACTGTATGGCTTAATCCAAAAACGATGAATATTAGCTTAGCGTGTCCGAATACATATTAATACATCTTTGGATTCATGAAAAAGCTTGAATCAATTTTTTAGGAGTATATTTTTCTTAATTTTTACTAATTTTTACCTATTTTTTGAGGTTAGAAAAAAATTGAGATGTGATGGCGATATTCTGACGTCAGATTCGTGATCAGTGGGCAAAAAACATACTACGGATCTGATATATCGCATCAAAAGTATACCCCACTTTTTTTTTGTGGGCTGTGTAAACTACTACTGTAGGTGAATATAGCGAGGGTGATAGTGAATTAGGCTTAGGTTAATTTTAATAAATAGTAAATTTATTATCAATTTTTGTGTAGTTTTTGATAATATACGTTATTATATCCTCTTCTACTTTAATCGTGTTTTTCTATTACGTTGGTTCCCAACCGGTGGGTCGTGACCCCACAAGGGGGTCACTGTGGCTTTTTTGGGGGTCGCTTTGATTTTTTTGGGGGTCGCCAGTGATCAATTTTAATAATCAAAATTAAATTTTATAATTTAAAGGTAGGTGTTAAAATGTTAATAATATATTTATGCTTGGCAACATACGAGATATGCGACATAAATTGTGGACGGCTGGTGCAAGCACCTCTCCTTATGCCTGGCGAAATCCGACTGGGCAAGCTAGCTGGGTAGTCCGCAGCGATCGCGACACTTCGTTGCTTCTCGAAGAAGCGTGAAAAAGAGAAGTTTCGAGACGGACAGCTTGACGTTCCGCTGAGAATAATCGGGAAAGTACTCCGAACTGATATATAAGCACCGAGCAGAGCCGTAGGGGACAATCTTCAGTTATTCAGCCCCGAGTTTAAACTTTCGAATATAAATATAAGTGTACAGATAAATTGTCACGCTCAGTAAACTTGTCATCTAGTGTTAAATCGTTAGTGTTCTTTTTGCCGTTTGTATATGAATAGTTCATTGTTAATTAGTGTCTTGTTTAATCCGAAAAACAATTTATCTTCGATAGGCACTCCTAGAAACAGACTCTTCTATTATTTACCGTTTTGTTAAGCAAAAAACATTAAATAATGTTAATTCAAAATTTTTAAAACATTTTTTAAACTTATTTTGAAGTATTTGAAATATTTCGTAGATATCATCGTCATGGACAAAAAAAAGAAAATATTTTGGATTGTCAACTGTTTATTAATAACGGCATAGTGAGTCCATAGTGTGTATTATGCAATGCTGTTCTTAGTGCTGAATTTATGAAACCCTCAAAGCTCAAACGTCACTTAGAAACAAGGCATTAAGAACATATTACAAAGAAGTTTTTTAAACAACATGAAGCAAAAGCTGCTTTGAAAAAACAAAAGTTGGATTTTACTGGGACAACAAAGCCAAACTGTAGTTTAGGCATCATATAAAATTGCTCTGGAAAGATTGCCTAAAATAAAAAAAAAACCCTATACAATTATGGAAACCCTCATCAAACCCCTTTTATTAAATTCGATTAAGCTAATTCTTGCAGAAGCGAGTGAGATTAAAAATGTGTCATATATCGTTGTCTAACAACACAATTCAGAGACGCATTTCAGACATGTTCATAGGCGTGATGGAACAAATTTTATCTGAATAAAGGCATCTCCTGTCTTTTCCTTTCGACTTGACGAGTCTACCGATGTTGGTTCATGTTTTCAGTTTTCGTGAGTTATATTCACTTGGAGCACATCAAAGAAAACAGTTTCTGTTTTGTAAATCACTAAAAACTACTACGAAAGCTGAAGACGTCATGAAAATGATAAGTTCATTCTTTGAAAGTAATGACTTACAATGGAAAAATTTGTGTAGAGTATGTACCGATGAAGCACCAGCCATGCTTGGAGTCAAAAGTTAAAGAGCTTGCACCCCAAGCAAAGGGACTGCACTGCATGATTCACTATTTGTCCTTGCTACCCCCAGACCTCTTCTAAAGCCTTTGCAAGCAGCGGCTCGACTCTTTGGTGCTATTGTCAATTATATAAAATCTAGTTCTCTATCAATACTCCTCGTGGTCAAGGAACCCCTATAATGCTATGCAAAAACAGAGATCTCTGATCACGAAGTTCTTCTTTTTTACACTGTCGTTCGTTGGTTATCAAAAGGAATATGTTGCTGACAGAGTCTCTTTGAATTGAAAAACGAAATAAAAGTTCTTAAAAATGAAAGAAAAACATGAGTTTATGACACATACTTAATGATGAGACCTGGGATCCAAATAGTAGCTTATTTATCTGATATCTTAGATCAGCTAAACAAGCTCAATTTGAAAACTCGTCATCATCATTATCAGCTTATAATGTCCACTGCTGGACGAAAGCCTCCCTCGAGTCTTGCCACCTTTTTCTATTCTGAACCAGTTGTACCCAATTTCCAGCCACTCTTTTCAAAGTCATGCTTAGCAACATGCCCCGCCTAGTTCCATCTAGGATGTAGAATGGATTTGACTACGTCTTGTACTCCCGTTCTCTTCCTGATAATGTGATTTGGAACGCTAAAAGTAACGCCTAACATTGACCTCTCCATCTTGCGTTGCCTGACACATAATTTATTGATGTTTTTCTCCGTCGTTATAAGAGTAACGGCTCCGTTCGTAAGAACTTGGAGTATGCATCTGCCAAATACTTTTCTTTTTAAACACATAGGAAGGTTAGATTTGATACATAGGCCAGTTTGCCATATGCAGCCCAGAAGAGACCTATTCTCCGCTGAATTTCATGTGTGTGGTTATCTCGTCCTATGCTGATATCATATTCCAGCTATTTTATATTGGTGCCCTTACTCGATCTCTACGTTATTCAATTTTTATAGTATCGCTTAATACAAGATTTTTCGTAAACTGTGTCTTGGATAGATTGATTTTAAGACCAACCTTTAGCTGAAGTATGTGCAGCATAGTTTGTTCTTGTATTTTGTCTGTTATTGATGATAATGTCGTTGACCGAAACAGAGGTGATTTAACTTTTCACCGTCAATGTTAAGTCCCATTCTTTCCCAGTTTATTGATTGTAGAATACTTTCTAGAAGTGTTACGAAAAACTTGGGAGAGAGCGTATCACCTTGCCACACTCATCTTTCGATTCAGATTTTGCTGATGGATTGATTAGTTTGTTTTTTAAACATGAGCAGTGGTATTTTCATGTATGTATTTTTATTACATTGAAATATCGATGATCAATACGATACTCAGCAAGCACTTCCAAAAGTCTTTGCTGGTTTCCAGAATCAAAAGCCTTTTCGAAAAATCCACAAATATGAGCACAAGAGGCTTATTATATTCTATATACATTTTGCAATGGAGGTTTTGAAACTGTAAGCTGATGGTTGTTTGTTTCCATACCCCGAGCGGAAACCTGCCTGTTCTTTTGAAAGGAAAAACTCGAATTTATTTGCTAAACGATTGGTAAATATTTTCGTGAATAATTTATATACATGACTCGAGAGGCTAATAGGTCTGAAGTATCTCCTTTTTTATGCATAATGACGATAGTTACATTATTCCACTGCGATGAGAGCTATTCCTTCCAGGAGGGCATTTACTGGACAACATTTTAAGAGATTTTTGATAATTTTGTTGTCCTCCTTGTGGTAATTGCCTCTACTACAATATTAGCTTCACCCTGAGCTTTGTTATTTTTTCAATGTTCTTCTGTGTTGTTTGGGATATCCTTCGACCCCTGATTTAGGACTTTTGGTATGTTTGATTTCTGTTCTTTTCCCTTGTAAGGTATATAATTCTTGATAAAATAATTCGATGATCTGTAAAATATCTCTTTTGTTTCTTATTACATTACCATGGCATGTCCTTAATCTTGCATAATTGTCTTTCCTTTCAATTGTGTTTCTTTTTTCTCAAAACTTTTAATGCTTTTATTCTGTGTTTTTACAACGTTTTTTAATTTCATCTGCAATTTTTTTTGTCTTTTGTCTTTTCTAATTTCCCCAGCGTCGATATCACTCTATTTATAGTTCTATATTCGTCTGTAGTCTTATCTACCATTTCTCTCCTTTGCTTTATTAGACTGTTTTTACTCTTTGAATTAATTTCTGTTCTTTTTGTTGTTTTGGGCAAGTTTTGTCAAATGGCATTTTCTATACTATTTTTGATGTTTTTCAAATATGTCATCAACTGCTGTATCTTCATTTTGTTCCAAGGAGCTTGCGATCTCTTTTCTATAAGAATCCACAATCCTCCGGGCATATTGTCCATTTCTTATGATTTCGTTTAAGAATCATGTTTGTTTCGTTCCTGTTTCATGATAGTAAACACTTTTGCTCTTACAATACGATGGTCACTCCCAACTGAAGCATCTATTTAGGACACTTACGTCTTTCATAACGTCTTTCCTGTTGCTGATTATGTAAATATGGCTGCATTTTTTTTTTACCATCTGGGCTAGACCATGTCTATTTTCTGTTTTTGTTTTTGAAGAAGGTGTTCATTAGATTGTAAATTATTTTGATGTAGAAAAAATCTAATCAGTGTCCTTCCTTTTTCGTTTCGATGACCTATTGCAGTTTCCTCTTCGTCCTCTCTGCTTCCAATTTTGGCATGAAGTCGCCCGATCAACATCGTAAAATGCGTTTTCCGTCTCGTTTTAGAGCAGTGGAAATTTTCTTCGTGTATGTTTCTATTTCATCCTCTGAGTAGATGCTCGTTGGTGCTAGGCCTGAACAATTTTTAGGGTGTATCTCTGATTTAGTTGGATGATTAAATATATGACTCTCGGATTAACATGCTTGATTTCATATAATTTGGTCGACATGTTTCTTATTTATCAAGAAGCCGACTCCTCTAGTCAAGGTTTATTCACCTGCATAATACAGACAGTTTCCGGAGTTCAATATGATTTGGTTCCCTCCAGTTCTACGGACTTTGCTTAGACCTATTATATTCCATTTAATGTTTTTAAGTTCCTCTCCAATTCTATTAGCTTTTCTTTTGTTGACAGAGTTTTTACATTATATGTTGC
>CM032451.1:88801356-88803856 GCA_019049505.1 Pachyrhynchus sulphureomaculatus
AATATTTCGTGAATAATTTATATACATTGACTCGAGAGGCTAATAGGTCTGAAGTATCTCCTTTTTTTATGCATAATGACGATAGTTACAGTTATTCCACTGCGATAGAGCTATTCCTTCCAGGAGGCATTTACTGGACAACATTTTAAGAGATTTGATAATTTGTTGTCCTCCTTGTTTAATTGCCTCTACTACAATATTAGCTTCACCCTGAGCTTTGTTTATTTTTCATGTTCTTCTGTGTTGTTTGGGATATCCTTCGACCCCCTGATTTAGGACTTTTGGTATGTTGATTTCTGTTTCTTTTTTTCCCTTGTAAGGTATATAATTCTTGATAAAATAATCGATGATCTGTAAAATATCTCTTTTGTTTCTTATTACATTACCATGCATGTCCTTATCTTGCATATGTCTTTCCTTCAATTGTGTTCTTTTTTTCAAAAACTTTTAAGCTTTTATTCTGTTTTACATCGTTTTTAATTTCATCTGCATTTTTTTTTGTCTTTTGTCTTTTCTAATTTCCTCGATATCACTCTATTTATAGTTCTATATTCGTCTGTAGTCTTATCTACCATTTCTCTCCTTTGCTTTATTAGCTGTTTTATCTCTTTGAATTAATTTCTGTTCTTTTTTGTTGTTTTGGGCAAGTTTTGTCAATGGCATTTTCTATACTATTTTTGATGTTTTCAAATATGTCATCAACTGCTGTATCTTCATTTTGTTCCAAGGAGCTTGCGATCTCTTTTCTATAAGAATCCACATCCTCCGGGATTGTCCATTTCTTATGATTTCGTTTAAGAATCATGTTGTTTCGTTCCTGTTTCATGTTAGTAAACACTTTTGCTCTTACAATACGATGGTTCACTCCCAACTGAACATCTATTTAGGACACTTACGTCGTTTCATAACGTCTTTCCTGTTGCTGATTATGAAATATGCTGCATTTTTGTTTTACCATCTGGCTAGACCATGTCTATTTCTGTTTTTGTTTTTTGAAGAAGGTGTTGTTCATTAGATGTAAATTATTTTGATGTAGAAAATCTATCAGTGTCCTTCCTTTTTCGTTTTCGATGACCTATTGCAGTTTCCTCTCTTCGTCCTCTCTGCGTCCAATTTTGGCACTGAAGTCGCCGATCAACATCGTAAAATGCGTTTCCGTCTCGTAAGCAGTGGAAATTTCTTCGTAGTATGTTTCTATTTCATCCTCTGAGTAGATGCTCGTTGGTGCATAGGCCCTGAACAATTTTTAGGGTGTATCTCTGATTTAGTTGGATGATTAAATATATGACTCTCGGATTAACATTGCTTGATTTCAATAATTTTTTATGGTCGACAATGTTTCTTATTTTATCAAGAAGCCGACTCCTCTAGTTACAAGGTTTATTCACCTGCATAATACAGACAGTTTCCGGAGTTCAAAATATGATTTGGTTCCCTCCAGTTCTACGGACTTTGCTTAGACCTATTATATCCCATTTAATGTTTTTTAAAGTTCCTCTTCCAATTCTATTAGCTTTTCATTTGTTGACAGAGTTTTTACATTATATGTTGCTATATAAAGTGGTTTGTAATATGCTATGTCAAACTGCAGGGCAAAAAAACGTACATTATTCACTTCAGAGATAATATCAGGCGTTCGTATTAAAACTGCGAAACTGGCGCCGTAAAGTAAATTTTGGAAACTTTACCATGTTTGAACACCTTTGCATGCACCAAGACTGAAAAATCGGAGACGGGAATTGTAGATAATCTATGAGAGGAAATTAATAACCACTTTCAAGCCCTTGAATCTGAAATACAATTGTTATTTCCCGAAGTTTCCTCTGAACAAGAAGCTGCATTAGTACGAAACCGATTCATTAGTATCTTTGGATGTTATCGACATTCTCGATGAAGTGCAGGATGAATTTTCGAAGCTGCGACATGACTCCTCAGCGCGTGATTTATTTCAGAAAAAATAGTTACCTCAATTTTGATGTGCTATGCGTCATTCCTATTCTAAAGTTTCCATGTTTTCTTTTCGAATATTTGTGCCATTTGCTTCTACTTACTTCTGCGAAAGTGGATTTTCAACTATTCTGCAGATCAAGAAAAAGCCAGGATTAGCTGGATATTCAAGATGACATGACAAAAACTCAACCAAGAATTTAACACTTCTTAAGCAGATACAAACGCAATTATCACATGTAATCATTAATACTTAATAATAATACTTCAAACAAATATTACTGTTAAGTTCTAAAATATATATTTTTTAACTCTTTATTTGTTGTTTTATTGATCCAATATGGCGGATGGGGAGGAGGGGTCACGAAGATTTTTAAAAAAAAAAATTAAAAAGGGTCGCGATTAAAAAAGGCTGTCCT
Source organism: Pachyrhynchus sulphureomaculatus (assembly GCA_019049505.1). Lineage (NCBI taxonomy): Eukaryota > Metazoa > Arthropoda > Insecta > Coleoptera > Curculionidae > Pachyrhynchus > Pachyrhynchus sulphureomaculatus. The sequence goes on from CM032451.1 coordinate 88,803,723, forward strand.
AATTGAATTTCAAGGTTATTGACGTCAGATTTTTGTGATGGATTCTTGATTTAAATATTATTTTCTTTTGTGGTCGACTTATGCAATTAAAATTAATAGTTTGGAAATTACGTTTTTTTAAATCATTAAGGCCC
>CM032451.1:88808856-88821356 GCA_019049505.1 Pachyrhynchus sulphureomaculatus
TAAGATCACTTCGGTGTCCGTCTGTCTGTGTGTCACACCCGATTTACTCCCGAAACTATTTGGAATAGAAAGTTTAAAAGGGGTTTGGCACTAATATAGGTGGTCTCATCAGAGCCGTGTAGTTTTGAAAGTTAAATTTTGACTCAAGGGGTTAGTTTTGGGGGGTGAAATCGAAAGTGAAAAAAATGGTGGGGTGGCAAATGAAAACTTGTAAAAAGACGAGTTCAAAAATAGGGAATACTTACGCACCCTTCTCTTTGTATTATGTTTAAAAAAGTGCAAAAAAACTGCTGTCCCCCTCGTTATCTCGAAAAGTACTGATCGAAAAATTTTGAAAAAATTCTGGAATATTCTCTACAGGGTGTAGATTGAACGAAAATTATCACGAGTGCATTACCTTTAAGAATTTATCTAGTATCTAAAAAACAAACATTTCAAGGTCATCAGTTTTCAGTGAAGATCGGAAAAAAACTTTATTGAAAACTGATTTCGGATGTGTTTTGTGAAGTCACTGTTCATTTTATACTTCCATAAACAATTTTTTTTATTTTAAAAGCAATCACCGTATGGAACACTATTTGCGCAAGTCTAACTTGCGCTTGACCCGGTTACTTTTTCAAAGCTTTCCTAAACAATTTCATATCTGCTGTGTTTCATATATGGTGGAAGGTGATTATACAGCTTGTGACTCTCAAAAAAAGAATGAACTTTGGTAAAGGTATATTATTAGAATTTCTTATTTCATATTGATGAACCATTCCAATGCCCCCGAACGGCTCGTAAAAAAAGAGATGCCGAGTCCAGTATTGGCAAGTAAGGTAAGATTAGAATCTCTTGTAGGTAAAATCATGGTTTACAATGGCCTCTAAACTTTGCTATACAGATATAGTGAATTGCTCTTTTTTTGCAAAATAATTGTGGAATTAAACATATATTGGCTGCAAAATCCCCAAAACGGTTTTTTTTACAAGAAGAAATCCGCCTTATGGATTCTGGAACAGTCTGCGTCACCTTATTGGTGCCCCAAAGTGCTCCAGTTATGTGGGGCTCTCGAGCCTGAGGGCTGGTATACCCACTAAAACTCCATGTGAGCTGGGACAACCCTTCACTCCTTTGACATGTCTAGGTGTTTGCATGTTTTTAACTTTAGGGTTAATTTTCTAGAGACTTGAGCTAATCTACCTTGTCCTAACTTAACACTAAGCCTAAATCTAAATGCCCTTCGTTACAGGGGCGTGTAACGTTATAACGTTAGTAGTGTGTGATGTTTACGCTTTTTTTTTCCTTTTTCCGGTAGGAGCTGTTCAAGTATACTACGACCTTAAATATGTGGCAGTTTTGTCGAGTATAATGTGCGTTAGTTTGTTTCTGGGTCATGAACGATTTAAATTGTTCTGCGAATAATTTGGATACTTGCGCTAGTTGCGCGTTAGAAAGAAGAACTTCGTTGGAGGTAGGAGCAGGTTTGGGTGCCTGTTTTGTGGTTTGCTAGGGGCGAGACGGGAGTTGTCTTGGGACCCTCAACCTCGGAAGGTGGACTGTTTTTTGGTCCTGATCTGGGAGGGGTGATGCGGGTATTCGCTGAAAGAGGCGGGATGATTGTCCGCGCAGTTTACGCATTTCGGTGGCTCTTCTTTGGGCTTGGTACATTGTGAGGTGTGGTGGTTATCGCCACACTTTACGCATTTTGCCGGATTATGGCAAGAGGGGGCAGCATGCCCGTGATCCTGGCAGTTGTAGCACTGAATGCCATGGACCTGGATTTTTGAGCTTCCGCACGGAAGCAGAACGAGTACCATCGGCATGGGTTTACTGTTGGGATAAAACCAACGAATGATGTTTTTGGGGCCGAAGCTCTAACGGGTGAGGTTCACAAAGAATTCCTCTTTGGAAAGTACGGGGGTACCACGAAGGGCTACGCGGTTTAGTTTATCTTCCGGGAAACGGAAGGTATAAAAGGGTTCCTTGTTTTTGTCAAGGAGCAGCTGAGTAGCTTTCCTGTAATCATCCTCGGTGCAAAGGAAAACCTTGATACCGTTCGTGACTACAAGAGCAGGAGTGTTTGATGTTTGTTCTGAATAGATTGGATATGCTAATAAATTTACCAGCATTTGAAGTGACTATTGGGGGGATTGCCTTAGGCCTGAGAGACCTTGGGGCAATTTTTGGCATAACCGCCGGGGCGACTGGAGTAATGGTAGGAGTTACAGGCACAGGGTTTGGGAGGGGTGGAAATTCGTCCTGAATCTTTCGTCTAATTGAATTAGACTTAGTAGTTTTCCCTTGGTTTTTTGTTGTGTCGTAGTCTTTTTTAGTGGTCCTGGTTGTACGTCATCCGACGATTGAATGACAGTCCTCTTTTTGTTCTTTCTGTTGCGGACTACTTGGAATTGGTCCATGGATTCATCTTGTTCCGTGTTTGCTGTGTGGATTTCCATTGGGTCAACTGCCTAAATGGTTTTCTCCTTTGGTGCCTCGCTCTCAGAGGATCTACCCTCTTTGAAGGTCTCACTTTCAGAGGAATTGGCATCTTCCTCGATTTTGCTCTCAACCTCTGAAGAGCTGTTAATCTTTGGTGCTTGATATTGACTGATGCTAGTTAGTTTATCGAGGTTTTTTCTAAACTCGTTGATTTCTTTAAGCAACTGTTCATTGGCCGCATCTTTCCTTGTAAACGAATTGTCTCTTGGAGTGACGAAATCATTTCTTCGTAATCTAGTGTCTAGACGTAAAAGCCCAGACTTTCCATCAGGCTTCACTTTAATTAGGTTTCGAGTGCGGGTAAAGTGCCGACCATACCGGACCGAGGTCTAGGCAGAACTGACCTCCTCCCAAAACGGTATACTGTATATCAAATGGGCTTTCAGTAAAGTAAACATTTTTTGTCATGTCACTCGGACTGCATAGCAACCAAAGGCCATTTTGGCATTAAGGGCTTGAATATGGCTAATGAATCTCAGTTTGGCATTAATCTAAACACCCAAGGATTTGGTCGAAGTGTCGTTGGAAATGGGTGTATAACTATTATGTTCCTTTATTAATGTTGAAACTGAGCGAACTTATGTAGTAATAGGTATCCTTTTAGGTTTATTTTGTGTGTGTTTCGTTTGAAAATTTCTATGAATACATTTAAACATTTTAACTTCACTGAAATTTTTATATCATAACGAAATTGTTTTATATTTGGTTTGATAATTACAATGATCTCATATAAACATTTATCTCTTCGTTGGCATTTTTATGCTGTAACAGAATATTTCTAAAACTTATTTTATATTTTGTTTGAGAATGACAATCATCATCATCAGCTTATACTGTTCACTGCTGGACGAAAGCCTTTCCACCGTTTTCTGTTCTTGGCCATTTCTATCCCGCTTTCAAGCAACTCTCTTCAAATCATCAGTTCACCGACTTGGTGGTCTACCTCTACTTCAATAGCTTCGGATCTTGGTCGCCACTCTGTAATTTTTTTGCCCATCGTCCATCCTTAAACCTAGCAACATGTCCAGCCCAGTTCCATTTAAAATGTAGAATGTATTTGACTGCATCTTGTACCCCCCATGACACATATTTTGCTGATATTTTTCTTCATCAATGTGAGGGTATCGGCTCCGTACGTAAAAACGACTAGTACGCATCTGTCAAAAACTTTTCTTTTTAAACACATCGGAAGATTAGTTTTAAATATATAGCCCAGTTTGCCATATGCCGACCTATTCTCCGCTGAATTTCATATGTTTGGTTGTCTCGTCCTATGCTGACTTTATGTGCTAGTTATTTATATCAGTGTACTTGCTCGATCTCCACGTTATTTCAATTTTATAGTGTATTTAATACAAGATTTGTAATAAACTGACTCTTGGATAGATTGATTTTTAAACCAAGCGTTCCTTAAGCTTCTTGAAGCATGTGCAAGTTTGTGCTTCTTGCATATTGTCTGTTATTAAGACAATGCCGTCGGCAAAACAAAGGTGATTTAACTTTTCACCATCAATGTTAAGCCCCATTTTTCCCAGTTTACTTATTGTAGCATACTTTTTAGAAGTGTTGCAAAAAGCTTAAGAGAGAGCATATCACCCTCTTTCAATTTGAAATTTGCTGGTGGATTGGCTAGTTTGTGTTTTGACATTAGCGATCTCATTTTCATATATGTACTTAATTACTGTCGATGATCAATACGACCTTTAGCAAGCGCTTCCAAGAGTCTCTGCTGGTTTACAAAATTAAAAGCCTTTTCGAAGTCTACGAATATGAGTATAAGAGGCTTATTATGTTCTATACATTTTTCAATGACTTTAATTGTAAGCAAACGGTTGTTTGTTCCATACCCTGTGCGGAAACCTGTCTGCTCTTAAACATTTCCATTTCACTGGAATTTTTACGGGCTTATAGATGCAGATTAAAACTATTCTTATGTTTTGTTTGAAAATAACAAGTGCATTTAAACATTTTACTTTAACTGTAATTTTTATGTATTATTAGATGTCGATTTAAACCACCTTTACGTTTTGATTCATAATTACAATGGACACATTTAAACATTTTGATTTCACTGGAATTTTTATGTACTAATAGATGTCGATTTAAACTACCTTTATATTTTGCTTGATAACTACATTGCATACATTTAAACATTTTGATTTCACTGGAATTTTTATGTACTAATAGATGTAGTTTTAAACTACATTTATGTTTTGCTTGATAATTACAATGCTCACATTTAAACATTCTGATTTCACTGGAATTTTTATGTATTAATAGATGTAGATTTAAACTACCTTTATATTTTGCTTGATAATTACAATGCCCACATTTAAACATTTTGATTTCACTGGAATTTTTATGGACTAATAAATGTTTATTTAAACTACTTTTATGTTTTGCTTGATAATTACAGTGCCCACATTTAAACATTTTGATTTCACTGGAACTTTTATGTACTAATAGGTGTTGCTTTAAATTACCTTTATGTTTTGCTTGATAAATACACTGCCCACATTTGAACATTTTGATTTCACTAGAATTTTTATGTAGTAATAGATGTGTAGTTAAACTAATCTTATGTTTTGTTTGAAAATGACAATAAGTACATTTAAACATTTTAATTTCACTGGAATTTTTATGTACTAAGAGATGTCGAGTTAAACTACCTTTATCTTTTGCTTGATAACTACATTGCTCACATTTAAAAATTTTGATTTCACTGGAACTTTTATGTACTAATAGATGTTTTTTTAAACTACTTTTATGTTTTGCTTGATAATTACAATGCCCACATTTAAAACATTTTTATTTCACTGGAATGTTTATGTACTAATAGATGTTTTTTTAAACCACCTTTACGTTTTGATTCATAATTACAATCTGCACATTTAAACATTTTGATTTCACTGGAGTTTTTCTGTGTTAATAGATGTCGATTTAAACTACCTTTACCTTTTGCTTGATAAGTACCACGCACACATTTAAACCTTTTGATTTCACTGGAATTTTTATGTACTGATAAATGTCGATTGAAATTAATTTCACGTTTTGTTTGATAATTACAATGAGTGTATTTAAACTTGTTATCTTCGGGACTGTTACGCACAAAACAATTTGTTGTTATTTGATTACTACATTGACCAAATTGCAAAATACTATCTTGTATAGATTTAGTATCGTCAATAAGATGATTTTTAATAGTATCTTCCCATATTATTTTATCGCCGTCATCTTCGGGGACTACAGAACTTCCCTGATTTTCTCGGTTAAAATAACTTGAACCTGAACTAAAAAAAAAACACAAAGATAAGAAGGAAGTTTAAAATAAGACGATGTTAGTATAACTAATATTATATTTCGTTAATAAACAATTTATTAAAGAAAAGAGGTTTTCAATCATCACCACTTGTTAGTACTGTTAATCTAGAACAGGGATGTTACAGAGCTCCGAATCCGAAATGTCGGAACCTTCGGTTCAAATTACGAGGCTGGTTCGAAAAGTCCGTGCAAAGTCCGAGAGATGATACCACCGGCGCGTATCGAGGTCATGTTTAGTTAGTAGCATCTCTTGAATGAACGCACACCAAGTTTCAGCCATATTGGTCTATTTCTTTGTGTTTGGCATTCGTGTGAATCAAGGAAGTCGAGTGATTTTCAAGAAATGGACGAAAAAGAATTTCGTGTGGTGATTAAACATTACTTTATGAAACGCAAAAAACGCCTCAGGAGACTAAAGAGAAGCTTGATAAACATTATGGTGACTCTGCACCTTCGATTAGAACAGTTTATAAGTGGTTTCAAAATTTTCGGACCGGCCATATGGGCACAAGTGAAGCTGAACGTTCTGGGCGGCCTGTGGAGATTACGACTCCAGAAATCATTGATCAAATCCATGATATGGTGATGGATGACAGAAGAGTTAAGGTACGTGAGATTGCTAGTGCTGTGGGCATCTCGACTGAACGGGTACATAATATTTTGCATAAACATTTGGACATGAGAAAGCTATCCGCAAGATGGGTTCCGCGATTGCTCACGCTTGCCCAAAAACGGAATCGTGTGAAGTGTCGCAAGGATGGTTTGCAGCTGTTCCAGAAGAATCCGGAGGACTTTAAGCGTCGTTTCGTCACTGTGGATGAAACATGGATACATTACTATACTCCTGAGACCAAACAACAATCTAAACAATGGGTTACCAAGGGGGAATCTGCACCAAAAAAGGCGAAGACCGTTCCTTCGGCCGGAAAGGTTATGGCGACTGTCTTTTGGGATTCGCAAGGGATAATCCTCATCGACCATCTGGAAAAGGGTAAAACTATTACAGGTGAATATTATTCATCGTTATTGGACCGTTTGAAAACCGAGCTGCAAGAAAAACGCCCCGCGATTGGCCCACAAGAAAGTCCTTTTCCATCACGACAACGCACCAGCACACACCTCAGCAGTTGTGGTCGCAAAATTAATGGAAATAGGATTCCAACTCATTTCACATCCCCCCTATTCTCCAGACTTGGCTCCTTTGGACTACTATTTGTTCCCCAATTTGAAGAAATGGGCTGGCGGGACAAAGATTTTATTCAAACGAGGAGGTGATTGCAGACACTAATGGATATTTTGCAGACTTGGACAAATCCCTATTATTACGAGTGGCAGCCACTCGAGACTAACAATTACCGGCCAATTAGCCTACAAAATGATCAGACCAGACTTCAGAGCTTAGTCATCTCAAACTAACAGTTTGTGTTCCGACCCTCCCACGGCCCTGCACATCACATCACAGCCCAATATGTTGTCAACAGCTTCAATCGCAAATACCAGATTGGAGCCGTCTTCCTTGACGTTTCCAAGCTCTTCGTTTGGAACGAGGGTCTGATCCTCAAGTTCATCTGTCACGGCTATGTCACAAATATTACGCGACTGGTCCTCTCGTTCCTCTCGGACCATACATTCAAGGTTCGAGTCAACCAGACCACCTCCGAAATCAAGCCCATTCAAGCCAGAGTCCCGCAAGGCTCCATCTTCTTCTCCCATTTATTCAATGTCGTAACCGCCGACAATCTCAAATCGGACCATACCTCCCTCCTCATATTTGCCGATGACACCGTCATCACCACTCCCACCAAGTTGACCAGGATCATCATCATCCGCTTCCAACGCCACCTCAACATGCTCGTCCCATGGTTCGAACGTTACACAATCCAGAGCAACCCGGCGAAGACATAAGCCATGTCCACTAAGTTTTACCGCTCCATGCCGGTAAGCTTCACCCTCCAAGGCACCAGACTCCGATGGTCAAACGGCATGAAGTATCTGGGCCTCCACTACGACAAGCGGATAGTATGAAACGACCAGGTCGCCACCTCCGTCAAAAAAGCCAACCATCTCCTCGACAAATTATACCCACTCCTCAATAAGTCCAGTAAATTGTCAGTTCGCAACAAGTTGAAATTACCATCAAAGCTGGCCTGACCTACTCCAGCCCGACATAGTGCCAAATATTACGTTCAACCAAATCCACTCTCCAGACTGTCCAGAACAAGGCTCTCTATTTCATCGGTAAAGCCTCATGGTTCGTAAGTTATACGTCGGGCCGATGGTTTTTGATTTTTAAAAACACTTTTGTTCTTTAAAAACTTTATTTGAAGCGTATAACAATTTTTTGGTTTTTGAAATGGATTACAGAAAAAGACTTGATTTAACAAATAGACAAACAATAGTAATCTAAATTATTATAATCTTTCTTATCTCTATTACGACTAATAGCAACCTAAGCAATATAGAGTATGTAACTCCTCCACCCTAAGAAGAGCATATAAACCTTAAGAGTTTCTTTGATCTAAATAACTATTTTCATTAGAAATGTTTTTTTCTTTTTAAATATATAGGTCGTAGATACTTTAACATTATAATCAATATTACAATACTTATTATTATATATAGTAAAACTGTCCAAATACTTGTTTTGTTATACTATATAGGAACAATTAATAGTTTCGAATTTTCAGATTTTTGTATATTAATGTTAGCTTTTTATTTTAAAATCAAACGATTTCTGGAATTTCAGAAACAATCACTTTTATTAATATTTGCTATAAGACAAAGCTAGCCGACTTCTTCGACTCTTGAAACAAATGTGTTCCTACCAAATTATCTCGGCGACATCAACCTCATTACTGCCTACCAATATATCGATTACATAAATACATTTTAATAATATATATATATATATATATATATATATATATTATATATATATATATATATATATATATATATATGTATATATATATATATATATATATATATATATATATAGCTGTAAACGTTACATAAAATAAACTCAATAGTTCCGACACTTGATACAAATAGTCATTCAAGTATAATTTAATTTACGTTATGTAAACAGGCCACCCTGCCTGAAAGCAATTATATTAGTTTATATCTTATTTCCTATGTTACATTGTTCGGTCCCCTTGCAAATTCTAAAATTCTTTTCAACCATGGATTTTTTTTTCATACAGTAAGTGTTGACAGCTAACCCGCTGGTACGGCGATCGTGCTGATGCGTCACATTTCGGCCATCCTGTCTATTATCCCGTCCTCGGGAATTCGGGCTATTGTGGTTAGGGGCTCTTCTGGGATCTAGAACAGAAAAACTAATGGCAGTATCGGGTACAAGCACACTTTAGCTATATACATATACAAGCAAATGCGGAGTCTATTAATTATTTCCAGTTCTTTAACTTTAACCAAAATAATAAAACTACTAAGGTACATTATTAGCCGCCCTTACACGGCCCCCATCCGGGTAGCGAAACACATTCACTTCACAGGTACACGTTTAGAATCGTCCTGCCCGACTATAACTATACTTTCTTTAACCGAACTATATTTTCGAACACAGGTTACCTTTTAGGTCGTCCTGCCCGACCATACCTATACTTCCTTTAACCAAACTATATTTTTGAACTCAGGTTACCTTTTAGGTCGTCCTGCCCGACCATAACTATACTTCCTTTAGCCAAACTATATTTTTGAACACATGTTACATTTTAGGTCATCCTGCCCGACCATACCTATACTTCCTTTAACTCTCCAATAAGTTTATCAAATCCTCCTTATCTCTTATGATATCGTTATCGCTATCAGATTCATCGGTATCGCCTACACAACCTCGATAAGATCTGAGAGAATTGACAGCGACCAGAGTGCTAAAATTCTTATATCCTCTCATACCTTTAACGCTCCTAATAGCTATCACCATGAAATTCCTTTATCACCTTATAAGGACCAGAATACTTTTTGTTTAACTTTTTATTCACACCTTTTTTGTATTGTCTTGGTGCTTTTCTTTTCTGGTCATACCGTATTTTCATTTTCTTGGCGACGGAAGTAAGGTTTCTATAGACATCTGTACGTCTCTTACCAAAATCGACCGAAGTAGAACAAGTTTCTAAATTATTCAAAAGATTTCCTTTATATCCAAACAAAAGCTCAAAGATGGTATGCTTTGTACTACTATTTACAGTATTATTTATCCCCCAAATAATTTCGGGAATTTTGTCGTCCCAAGTTCGGTCATCATCACCGCCTGCAGTTCTTAGGGCATCCAACAAAGTACGGGGAAACCTTTCGACTTGCCCATTAGCCCTTAGTGTCGCTACCGCAGTTACAACATGTTTAATTTGTTTACTGTTCTTAAAATACCTACTAGAAAAACTCAGACTGTTGTCTGATATTATCCGTTTTTGATACCTTCACCGAAAACTTCCCTCAGATTTTTAATACATTCTGCGGATCCTAATGTTTTTGAGGGTTTTGCAACTACATATTTTGTGAAAGAGTCTACTACTGTCAAAATATATGTCCTAAAAGACAGAATCACTTCCCATAAAAGTGATTACAGATTAAAGAAAAACTCTTGTGCGCTTGCCGAGCATAGTAGCCAATTTTCACATGAATTTAGTTTTGCCGAAACCAAAATCCTATGTAAAGAGAGAAATTTCGGCAGGAGAATCTTTAGGGAGATGGTGGAAACCCACCTTGACCCTAACTGGATCAATAAAAAAACAGACATTAAAGATCCTAGTTTAATTTAATCCAATCTATTAGAAATAGGAGGTCAATATGAAAACATATTTAACATATCTCTTTACTAATAATTTTACTGATTTTTACTAACTTTCCAATTTTAAAACAATCAAACAAAATGTCAACGTCATTCTACTTTCAAATATAAATTAATCATAACCTAACTAAGAGATAGAAACACACTGCCCTTACCAAAATGACAATAAAACATAATAAAAAAATCATCATAAATTAAAGTCACTTTAGAACTACATAATTCTTCGTACCATACTAACAAAATGGAGTAAAAGCATATTATATTTCACAGAGAGGATTATGTCGAGTTTTTCTCATGTTTTTTTCTAGTGAATAAGTGTAACAAAGTTCCCCCACAAAGAACAATTTTTGAACACACCACTTAGCAGCAAGTACTTTAATGTTACATATAAAATAGGGTTGTTCTTTACTTTTAATCTCAAAAATACTGATAATCTACTATAACCCGTGGGGGAGCGGGATAGAATATCTCCCCCCGTATATTCCGCCTGTCGTAGGAGGCGACTTAAAGAACAACCTAGATGGTAGATGCCCAGATCCCACCAACATCGCCCGGTGTGATACCATCGCATCGGCATAGGCTGCGTGAAGTTGCTTAACGTTTCGTGCATGATGAGGCACCTGGATACAAAAAATTCCGGAGGTAAAATAGCCCCCCGTTCGGATCTTCGGGTGGGGGCTGGTTCAGGGGCGTCGACATGCAGAGATCAGAATTTCAAAATGGATTTTTGCAACATACAAGGTTTAAACATGAAACATAAATTCAGTGCACCAACACCTGCAATCAAATAAACCTCATGTACTCTGTCTTTATGTCAGAAGCGACCTCTCTTGCCAACGAGAAGAGGCTCTGGAGCCCCCAAACTTTGATGTTATATGGTTAAAAATAACGACTCAACCAACCACAAGGTTCATCTGTATCCTCTATCGACCACCAAGTGATACTAACTTTAGAACACTTTGCTTCCCTTGCAGACACCATCGATCATTTACAAATTAACTATCCAAATGCCGAAATTGCCATCCTGGGCAACTTTAATGTCCACAACATCAACTGGCTTAAATATTCAACTACTACCGACGAACAAGGTCGTGAAGCCGAATCATTTTTAATCAGTTGTGGCTTAACTCAGCTTATTGACGAACCAACACGGATCCCTGATCGAGATGGAGAGTTTGCCAGTCTTCTTGATCTCTTTTTAACCACCAATCCGGGGGGGGTGGGGGGGGGGGGAGATTTACACAGTCAGCGTAAATCCGCCGTTAGGTTCTTCCGACCATAAACTACTTTCGACATCGAGTATTCTACCAAACAATGACAGAGAGGCGCTTAAACCGCGCAAGATTTGGCACTACAAGTCTGCTAAATCGGAAGACCTCATGGAATATTTTCGAACTTTCCCTTGGTTAGACGTTTGTTTTCGATCCGACGACCCATCTGACTGCGCCAGGGAGGTTTCCAATGTTATTCTGGCCGGTATGGAGGCTTACATCCCTTTTTCGAAGAAATGCCCTTCCAACGGCAAGCCTTGGTTTGACCGAAAATGCAAAGAAGCTGTTGCTTCTAAACATCTTGCATACCGACAATGGCGTGAAAATCCTAACACCATAAATCGTAACACATTTGTTCATGCCAGGAACAGAAGCAAAGAAATTATCGACGAAACCAAGGAGGTACACAATCAACGGATTAGAAACAAACTTCTCGCCTGTCCCGGCAATTCAAGGTCCTTTTGGTCGGTCGCTAAGGCAGTTAGTCAAAATTTCACCAAATCCACCATTCACCACGGCCAGATAATTTCTATTGCAACGACACCTGTTGAGAAAGCGAACTTGTTGGCTGAACTCTTTGCTTTACATTCTACTGTCGATTTCTAAGGAAAAACACC
>CM032451.1:88836356-88841356 GCA_019049505.1 Pachyrhynchus sulphureomaculatus
CAGTAAATGAACGGATATCAATAGCAAACTCGAAAATAAATGTTTCTAAATTTAAAAGGAAATTGTCGGAATTTGATTGGACTGTCGTTACTGGGGAGGGGGATCCGGAGATTTCCACAGAGACGTTTTTGAATGCATACCAGGAATTATTGGAGAAAGCTACAGAAACATTCACAACGAAGGTAAATAAACATAAAAAACTGAAAGAATGGATTACTGAAGGTATTATTACTTCAATTAAGAATCGAGATAAAAATGAAAAAAAAAAAACTTATGAATAATTACAACCTGCAGTTAAAAGACGAATATAAAAAATATCGAAACACTTTAAATAAAATAATTCAGAAGCAAAAAAAACGATTACTACAAAAGTCAAATAGCGAGTCACAAAAAACAACATAAAAAAACTTTACGAAATCATTAAGGATGCTACTTATGAGGTTAAAAATAAAACAAATGAAAATATTAATATAAAAAATAGTCAGGATGAGGCTTTCAAAAGTGAAACTGAAATGGCACATTATTGCAATGAATATTTTATTAACATCGGCCAAGAGATGGAGAGGGTCATTCCTCAGCCTCGGACTGAAGTTCAGGATGTGGCGCGTGTGGACAGATCAATTTATTTAACTCCTATAACTAAGAATCAAATAATTAAACATATATCTTCATTGAAAAACAATAGTTCAGCTGGTTATGATAATATAAAGACAGTAACAATAAAACAAACACACATAGAAATAATAGAACCTTTATTGCATATATTTAACAGAATTCTAGAAACTGGAATTGTACCAAAACCATTTAAAACCTCAATAGTCATACCTATATACAAAAGTGGCGTAAAAACATCCATAAATAATTACAGACCTATAAGCTTAATTAGTAACTTTGCAAAAATACTGGAGAAATGCATAAAGGAAAGATTTTCGTTATTTTTTAAAATTAATAATGTCTTGTCACCAAATCAGTTTGGTTTTGTTGAAGGACGTAACACGTCGGATGCTATGCATAGACTTGTGACTGAGATTGTAAATAATCTGAATTTGGATAGAAAATGCATAGCAGTTTTCCTAGATCTCGCCAAGGCATTTGATACTGTTCCGCACGCAAAACTTCTTAATGTTCTGGAAAGAAATGGGATAAGGGGTTTGGCATACAATTTAATGAATAGTTATTTGTCTGAAAGGTATCAAATGGTTAAAATGAATAATATTATAAGTTCAGGACAATTAATAAAAATTGGGATTCCCCAGGGCACTGTATTGGGACCAATCCTGTTTATAACATACATCAATTCCTTGCTGAATATGGAGGTTGATGGGATGACTATCTCCTTTGCTGACGACACAGTACTGGTTTTTTCAGGAGATGAATGGGAGGATTTAAAAGATACAGCAATGAATGGCCTGAAAATAATAGGAAACTGGCTTGAAAATTATAAACTTACCCTTAATTTAACAAAGACCCAGTATATTGCCTTCTCTCTGACTGTAGCGAATAGACCACCATTCAATTATATAGAATTCAATAAACACATCTTAAAGGAAGTAACACACGCTAAGTACCTTGGAATAGTGATTGATCAGTTTCTGAAGTGGAATTTTCATGTTGATTACGTGTCGAACAAAATTCGAAAACTCGTTTATAAATTTTACCTTCTGAGAGAATTTCTGGACCAAAGCGCTTTGGTGATGATTTATAAGGCATTAGTAGAATCGATAATTCGATATGGAATTGTGGTATGGGGTGGATTGTATAATAATAACCTACACAAACTAAATATTATATAAAAATATATTTTGAAAATAATATATAAAAGAAATAGAAGATATCCACCGGACAGGCTGTTTTCAGTAAAAACGAGTAACATTAATGTATATCAACACGATTTGTGCCTACATACACACTCATAAAGATGCTCAATTACATATAGCACATAAGTACGACACTCGAACAAAAACACTTCAACATTTAAAAGTGCCTCAAAGCCACAACAATTTACATCTGAGATATTTGAATTATATTAGGCCTAAATTATACAACTTACTCCCTATTGAAATACGAAAAGAACAGAATAAAAATACATTCATCAGAAAATGTAACGGGTTTGTTTTCGAAAATAGCTTCCAATTTGAAGGGTTTCTAAACTGAATGGGATGGTGTCAGAACTATCTCAAGAGGGGAGAAGTAGGAAGGAATTTCTTTGATGTATATATGTGTCTGTCTCTCTCTCTTTCTTTTTTTCTTTAATTTTAGATCTTTTTTCTTTAGTTTTAGTTTCTCTGGTTTTTAGTTTTAAATTTGTATCATGTTGTAATTTGGGATTGTACATAATATTATCTTAATTTAATTTTACTCAAAATTTGTAAGTTTATGCACATACAGATGTCTTGTTCATCTAGGTGCATTTTATATCAAAGTAATTTACACTGTATAAATACCTTCATTGTTGTTTTTTAATATTAAGTGTGTATTGTATTTTCAAATTGGTGAATAAATAAATAAATCAATATATATATATATATATATATATATATATATATATATATATATATATATATATATATATATATATATATATATATATATTATATATATATATATATATATATATATATATATATATATATATATATATTTATATATATATATATATATATATATATATATATATATATATATATATATATATATATATATGTATATATATATATATATAGTTATATGTATATATATATATATATATATATATATATATATATATATAGTTATATATATACATATATATATATATATATATATATATATATATATATATATATATATATACCGGGTGACACAGCCAACATGTAATTTCTTAAAAGTTACATATTTGCATTTTTGGATACCAGAATGGGACATTATTAGGTTTTTTTATCACTTAAGAAATATTGCAGTCACTTCCGGTTTGACTGCAACTTTCTTATTTTTAATGGAACCCTGTATATTTTTTATCAATTTCAGTTCGCTTTGAAATTCTCTTTCCAACGATGTATCACAAGTTGACATTTTTTAACAGGTGCCCCCAAAAACTGATTTAAACTCTTAGACTTGGGCGGCCATGGCGGATATACTAGCAATTGTTTTTGTTAGTTTTATCTCATTTTGGAAAGAATTTATTTATCGTGCCATTTTCGCGAGTCTAAGTGGCTCCTACAAAATTTTTATGCTTTACGTTCAGTTTACAGAATTTTCTCTTTAAATAATGATTAATATCATCGAAATTAAGATAGGAACACATATTTTTTATTTAACCTAGTTACACATTACAGGATTTTTTGGCAGTATACATCTAACAGAACTATATATACATATATATATATATATATATATATATATATATATATATATATATATATATATATATATATATATATATGTATATATATATATATGTATATATATATATATATATATATATATATATATATATATATATATATATATATATATATATATATATATATGTATATATATATATATATATATATATATATATATATATATATATATATATATATATATATATATATATATATATATATATATATATATATATAACACGTAGGCTGAGAAGTTTTTGGTCTGACACATAGATGTCGCCCCTTTTCAAAAAATCCATATGATTTTTAGGAAGTACCAACCCCCAAAAAATACGTGTCAAAATTTCATGACATTTCGACGATTAGTTTACAAGTTACAGTGGTTCTAGTGACGCTACTTTTACTATTTTTAAAACAATGGAAAAAATCGAATTTCGTGTATTGACTAAACACTGTTTTTTGATGAGAAAAAATAGCGTTCAAGCAAAGCCATGGCCTGATAAGTATTACGGGGACTCTGCTCCTGGAAAGTCACTCCAATTGGAATTATTATTATTTTCAGAAAATAAGAAACCTATTTATTAAATAAATATTTAAATGCAAATAATAAAACCAAAACATTTAATAGTAAGAATAAGACACCGAGGCTCTCATAACGTTCTCCAACTGAATTTCAGTAATTTGATTTACTGCTCTTCTTAAGCGCATTTCTAAATCATTTCTGTCTGTTGGTGGATTTTTGTAAACTTTTTCTTTTAGATGGTTCCATATAAAAAAATCAAGAGGCGTAAGATCTGGCGATCTTGCAGGTCACTTATTAGGTCCATTGGTATCTAACCAATTTGCACCAAACCTTTGAATCAAGTAGTCTACTACATTTCTACTATTGTGGGCTGGAGCGCCATCCTGCTGGAAAATAATGTCTCCATGATTTAAAGGTAGTGTTTCTAAAAAATCTTCAACATCATTTTGAATGAACTCCAAATATCTTTTTCCATTTAACCATCAAATATAATAGGACCAATAATTCTTGTGCCGAGGATACCCAACCACACGTTAAAGCCGAATCTTTCTTGATAGGCACTTTCTCGCATAATTTTAGGATTTTCTTGGGATCAATATCGAGTACTGTTGCGATTAAACAGACCCAAATTGGTAAATCTAGATTCATCCGAAAATAGAATGTAATGTAATTAGTTTACTTATATTTGGTTTTAAAATCATTTTTTAATCTAATGTTATGTTAATGAACTCTTATGCATTCTTAAAATAGGTCTTTATTATTATGCACAAATTGACGTGGTGTGACAGTATCGAGTAGCAGTAGCAGCAGCAAGAGCACTTGAAAATGCCAAATAAGATTTTGGCGAAACGTGGTGTAAATTCATTATTAGACAAACGGATTGAAACCCGGAATTTTAATGTATTACATTCCACTGTCCGTGAAAACCTCTATTGTAACATTATATATATGTACCATCTAGAATATATATAAAATGCAACGTCTCTCTGTCTGTCTTACCCGCAGTCCGTTAGTGCGCTTATCACTGGAGAACACTTATTCGATTTACGTACTTTTTTTTTAAAACATACATATGTTCTCTGGCCAGGTTATTACGATAGGTAGCATAAGGA
>CM032451.1:88848856-88880214 GCA_019049505.1 Pachyrhynchus sulphureomaculatus
ATACACAACATTAGATTCATTCATTGTGGGGATATGGCTTTTTAAGTTTGTAAATAATGAACTTAGTTTATTTTGAGTTTTATGGCAAACTATAATGTTATATTTTTTCCAGACCCATTTCAGCTTCTCAGAAAGTTCTTTTGTATAAGGAAGTGGTAAAAATTTATCACAGTTTTGTTTACTATTTTTGGTGTTGTTTTTTTGAGTTATTATAAAACTTGTATATTCTCTTTTTTATTGTTCGATTGATGTCATTCTCTTTAAAATTGTTTTGTATTAAGACAGTTTTTACTTTTTTTAGCGCGTCTGGTCTTAGTTCAGGGAAGTCAGTTTTATTGCTCGGTCTGTTAGGCCCACTATAACGCTGATTTTCTGGGACATTGCATGACTAGAGTGAAAATTCAAATATCTCCCTGACCAAGAAGGTTTTGTGTACCACTCTGTAAGGATTTTATCTTGCTTTCTGATAAGAGTGAGGTCTAGCAAATTTATTTTACCATCCTTTTCATATAACATTATAGTTTGCCATAAAACTCAAAATAAACTAAGTTCATTATTTACAAACTTAAAAAGCCATATCCCCACAATGAATGAATCTAATGTTGTGTATGCAATACCGTGTGCGAATTGTCCGAAGAAATATATTGGCATGACTTCTCAGTTACTAAAAAAACAGAGTAAATGGACACAAATATACTAGGAATGCTTCTACTGCCCTTAGTAAACACGAAGCAGAAGAAAAACATGACTTTAAATTCAATGAAACCAAGGTCCTCTGCAAAGAGCGGAATTATGCCAAACTACAGATCAAAGAGATGATTGAAATAAAAAAAGATGAAAACACTGTGAATGATAGGACTGACATAAAAGGAATTAGTCATATCTACACAAATTTAATTAAAAAATAAACATGCTGGCATGCATATCCTCTTAATAATACAAAATGGTATATATACTTAACATCAATAATAGTTTTTTCGTTAAGACACCCATTATAGATAATAAAATTTTAAAAAAATCAGTAAAAAATACGAGACACGATATGCTGAAAGAAATACAGAATTTGAAATTTACAAACACACAAATAGTTGACTTTCAGGGTATATACACGTTAGTAAATTGTTTTATATTTTTGTTATGGTGTAAATATTTTAAATGTCCGAGTGTGCGTAAAAATGCTATATGTTTTTAAAAGTGTAATTTGACTCAAAAGATTTTAACCTTGTGTTTTCTAATTTTAGAATGAATACTAAAAAATAAAGAATTTTTGAAAATGCCTAAAAAAAATAAGGCGAAACGTCAAATAGACTAGTTTGTGTTTTCCAAAAGAACCTAAGTACCCAAGAAAAACAAATCAAGTATATGTAAACAAAAGGTTCAACAGAAAAATTATTATATATATATATATATATATATATATATATATATATATATATATATATATATATATATATATATATATATATCTATATATATATTATTATATATATATATATATATATATATATATATATATATATATATATATATATATATATATATACACACATATATAACACAGTCATTTTTCTTCATGACAGTGCTCCATCACATACGGCAAAACCAGTTCGCGACACGTTGGAAGCACTCAGCTGGGAAGTTCTACCCCATGCGGCTTACTCACCAGACTTGGCTCCTTCCGATTACCACTTGTTTGCATCGATGGGTCACGCACTTGCTGAGCAGCGCTTTTGTTCGTACGAAGATGTGAAAAAATGGCTCGATGAATGGTCCGCAGCAAAAGCGAAAGATTTTTACTGGCGTGGTATTCACAAATTTCCCGAAAGATGGGAAAAATGTGTAACAAGCGATGGCACATACTTTGAATAAAGCACTTTTTATCATACTTCCGAATTTAACATGTTTTTTTAGAAAAAAAATCTGCATTTCATACTTGTACACCTGGTATATATATATATATATATATATATATATATATATATATATATATATATATATATATAAATATGAATAAGAATTTTCCATCAAACCGATGCTTTACAAACCAAACTTTGGAAATAGAGGAATTTGTATGCAGTATGGATATTACACCTAACCCTGTCAGAATCACGAAACACTGGTACACATTTAGTGAAGTGCAACATTCACTTTGAAGAATCCCATCTAATATTTAGGACTTTATGCAACATGAAGGTTCATAGGTAGAAGTAGAAGCTATCGTGGGTTATTGAAGGACAAATTGTATTCTTCTCTGTGGTGACTGGGTCTTTGAAGATAGTAGTCATATGTGTTTGTTACTTTCATAAATACTCCTAATAAAAGTAAAAGTCAAGTAATTACTTTTTGATCAAGTGGGTCAGATTTTGGATGACTCTGTGCTCCTTCTTGTGGGAGATTACACGATTCCCCATAAAAAAAGATTTTTTCTAAAGTAAAAAGATACACAACATTTTAGAAAAGACAAAAACACCTCAGTTTGAACCCTCCTCATTCCTTCCGCAGGATTTACAGTCCCTGGCCAAATTATTAGACGCACTGCAAGATTTCATGTAAAATATTAATTACCGAGTGATATTGTACCGTTTTATTATTTTTAAATTGATTTGTTTTTTATTTTTATATTATCCAATCAATTACCTATTTATTTGACATAAATAAAACAGCATTAATTTAGAAAAGCATAAGTTTATTAAGTTTTAAAGAAAAGTGAAATTCATGTTAGTAAAAGTCAATATTTAGTTGAGCCACCTTTAGCCGCTATCAAAGCTTTAATTCTGCGCGGCATGCTATCAATGCAAGATTGTACTGTCTCCTGCATTTGAGGATGATGATTCCACACATGAATAATCTTTTCTAGGAGCTGGGTTTTGTTGGTAATCACATCTTTAGCCACTTCTCTTTTCATCAGCTCCCACACATTTTCAATGGGGTTCATATCAGGGCTATTAACCGGCCAATCCAACAGAGGGATATTTTTTTCTGCCAAAAAAGCTTTAACAGACCGAGCAGTGTGGCAGGGAGCTCCATCTTGCATGAAAGTGAATGGTTCCCCATTTGGAAACCATTCTCCGAGCTGCGGAATCAACCGATTTTGTAATACTTCTTTGTACTGATCTTGCCTCATTATTCCTTTGACGACGTACAGACGTCCAGTGCCCTTGCCGCTGATGACTGACCAAATCATCACTTTGGTGGGATGTTTAACCGTCGGGACGACACAATCAGGACGAACCTTTTCTCCATGACGACGACGCACATACTGAGCTTTATTCTGCAAAATTTCGAATGTGCTTTCGTCACTGAAGCAGACCTGTCAAAAATAGGAAAAATATATAAACTTCCACGTTTATTTGCTTTATTTAACTGAAAATGATAATAATGTATCAATTATTGATTAAATTGCTGTATTTTACCGATCTCCAGAAGTCCACATCTTTGCCTTGCCATTGTTTGGCCCACTTCAGGCGCTTTGCTTTCATTGCAACTGTGAACTTGGGCTTCCTGGCGGGGCGACAGGCCTTAAAATCTAATTCTTTCAATTTTCTTCGAACAGTGCGCTCAGAAGCATTTACGCTAGCATCCTGGAGTTGTGATTTTATTACCTTTGTGGTAGCAAATCTGTTTTCTACACAAATTTTCTTCGAACATCTCTCTGACCGTGGAGT
The DNA here is from genome assembly GCA_019049505.1 of Pachyrhynchus sulphureomaculatus. Lineage (NCBI taxonomy): Eukaryota > Metazoa > Arthropoda > Insecta > Coleoptera > Curculionidae > Pachyrhynchus > Pachyrhynchus sulphureomaculatus. The sequence goes on from CM032451.1 coordinate 88,852,522, forward strand.
GAAAATTGGTTTTCTACCGCATCTTTTCTTTCTTTTCGGGCTTAATTCATTCCCTGATTCAATTTTCTTTTTTATGCGTCGTACACTAGCTTCAGAAACCTCCAATCTTCGTGATATTTCTCGGTTTGTAAATGTTTTCGCAATCACAAGGGCCTTCACTTCAGCTTTTTTACGTGGTGAAAGATCGCCTTTTCTACCCATAATGAAAATAGTCCAATTACTTTTTTAAAACACTGCATACAAAATAAACTAATATGTTAACAGAGTAGTATAAAACTGTTAAACAAACAATCACAGTCCATAAAGCCACAGAAACACGTCCGTACCTGACTCGATTCCGATCGCGACTGATACAGGTTTGTACTTGTTTACGTTCATGTATCACTTTGTCAACACAGTGTTGCCATATGTTAAAAATAAATACAAATATGTAGTCTACAACAATTCTTTTAAATAAAAATCAATAATATTGTAGTTTAAATATACCATTATTGCATAAAAACTCTTAAGAAACATAAAATTACTAAAAAAAATACAGTGCGTCTAATAATTTGGCCAGGGACTGTAAATATATCATATAATTTTTTTTTCATTTTCAATGGAATTTTTAATTTAATAGTTCCTTCCAGTTAGGTAGGACAATAAACAGAGAAAAACGCTTAGAAAGCAAGATTTCTAAATGGTATAAATACCTTCTGTCTAGAGGTGTGACTTCACAATCGCTATAATGAGGTTTCAGAAAAGATTGAAAATCATAACAAAGAATTATATTTCTATTCATTAAACTTACTGAAAATTAAAAATGCAATATGTTTTTGCAGAGGTGCCTCTCCCCTAATTTATTTTCTAAACTTAATGTTCACTACCAGTACTTTTTACCATCAATGCTACAAACAGCTCTAATTAAACCAATATATAAAAATGTGGTAAAAGCCATTATAATATGGTTTCAAACACGGCTTAATTTTTGGTTTCCAGATGATTACAAACAAAGTTACACAGGACACCAAGAAGTCACTCTGTTGATCCTCCAAAAGTTTCAAAATTTTAATACTGCGTTGCCTTATGGATTTGCAGCAAACTAATCTAAGTCAATCCATCACTTGTCAATAGTCAATGTGTTACTTCATTGTAAAATTATTCAGTCATTAAGCCATACTGGCCAAACAAAGAAAAACATTTCCATTTTTTCATATAAATATTTCATGAATCACCGTTGCGTCCAAAATGCAACAAGATTGTTCCGATAACCTAAAGCAGGGGTCGGCAACCTATGGCACGCGTGTCATCGCTAGCACGCCAAGCAATTTTGAATGGCACGCGTACCTATTCAAAGTTTACACATTAATTCTGTAATCTGTGACATGTTTCGAAATTAAGTAAATAATCGAAGACAGTATTACTTGAACGATACAAACAAAAACGATATATTATATAGGTCACTAGGTATTATTAACAAAAACTACAAAATATATATTTTGTAATTTATAATTTTACTGAATGCATTGGTTTGGCTTTAATTTCGGCAAGTATTAAAGACGGCAAGCCTCAAAATATAAGCCTAGGCAAACACACAAATAAACGTCCTCAATTCAGATCAAAAGAGCCGCTATAAGGCGGTTTTTGTTTGACTTGACTTCAATGCCGCAACTCTTTTTATATTGCCGAACTTTAGTTTTTGTTAGGTTTAACTTCTAGGCGGCCCCTTGATTGCAATGGGCGCGTTGTAGATAATAATTTTTGCTCTAAGAAATTTAATAAACGTAATTATTGGAATTTTCTGGAAACATTATTTTTCTATATATAGCAAGCGGCTACACGTTTGGATCATTTAGTATAGAAGTAACATCCGTTCCAGTCAATAGTCGTCGAAGTTTAAAAATTAAAATTACGTTGCGTTATGGCCGCGAAGAAACAGAAGGTAGACGTTTGATCATTTCAAACTTCATGGGCAACAGATTACGGTTTTGTACAGCAAAACGATCGGGCCATTTGTGTCCTATGTCGGGAAAGCGTAGTTTTCCGGACATCTAGTGTTCAACGACATTGCCAGATAAAACATGAATCGTCATTTAAAGATTACGCTGATAAAAGGGAGGCAATACAAAGAGCAAGTAAACAATACGAGAAACAGTCAACATTCTTTAGCAAAGTTTTCCAAGGAAAAAATCAGATAACTGAATGCAGTTTTAAAATTGCACAATCGTTGGCACAAAAGGGTAGGCCGTTCACTGACGGAGAATTTATGAAGCAAACGTTTTTGAGTACTGGCGAGATTTTATTCGACGACTTGCCCAATAAGGATACAATATTGGCTAGGATTAGGGATATACCGGCATCAGCGCGGACCATCGAGAGACGAATTACCGAAATGACACAAAATGTCCAAAAACAGCAGAGATACGATGTCAAACGGAGTTTTGTATTTAGTGTAGCACTGGATGAAAGTGTCGATATTAATGACATTGCCCGTCTGGCAATCATTGCGCGATACTTCGATGATGGCAGTGTGTATGAAGAGCTGATTTGTCTGCTCCCAGTGCAGGGAAGTATAAGAGGAGAGGATATATTTTCAGAATTTGTTAAATATTTTGAAAAGCGGAACATTGATTTAAATAAAAAATTTTGCGTAACGACAGATGGCGCTCCTGCTATGATTGGGAGACATAAAGGATTTGTTTCCCTTCTTAATGAACGCATGGGTCGATCAGTTTTGAATTTTCATTGCATAATTCACCAAGAGAGTTTGTGCGCTAAAATCTCCGCTCCGCTGGAAGTTTAAAATCCGTGATGGATAGGGTGGTTAAAATAGTTAACTACATTGTCGGTCGTTCTTCACTGATCCATAGACAATTTAAGGCGTTTCTGCAGGAATTAGAAAGTGCATATTAAGATAGACCATTGCACAAGAATGTGCGCTGGCTCAACCGTGGTAAAGTGCTCTCTAGATTTGTGCAATGTCTGGGCGAAATTAAATCGTTCTTGTTGGAAAAAAATCAAGTGGATGCTTATCCTGAAATTGAAGATAAGAACTGGTTCTGTATGTTAATGTTTCTTACTGATATTACAAACCATCTCAGTGAACTCAACATAAAGTTACAAGGTTCAGGCAAAACAGTTCTGGATTTATACGAATCCTGGAAAACATTCAAATTAAAAATAGATTTATTTATCAGCGATATTACTACAAACACATATAAATAATTTCCAAATTTAAAAACTTATATATCCAGTGTCGACGATGGTGCACTAATAGACGAAATTCTTAAATATATGACTAATTTAAAAGAGGAGTTTATCGAGAGGGGTCAGGATTTTGATAAACATGGTCCTATGTTCGCTTTTTTAATCAAACCAGATTAATTGGATTTTCCCAGCAGTTGCTTTGACATATCTCTTTTCTCATGGATGGACATTAATGATTTTGATCTTCAATACATTGAATTGAAAAGCTCCGAGTTATGGAACACGAAATTTGTAGAATTAAGAAGGGTATTAGAAGGTGACTGCCAGAACCATTCAAACGAGATACTCAGTTGTTGGACGAGTTTACCAGAGAAATTTATTTGTCTTAAGAAAGTAGCGTTTGCCGCTCTTACAGCTTTCGGATCATCCTATATCTGCGAACAACTTTTTTCCCATATGAGAGTGATTTGAAACCCGTACCAAAGCAGGCTGACAACAGACAACTCGGAAGCATGTGTGACACCGAAAATAACCAGACATGAACCGGATATAAGAAAACTCTCTAAAGAACTTCAAGCACAGGGTTCACACTAGGTCCTAGGACCAGTATAATAAAATTATTTGTTAAAAGTTAAAATTTTTTTGTAATTAAACCTTCTAAAAGCAATATTTTCAGTTAATTTAAGTTAATTTTTGTGAATTTTAGTTGTAGTAAGTACCTATGTCGGCACGCAAAATGTTTTATGGATGAAAACTGGCACCCCTTAGTTAAAGGGTTGCCGACCCCTGACCTAGAGGATGGTCAACAGTAACATGTGGTTTGGCCGATTTCGACTAACTTACGTTTAATGCAACGATATTGAAGCAAGTATGTAAATATATTTTTCAATATCGGGTCTAAGCGGTAGCTCGTTAAACTTGTGGATATGATGTAGAACTAAATTAAAAATGTTCCAAAATAAACTGGATTGTGTTGTACTGAAAGAAGAAATTTTTAAACACGTATGTAACAAAGAACTACATTGTATTGGGGTTTTTTTCGTATAGTTTGTTGTGCCCATAAGAACATATCTTTGTATTATTTTTCTACTGTATTGTCTTAAAGGAACATTACACTTTCTCGGGTCGGAAAAATCGACTTTTTAGAAAGTATCCTATTGGAAAGTATTATATTTCAATAATATAAAATTTCAGACGAAATTTTCAAATACTTTCGAAGTGCCAAATCGACCGCGCGGCGTGACAACCTACCTTTGGACCGTTTACAAAGGTTTTGCTTTACCTGCGTTGAACATCTGCTACTACTTTTATGATTCTAAGAAAGATAAGAGCAGGTAAAAGAAGAGCTTACTATAATGGGTATAATATCTTTTCAGTTTGACGCAAAACTGTAGCTCCAAAGCAAATTATACGCTGGCCTGCTCAGTTCGAAAATATCGCTCGCTGGGCTAACATCACTCAGTAAACGTCTCAGCTAATATTGAGTAAAATCGATAAAATACGGGAAATTTAGTTCGAAGTGAATGTGCAGACCACATAAAAGACAGTTTTATGGTAATCGATTTTCAGATGGAAGTTTGTTTGTTTCTGTTGGGCAGGGCGCATCGACAGCTAAGATCATTTAGCGCCCACTAGAGTTAGTTTGGTATAAATAGATTAGACTATGAAGTTGAATTCTTTTAAAGTAATTGGTTATGTTTTCTTTAAGTGGGACAAAAGATTTTATGAGGATGGTGATGTTGGATGGGATGCCGTGGGTGTCTCTCAAGTTTTGATGTTGAATGGATTCGATTAGATGTAACACTGATAAGGGGGAGTCACATTTAGGACAGAGTGGAGGGGGATCTCTCTTTAATAGATGTACATGCGTGGAGTAGGTGTGTCCCAATGCCAGTCTTCTCATTATTACATTATGTCTTCGGTTCAATTCTGTGGAGTTAAGGGGAGGAAATAAATTGGTTTTGATGGACCATAATTTGTTGTTGGGATCTTCCAAGTCCCATTTGAGTTGGAAGAGAGAGCTGTGTAGGTGTTTTATGAAGATGTTAAAATCAGAGTAGTGATTCTCTCCCATGTTCATACTGCCCCTTTCTATGGCAAGTTTAGCAAGATAATCCGCTCTGTCGTTATGAGGGTTGCCTATGTGACTGGGCAACCAAAGCAAGGATATGCTACGTTTTTTCAAGGTGGCCGTGTACATCAGATCCAGAATTTGCCTGATATAGTTGAAATTGAGATTTCTAGAATTGATGGCTTTGAGAGCGCTTAGGGAATCAGAAATTATGAGAGTTGGTTGTTGGATGTTTGCTTGGAGGGAATATCTGATAGCCTCCTTTATTGCCAACAATTCTGCGGAGAAAATAGAGATATGTTTAGGTAATTTAAACATTTGGACGATATTATCAAAAACGAAGGCAGCCCCAACTCCCTTTTCCGTCTTTGATCCATCTGTGAAGAAAAGTAAATGATTGGGATAGATATTGGATAGTCTGTCAAGAAAGAGCTTGTTAAAGAATATGTTTGAATGTTCTAATTTTTTATAGGAGTGCAAAGTTAGGTCAATGTTGGGGAGAGGGGAGAGCCAGGGAGGAAAGGTGGTTTGGAGGGAGTAGTTGTAATAAAGGGGGGAGATATTGTGCTGGATGAGTAATTTGTGGATTTTGTGGGGAATGTAATGTTTGGTCTGTGGACATTGACCAGGTTGAGTGAGGATCTGGTATGAGGTCGATGTAGGGAAGTTGAGTAAAATTTTAACAGTGAGAGTTGGCGAGATAGTTGGAGTGACTAAGTGGATGCGATGCACTGTAAGCTAGTGATTGGGGTGGTTCGGAATGCGCCTGTGGCCAGTCGGAGACAGCAATTTTGTATAGTTTCAAGAGGTTTCTTGACATGAGGGCTTGCGGAGTCATAGATGAAGTTGCCGTAGTTGATTCTGGAAAGGATAAGAGACTTGTATAGATGAGAGAGAGAATGAAAGTCTGCGCCCCAGGTCGCGCCAGAGAGCATTCGAATGAGATTGATGTCAGAGAAAGATTTGGTTTTAAGGGATTGTATGTGAGGTTTCCAGGTGAGTCTATAATCGAATATTAGGCCTAGGATTTTTAGTTGGTCTGCTGAGGGAATGGAGATGTTTGCAATGGTTAGCGGATTCATTCTAGGACAGCATTTCTTCTTGCAGAAATGAACGGATGAAGATTTATGAGGGGAGAAAATATAGCCATGTTTGGTTGCCCAGGTGGATAGTGAGTTAACGGAGCGTTGCAACAATCTGGTGCAATTGAAGAGGAAGGAGAGGAGGTGTACATGAGGATATCATCGGCGAATATTTTGCATTTTATGTTGGGGGCAATATGTTCTGAGAGTGTACTAAGGGCGATGTTAAAAAGGGTGGGGCTGAGTACAGAGCCTTGTGGGACTCCCAGAGAGGTAGTGAATGGAATGGAAATAATACCGTTGGCTTTGACTCTGAATGTTCTGGATTGAAGAAAGTTGATTAAAAATGGAGGTAGGGCCCCTCTGAGACCCACTGAAAACAACCGAGCAATGATGTTTTTATTGGTTATGTCGAATGCTGAAGAGAGATGGAAGTAATTCTAATGTTGCCAGTACATCTGTAGAAAAAATTGTAAAAACTTCTGATTTGAGTCCAAGCACTAATCCGACTTTTAGTTATAGTACAATTTTTAGTTTTTACAACTTTACAACAAAAGAGGCGAAAGAACACTTGAAAATGAGGCGTATGAGGAATAGGAAGGAATTTTGTATACAACAGGCATAGCTGATTAAACGTAAGTAGATTTTTTATGTGAAAATTCGTTTGTCAAAACTTTAAACGTGTTTTTCTCAAGACGACATTTTTGTAATCGGCGTTCTCGATAACTTAAGGCCTTAGGCCACTCTAGAACGAAAAAAAAAAGCCTTTTTTTTTGGCTTAAACGATACTTTAATATGTCTAGAATAAGGGACCATAAGTATTATAGCCGGCACGGAACTCTTTGTGCCTCAAATCTGGGTCAGCGCTTACCGACTGCTAGCGCGCTTAGGGCTCCCGCTGAGACGGCTCGGCGGGCCCTGCCTTCTTTTCTGTGTCGCTCGAGTTTCATTATCATAATTCTTAGGGTAACTTTACCGATCATTTTCTGACGAATTGGGCTGCCCTTTTTCAACACTAGATGTCGTTTATAATATGAGTTTCACTTTTGATTGCTTTGTTCTATTACATTCAGTATAACCGTTAAACAGCTACGAGTTGTTTCGTTGCAGTTCAAATCGAAGAAAATCGGATTTTTGTGAGTGAAGTTGTATAAGAAACATGCCGAAAAAAGTGTACTCAAATAAAAAGGGATTGAGAGGAGGTTACAGCAGTGTAAAACGACCAAAAATTACAAATCGACGGCCACCAAACCGTACCTCGTTGGAAACCTCAGATAATTAATCAGAGCCTTGGTACATCTGCGAAGAAATTGAAACTCGCTGAGAACTATTACAATGTTGAAGTAAATCCTAACGTGGCATACTGTATATTGAATTTTATGACAGTTTTCAGTGCAATTGCGGAAAAAATTGTGTGTAAAACATGTAAATCAAATGTGAAATTCACTCAAAGCAGTATACGTCGTTTAGGATTTAAAGTAGTTATTTCATGTGATAACTGCGGACAAACAATGATTCCGAATTGCCCATTCATTGGTACAGGATATGAAATAAATCGCAGAATTATTCTTGCAATGCGATTAATAGGAGTTGGTCTTCACGGTATTCAAAAGTTTTGCGCCTTCATGGATCTACCTCATCCGATTTTTCATTCGTTTTACGATAAACTTGTCGGCAAGATTCGTACTGCAAGTGAACTTGTTTGCAAAATGAGTACGCAAAAAAGCAGCAGAACAGGAAAAAAGTGAGTCTTTTTGAAATAATGAAAACGGTTTGACTGTCTCAGGTGACGGGTCGTGGAGAAAACGTGGCTTTTCGTCTTTGTTCGGATTAGTGTCGCTTATCCGTTGGTTTACCGGGAAAGTTGTTGACATATGTGTGAAATCCAAGTACTGTAAATCGTGTGAGTTCTGGAAACAAAAAGCTGATACACAGGAATATATCGAATGGGCAGAAACACACGCGGAATCATGTCAGGCGAATCACGAGGGCTCTTCCGGTAAGATGGAATGTGATGCAGTCGTCGAAATGTTTCAGCGGTCGCAGGAACTTCATTCTGCTAATTATTCGAATTACATCGGAGATGGCGATTCGAAAACTTTCAAACATATTCTTGATGCAGACAGATACTGTCGTCAAAAAGAAGGAATGTTTTGATCACGTTCAAAAACGAATGGGCACACGTCTTCGGAATCTGAAGAAAAATACCAAAGGACTCGGAGGAAAAGGCAAGCTGACCGGAAAACTTATTGACGAATTGACAATTTACTATGGATTAGCAATTCGTCGCAATCACGATTCGATAGAGAAAATGAGAAATGAGATTTGGGCCACATTATACCATAAAATTTCTACTGATGATAAGCCGCAACACGACAGATGTCCACCTGGTACTGATTCCTGGTGCTCGTGGCAAAAGTCGAAATCCATGAATACTTTACACGAATATACGCACAAACCTGCTCTCTCGAAACAAGTTTTTGATGCAATCAAGCCCATATACGAAGATCTAAGCAATGATGATCTCCTTAGTCGCTGTGTTGGAGGATATACACAAAACAGCAACGAAAGTTTCAATTCTGTTGTTTGGTCCTTGGCTCCAAAATCTACATCAAGTGGCAAAAATGCATTGGACATGGCTGTAAATATTGCCGTGTGTATGTTCAATGACGGCTTGAATAGCATTATGACGATTATGGAAGTTTTGGGCTTCGAAATCGGCACCAATTGTTACAACTTCTGCACTTCCGTTGATGCGCGCCGAATCGAGCTGTCAGACAATTCCTTGACAGAGGCTGCCAAAGAAGCACGAATGGCCCGGAGAGCTGCCAGAAAGGAGCAAGATGACTCGGAGATAAATTTAGAAGGAAGATTCTATGGCGCAGGCATCGCAGACTAAAGGTAAATGCAATAATTTGATCAAAAACTATAACTTAAACTTTAAACGCGTTTTTCTCGAAACCATGTTTTTCAAACTGGGCGGACACGTAACTTTTAAACCAATCAAACGAATTGACATGAACTTTTTTGCCATTGACGCAGAATACTTTTTTCTAGAGAAGTACCTGAGATTTTATTTTTAAAATGCGTAGTTTTTTTTATAAACAATTTTATGATGAATTTTTTATGTGAAAATTGAACTTTTTTTTCAAATATGTCCTATTTCTTCACATTTGCATATTTTTTCAAATCGGCTTGGTACTTCTGTAGTTTAATAAGTCAAGAATAAAGGGATATTTTTGTTTTTGTTCTAGGTCATTACCTGGGTGTGCCCCGAGTCCGCCCGACAGACGCTACATCGCCGGAGACCCCTCCGAATTATTTATATACAGGCCTTATTTTATGCTCGAAGTCGTTAAAAAATTTCGAAAATATACCTCAAGACTTACTGAATAAAGATATAAAAAAGATTTTTAAATTGCGTATTATTTACACTGAAAAAAAAATTCTTGAAAAACAGCTTTTTTTCGCCGCTCTAGGGTGACCTAAGGCCTTAATAACCATTTAAACCGTTCAGACGTTTTCAGTGAGACGCAATCGTGCACGCCAACAAATCAAAATTTTCAAAATGCTGCAAAAAACCCCTATAAAAAATCATTTAAAAAATTATGCAAAAATGTTTGCTTGTCACCTAACATAATAAAATATATCCTATAACCTGGCCAGAGAACATATGTATATTTAAAAAAAAAAGCACGTGTGGTTCTCCAGTGATAAGCGCACTAACGGACAGACAGACAGAGAAACGTTGCATTTTATATATATTATAGATATTCTTTGCTACATCATATTGTTCCATATTTAATGGTTTATCATGTTTAAAAAAAGCACGTAAATCGGATAAGTGGTTCTCCAGTGATAAGCGCACAAACGGACAAACAGACAGAGAGACGTTGCATTTTATATATATTATAGATATTCTCTGCTACATAATATTGTTCCATATTTAATGGTTTAGGCTGTGTATTGCAAGAGAACGCGCTAGCGACAAACTTTTTTTCCGACTTCATTCTCTATTATCGTCGCTGCTCATTCCTTATGCTACCTATCGTAATAAAATATAGCTTGTAACCTGGCCAAAGAACATAAGTATGTTTAAAAAAAAAAAGTATGTAAATCGGATAAGTGGTTCTCCAGTGATAAGCGCACTAACGGACAGACAGACAGACAGAGATAAGTTGCATTTTATATATATTATAGATGTAATAAAATATATATCTATAACCTGGTCAGAGAACATATGTATAAGGTTCTCGAGGGATAAGCGCACTAACGGACAGACAGAGAGAGAGAGAGACGTTACATTTTATATATATTATAGATATAGATTATTATTATTATTATATAACCTGGCCAAAGAATATATGTATGAATTTAAAAAAATACACGTAAATCGGATAAGTGATTCTCGCACTAATGGACAGACAGACAGAGAGACATTGCATTTTATATATATTATAGATTATAGATATTCTCTGCTACATAATATCGTTCCATATTTAATGGTTTAGGCTGTATATTGGAAGGGAAACGCGCTAGCGGCAAACTTTTTTCCGACTTCATTCACTATTATCGTCACTGCTCATTTCTTATGCTACCTATCGTAATAAAATATAGCCTATAACCTGGCCAGAGAACATATGTATCTTCTAAAAAAAAAGTACGTAAATCGGATAAGTGGTTCTCCAGTGATAAGCGCACTAACGGACAGACAGACAGACGTTGCATTTTATATATATTATAGATGTAATAAAATATATACCTAAAACCTCGTCAGAGAACATATGCATGAATTTAAAAAATCACGTAAATCGGATAAGTGGTTCTCGAGGGATAAGCGCATTAACGGACAGACAGACAGAGAGACAAACATTGCATTTTATATATTATAGATATAGATTATTATTATTATTATATAACCTAGCCAAAGAATATATGCATGAATTTAAAAAAAGACAGGTAAATCGGATAAGTGGTTCCCGCGTGATAAACGCACTAATGGACAGACAGACAGAGAGACATTGTATTTTATATATATTATAGATTATACATTGCAGATATTCTTTGCTACATAATATTGTTCCATATTTAATGGTTTAGGCTGCGTATTGCAAAGGCACGCACCAGCGGCAAACTTATTTCCGACATCATTCACTATTTTACGTCACTGCTCATTCCTTATGCTACCTACCGTAATAAAATATAGCCTATAACCTGGCCAGAGAACATATGTATGTTTAAAAAAAAAAAGTACGTAAATCGGATAAGTGGTTTTTCAGTGATAGGCGCACTAACGGACAGACAGACAGACCGAGAGACGTTGCATTTTATATATATTATAGATAATCAACTATTTCTAAAACTTACATGTCTATAGCAGTGTCACTAAATGAAGATGACCCATCCAAAATATATTCTCCATTTTTTTTCAACAACTTTAAGTCTTTTTAAAACAATTATTAGCTCTGGCTCTCGTTTACGAATCGATGAGATGACTGAAAATAATTCAGATGACCCATCCAAAATGTAGTCTCCATTTTTTTCAACAACTTTAAGTTTTTTTAAAACAATTTTTAGCTCAGGCTCCCTTTTACAAAATAATGAGCTAACTGTTTCAGAATTATTGCAATCTGGTTCCTTTTTTATGAAGGTATTGATATTTTCTTTTTCCATTGTAGCAGGACATTCTTCTTGTGTATCTGTGTGTTCTATGGAACCATGTAAATTATCATATCTCTCTTCGTTAATAACCTCAAATGCTGATACGTTTGTTGTTTCATTGAACTCTTGAAATAAATTTATGTCTTGGTCAGCTCTACTACTGTCCGAGTTGTCTGTGCCAAAATAACTTGAAGACATACTACAAAGAGAACAAGATTTTTTTAAATTAAAAAATGAAACTGTAACTCAAATATGACTTATTCATTTTTAACCATCAATACGGAGGATATTTTAGTCAATTTTTACTAGTCGATAAGGCAGCGCGTCTAAGCCACCCTACACTTCAAGTTTTTTGAAAAGGTACTTATATATTGCCAACCATATTCGACGAATAGCCTCCGACATCAAGCCCATACGAGCCAGAGTCCCCCAAGGCTCCGTCCTCTTCCCCCACTTATGCAATATCTTCACCGCCACCACCAAGTCAACCAGGATCATAATCAGCTACCTTCAACGCCACCTCAACGCGTTAGTCTTCTGGTTCGAACACTGGAGAATACAGATCAACCCACCCAAGACCCAAGCCATCATGCTCAGCAAATCGTTCAGCATCATGGCGGCAAGCCTCACCCTTCAAGGTACCAGACTTCAATGAATCAATAACATCAAGTACCTGGGCCTCCCTACAATAAGCAACTAGTATGGAAAGACCAGGTCACCACCTGCCCTGTCAAAGCCAATCAGTTCCTCGCCAACCTCTTCTAAACGAGTCTCGTAAATTGTCAACACGCAATAAGTTGACAATCAACAAAATGATCATCAGAGCCAACCTCACCTATTCCAGTCCGGCATGGTGTCAAATGTCACGCACACACAGATTCATCCTGCAGTCCGTTCAATACAAGGCCCTTTGCATAATCGCCAAAGCCCCATGGTTCGTCTGTAACACCCAGATTCATCGAGACTTCCAAATGCCCACAATCCAGGAATTCATGAGCAACGCTCAGCTCAATCCTGGATACAGCCACTCACCACCCCAACCCCACAGTCAGAAATACATATGGACCTCCACCCAATGACAGACGTCACTACCTAAAACCCTTCGCCCTCCTACCTAAGGATTAGCTTTAAGTTAATCTTAAGTTTAAATTTAAGTTTATACTCATTAAATATCTTAGGTTCGAATATCGTAAGTTGTCTCACCACATAAAACCCATTACCTAGGTAACTAGGTTACTGATATGTAAGTATCTTAAGATTCAAATGTATAATCATGATTAGTTCACCCCACTGTATAATAGTTATAAGTTTAAGTTCTCTCATCAATAAAAGATTCTAGATGAATAATCTGAAACAGGTCCCGTACACGACACACTTTATAATTTAATAAAAACACTTGTAATACGTAACCGATATAAGTTTGCCGACCTCGGTACCGTGGTGGGTTAAGAGCCTGCATAGAAAACGCGGCTGAATCTTATCGTAAATAAGATAAGGTAAACAAAACTGTGTGCATATAAAGATAAATTTAAATAAATTTAGCATTTAAAAATTAGAAACTTTTTTATAAAGCTAGAAATATAAAAAACTCTAAAAATAACAAGTATGAATGACTGAAAGTGGGGGTGCAAAAAGCCACAGACAATAATAGTGGCGGGAATTTAGATAAAGTAAAAAACATTGACGATGAAGCAATAAGCAGTGATTCTACAAGGCATAAAATAAAATCGGGAAAAAAGAAAGACAGTAAATTAATATTAGACAACCGAAGCACTTCTAAAAAGGAATGTGCAAAGTGTAACATCTAAGAGCAATTCATAAGGTGTAGGCGGATATTCCAGAAACGCCACCACCCGCTGATAGTACAAAAGTTGCAAAACAACAGACACAGGCTCTAGCCAAAGTCTAGTTTAAGGAAGTCAGATGGAGGCGCCACTGGACCCGCAAATCATGATAACAGACGACTCAACAACTGATAACATCACTTATAATAACATGGCACAGCCCATTAACAAAGAGCTCTCATCCAAGAGAAAGGCAGACGAAAGTCCTCCCAACCCAACACCGAACAACGATTTTTCCTCATGCTTCGAACGAAGAAAATATAAAAAAGCCCCGGACAATTTCGAAATAAGAACCACTAACAGATATCAGTCACTGCAAAATGTTACGGACACAGACATAGAGACTATAGACAACGAATGTAGCAACAATGAACACGAAAATAACATTAGTCAAACAAACCAAACAAATAGAAATAATACAATCAATATCAAAAAGCTTTCTGACGCAACTCCAAAACCCAAACCTCAAAAACCACTCCTAATAATCATTGCAGGAACCATCAACAACAAAAACAATTTTGACATAATTACAAAAACCCTAAACAAAATCATGACAAGGGAATACTACATCAATTACACTAAAAATAACACCATAATCAATGCGACAGACATTAATGAATACCGCGAATACAAAAAAGTTCTACAGCAAGAGATAAGGACGAGACGGCGTACGTACGCCACACAAGAGGACAAAACGCACGCCGTCATCGTGAAAAGCCTTGGCCATATCAAATCAAATATTTATTGGTAATAAGTACACAATGTGCTTTTACACGTCACAATAAGTCAAAAGAATTGTTAAAATGTTAAAATATTAAAATATCAAAGACATGTAACTACAAATCAATGAACAATTAAAACATATCAAAAGAACAAAATAAAAGTAAGACATATTAATTATATAGTTAAAAGTCATTAAAATTATGATTCAAAAAAACTCATCAAGTGAGTAAAATGATCTTGCAATCAGGTAGGATTTCACCTTCCTGACAAACCTCTCGTCCAACAGCTCTCTAACAGCCACTGGTAAGACATTAAAGAAACTGACACCATAGTGGTCGGTGCCTCTGCGAGTTCAAGCTATTCTGTGGAAGCTAGGAATTAGATTTTGGTTACCTCTAATGAGGTAATTGTGGAGATTTTCATGGGTAGTGAACAGCCTCACATTTTGTCTAATGTATGTTAAACACTGGAATATGTAGACACAGGGGAAAGTCAATATCTCCAATTCAGAGAAATAGCGACAACAGTCGCGATATCCCAGTCCCACAATGACACGAATGCAACGTCGCTGAAGTGAAAAAATTCTTTGCGCATGCGATGAGTATCCCCAGTTCACAAGAGCATAAGACATGTTGGATGCAAAATATGCATGATAAGCGATTAAGAGAACCTCCTGAGATACATTTCTAGCCAAACTTCAATAAGGAAAATTTATTCTGGAAAGTTTAGATGTCAGTTCAGAGACATGCATCTCCCATGAGAGCCCAGGGTCTAGGAACACACCCAGAAATTTAACAAAGTCATTTGTAGGTAGATCAAATGGAGAATTTCTTAGGGTAAACCTCTGGCTCAGTGTTTTATCACGGTTTAGGGTGAGCCTATTTGCCAAGAACCGGCCCCCTATGTTATGCTGCATGTCGGAAACAGTCTGCTGTATTGGATCTCCAGGATGATAGTGGTGCAGACTGATGGTATCATCTGCAAATAGGATTAAATTTGGGTCATCAGTATAATTTAAATCATTTATATAAATTAAAAACAGTAACGGTCCCAAGAGTGACCCCTGGGGAACTCCATGTTTGATAATCTGTCTGCTAGAAACCTCCATGTTAAAGCTCACATATTGAAAGCGATTAGAAAGATATGACCTAACAAGGTCTATGCTACAAGGATCAAAGTTGTAGTATGACAGTTTCGAAAGAAGGATATCTGAAGAAACACAGTCAAAAGGCTTTGATAGGTCAAAGAACGAAGCACAGGTATCCAATTCCATCTCAAGTCCCTCCGTCACATACTCGGTAAGCCGATTTATTGCCAGGGCAGTGGATCTTTTAGTTCTAAAACCAAACTGACTCTGCATAAAAAGGTTGTTGTGCTCAAAGTATACAGTCATTTGATTTTTCATAACTGATTCAAATATTTTGGAAAAAACAGGTAGAATGGATATTGGGCGGTAGTTATTACGATCATCCATCGATCCTTTATTTTTAAAGATAGGAACAACTTTAAGCATTGATGGGAAGGTGTTCTCCCTCAGGCCAAGATTGATGAGATGACTCAAGGGGTATATAATTAGGGTTTTTTAGAGTTTTGATGATTTTAGTGCTCATGTCAATAGGATCCCTACTATGTGAATTTTTCAATCCAGAAATTGCTTCCCTTACTGTTTTATTTGTGATCTGAGCAAATTTAAAAGTTTCCATATTCCCCAGAACATTCCTACTTAGAAATTCATTATAGGATACTTCTGAGTTAGGCAACTGTGCCGTCAGCTCCTCTGCAATATTGATGAAAAAGTTATTCAGGGCTTCGGTACTCAGATTTATTGTTTGGCAATATGGCCTACAATTAGAATTTCATTTAATTATTTTCCATACGGTTGCTTGTTTATTTATGGATTTACGCACTACATTATCATATGATTTTTTTTTGTATTTGATATTTCCTTCCTATACTGGCTTTTGTAGTCATAGACCTGAAACCAAAGTAATACGCCACAAATTACATCTGAATAAAATGCATGCTGATAAAAAAACACAAAGATTTATCCTATTTTGAAGAAGTGGAAAACAGATATTTAAAACAGCCAACTATATCAAACCTTTTTGCGTCGTCTTCTAAACATCGTCAGCATTTGATTGAAAAAAATCCGAATAAACATCTGCATATGTCGCTTCATTATGTTATTAGAGCAGTCAATAAGATTAGAAGCAGTTGCGTAACAGATTTTTTGTCCAACTTTGTAGTTAAAATTATGAAGATTACAATTGCTTGCTGCTGCACACAGAAGTTCGTTGGCTTTCAAAAGATATTTGTCTGAATCGTTTTTTCAATCTAATTGACTCAGTACTGGACTTCGTTGAAAACAGAGACGAAAAACTGCGCGGAAACCTGATTACATAAAAAAATAACCGGTCAAGTGCAAGTTGAACTTGCGCAATTAGTGTTCCGTATGTTGATTGCTTTTAAAATACAAAAATTTTGTCACAGAGGTATAAAATGATCAGTGACTTCACAAAATACACCCCAAATGAGTTTTCAACAAAGTTTGTTACCAATCTTTACTGAAATCTGGTGACCTTGAAATTTTTGTTTTCTTTATATACCATATAAATTATTAAAGGTAATGCACTCGTGATAATTTTCGTTCAATCTACACCCCGTGGAGAATATTCCAGAATTTTTTCGAAATTTTTTGATATGTACTTTTCGAGATAAAGCCCGGGACAGCGATTTTTCGCGAATTTTTAAAAATAATACAAAAAAAAGTGCGCGCAAGTATAATATTATATATATATTTTTTAGTCGTGTTTTCACAAGCTTTCATTTGACACCACACTCGATGACCTAGTAAAAAAATTTTTTTTTTTCACTTACGACATCACCCCCCAAAACTAACCCCTTAAGTCAAAATTTAATTCTCAAAACTACATAGCTCTGATGAGGCCATCAATTCCTATATTATTACCAAATTTCACCTTTCTATGTCAAATAGTTTCGGAGAAAATCGGGTGTGAGACAGACAGACAGACAGACAGACAGACAGTCAGACAGTCAGACAGACAGACAGACAGACACCGAAGTGATCTTATAAGTGTTCCGTACGGAACACTAATGACGTTGCTTATTTGACAGACCTGTTTAAAATATTTAATGAAGTCAATTTACAATTGCAAGGTGATGATTTCTGGAAAAACTTCGTCTGTTCAAACGAAATCTAGGTAGAGGTGAATACAGCCACTTTCCCACATTGTCAGCAGTCTGCAAAACAGAAAGATTTACTTACTTACTGCTAACACTTGGACGTTTTTCATGCTGATTTTATGGAGCGATTCCAGGATATTTTAAACATGAATATACCGAGTTGGGTTTTAGATCCTTTCACAAATACAGATACAGCAGAATCATCGAATTTAGAAGAGGAACTCGAAGAACTAAAAGTCGAACTCAAAAATGGATACCAAGAGTTCTGGCTTCAAAAATCAATACCAGCTCTCTACCCTGGATTGTGGGCAAGAGTACAGAAACTTTTAATTGCTTTTCCTTCATCGTATTTGGCTGAGCGTGGGTTCAGTGCAGAAGCTAATTTACTGTCTACGAAAAGGAACAAACTGCACATCACTGAATGTGGCAATGTACGACTGATGGTAACGAAACTGGAACCCGACACTAACAAATTGTTAAAACTCCACCAGTCTCAACTATATCATTCATTTTTTTTTTAATTCTTATTGTTTTTGTGTTTATTTTTAAATTTTTAATAAACGATTTTTTACGACATTTGATGGTTGTTTTAATTAATTTCTCCTTTATGATTCTTAATAGACAGATAGATAGTTAAAATAGGTATAGATAATATGCAACAATATTTTGATATTCGGTATAATTAACTATTATGGAATTTTTTTTCTTGTAGAGGGGGCAGTGGTCCCGAAAAGGTTGGGAATCTCTGATCTAGATCACCTATATGTAATTACTGTGTTATAAAGACTTATAATTAATCAAGTTTTTAAGCAAAGGTCTCTTGAAATATTCTATATTTGAGCCTTAAATAAACCACCCAACCTAATACTCAAACTTGAACTCAAAAAGAGGTTTATTACACAGGTCTGCAACAAAAATGCTGTCTGGGTGTTTTCAACTGATTTCTATGTATTTAGGTGTTCTGAAAACTAAAAAAATACTCAAAAAATTCCAGAACGTCAGGTTATTTTGCAAAACGCAAAATTTTATTATAAAAAAGGGTTTTTTTGGGCTAACTTGAAGTCATAAATAAATAGGTACAATTTTAGTTTGATTACTGTTTTTAAATGTATACAGGCCATAACTATCATTACTTTCTAAATAAAGAACGCCCTGTGTGAGCTAAATTAACAAACATAAACGTTGTAACCAGAACGTGCGCGCTGCGATAGTGTAGAAAGTGTCGCGGTATAATTACGTGTTAACTCGTCATTGTTTTATAGATCTTGGTTCAATATAGTGCAATGTCATCTGTGCGAAAGTGTGTGAATTCGTCTGACAGTTTCTGTTATATTTGTGGCGAATATATGGTATTAAAGCAACAACTTAATATTACGGACTTTGTGAAAAAAGTATACTTCACGTATTTTGGCTTAAAACTTGGAGATCAGGATAAAGTTTGGGCACCTCATAAAGTCTGCAAACGATGTGTTGAAGACCTTCGAAGTAGTCCATTTCATACCCCAATCTGCAATCAGCTATTCGTCCCATCCCTCATGGGACCGAAATACCAGTGCCCAAGGCCCCTGCTACCTTGGAAGAGATTCCAAGTTCTAACGAAGATGGTGCTGTACCTGAACCCGATGACAAGTCAAGTTGTCAATTTGAAGATGACAGTAGTCCGAAATTGTTTTCCCAGATCGAGCTAAATGATTTGGTAAGAGACTTGAATCTTCCCAAAAACGCTGCTGAGTTGCTTGGATCAAGGCTCAAAAGCAGGAACTTACTTTTGCCGGGAGTGTCTTCCTCCTGGTTTAGATATCGTGAAAAGCAGTTCACTTCCTACTTTGCCCAAGAGGACGAGTTGGTTTATTGTACCAATATTGAAGGTTTGATGGATACATTTAAGATCTCATACGACCCAGCACACTGGCGTATTTTCATAGATTCTTCAAAAAGAAGCCTTAAAGCAGTTCTGCTTCACAATGGCGGTTTCTATGCTTCCATTCCTGTCGGTCATTCCGTACACCTCAAGGAAACCTACAAGAACTTGGAATTGGTTCTTTGCAAATTAAAATATAAAGACCACGGTTGGCAAGTGTGCGGTGATTTAAAAATCTTGGGCATGTTGCTCGGACAACAATCTGGGTTTACCAAATTCCCTTGCTTTTTGTGTCTATGGAGTAGTAGAGACCGAGCAAATCACTGGACCAAAAAGTGTTGGCCTCCGAGGGAGCTTAAAGTTGACGAAAAGAACGTCCTGCATGAAACTTTGGTGCCTCCTCATAAAGTTCTTCTACCACCGCTTCACATAAAGCTGGGATTGATGAAGCAATTTGTAAAGTCACTTCCAAAAGATGGAAATTTCTTCAAATACTTAATATCAAAGTTTCCAGGCCTCTCGGAGGCAAAGTTGAAGGAAGGTGTTTTCGTTGGACCAGATATTAGACGGCTTATGGCTGATCCACAATTCATCACAACCATGACCTCAAAGAGAAGGGTGGATTGCCTTTAAAGAGGTCATAGAGAAATTTATAGGCAATAACAAAGACCCTAACTACAAACAAATCGTCAAAAGAATGTTAAAAGCATTTCAAGCTTTAGGTTGCCTAATGAGTTTAAAAGTACATTTTCTTCATTCCCACCTCGACTACTTTCCAGAAAATTTAGGAGATCTGAGTGAAGAGCAAAGTGAACGATTTCACCAAGATATTAAGGAGATGGAAAAAAGATACCAGGGAAGATGGAGCGTCTCAATGATGGCAGACTGCTGTTGGACGCTTCAGAGAGACCTTCCAGATGCTTCCTACAAGCGAAAATGTACCAAAAGGAGCCTCACTGGGAAAAAGAAATGTGTTTAGTGCTTACTAATGAATGTATTTTAGAAAAAAAAAAGTTTTGTTACGCAATTATAAATTAAAAAAAAAAATTTAGTCTTTTATCTTTTATTTTAAGATGATAACTTGTTTAACATAGATACCTACATTGTCAGAAAACGTGACGTTCTATGACAAAATGAAAGTCATTTTCGGATTCAGTACACTCAAAAACATAAGAATTACGCAAAAAACCAAAACAGCTCTCAATTTTTTTTTTGCAGACTTGTGTTATTATTACACTGAGATTCTGTTGACAAAATTAGATAAAAGCTATCAACAAAACAGGATGTAATAGAATTGTAGAATTGAGTTTAAGATTGAAATCCCGAATACAAAAATAATATTTGTTTAATTATTGGGTCTGGGAAAAAGTTCGTAGCGTTTCCCGATAGATGGCGTCAATTGCAAATAACTCAAGAAACACAGATCGCAGAGACACCACTAAACGCTGGTTGGAAAGGTGACACTTCGAGAGTTACTGTGAGCGTATAAACATCGAAATTGGTGCAGTGGTTGAAGAGTTGTTTGCGTTTGAAAATGAAGAAAAGTAATGAAAAATTGCGGTATATTTTGCAATATTATTACGACAAAGGGAAGAACGCTGCGCAGGCTTATGAGAAAATTTGTGCTGTGTATGGTGAATCATGATCAAAATCTGCTGCGCGGAAATGATTCGCCCGCTTTCGTTCTGGTAATTTTGTTGTGAACGATGAGTCATGCTCTGGTCGTCCAATCACTGAAAAAGCTGATGAAATTCTTGAAAAAGTCCAGCAAGATAAGCATATCAGCAGTGTCGTTATTGGTATGGAGCTAGGCATTGACCACAAAACGGTTTTAAAAAACCATTTACACAAAGCTGGCTACAAAAAGAAGCTCGATGTATCGGTTCCTCATGAGTTGAGCGAGAAAAACATGATAGACCGAATTAACATCTGCGATGCGCTGCTGAAACGCAATGAAATCGAGCCATTTCTGAAACGTGTCATAACTGGTGATCATGGATCACGTACGACAATCGGAAGCGTAAAAGATCATGGACAAGGGATGGTGAGCCGTCACAAGCATTTGTGAAGCCAGGATTGACGCCGAAAAAAGTGATGCTGTGTGTGTGTAGGACTGGAAGGGAATCGTCCACCATGAGCTACTTCCAGTTAGTCAGACGATTGATTCTAAACTCTACTGTGGACAACTAGAGAGATTACGCCAAGCAATTGAATGAAAACGCCCAGAATTGTTTAATAGGAAAGGTCTGTCTCCCATCATGACAACGCCCGACCACACACTTCTTTGATGACCCGTCAAAAATTGCGAGAGCTTGGTTGGGAAACTTTGATGCATCCACCGTATAGTCCAGACATAGCACCCCCTCTGACTATCACTTGTTCCGATCTCTGCAGAACTCTCTTAATGGAATTAAGCTGCTTTCAAAAGAAACCTGTGAAAACACCACTTGATTCAGTTTTTCAACCAGAAACCAAAGAAGTTCTTCACCGATGGCATCATGGATCTACCCGAAAAATGGTGAAACATTGTCGATAATAATGGAGCATATTTGGTTCATTTTCAGACTATAAGAAAACCAGTTGAATTTTACTAAAAAAACGCCACGAACTTTTTCCCAGGCCTGATATTTCCCAAGGGTAATGGCTGTCAATATATGTTTGACATAACTAACTTACATTTGTCAAATTGCTCACAAAAGTAGTTTTATATATTTATTAATGAGCTAAGCACAATTACATATAAGATTACAATACGTCTTAATACTTAAGCCTAACAACGAGTAAAATAATAGCAATACACTTATAAATAGCAGCAATAAAGTTGATAAAAATATAGTACACTATATAACAAAGAGCAGGAAACTTAAATTACATTCAACATTTTCTCAAATACCGCTCTTCTTGAAACGAAGTCAAAACTGGGTTGCTCATTAGCAAATAGACATGCATGACCTTTTTTACAAAATTATTATGTCTACAGTTGGTTCTGTACTTTCTATAGAAAATAGTGACACCTGTTGAGAAAGCAAACTTGTTGCCTGAAATCTTTGCTTCACATTCTACTGTCGATTTCCAAGGAAAAACACCACCTATTATTCTCATAGTGCAGTCAAAGATGCCTGATATTGTCTTCAGACACCGTATCATAAAACGTATTTTAATGAAGCTAGACACCAAAAAAGCTTCTGGCGCTGACGGAATACCTGCCATAGTTCTCAAAAACTGTGCGAGGGATCTAACACCAGTTTTCTATAGACTTTTCAACCTATACTACAGAAAGGAAATACTTCCTTCCAGCTGGAAATGTGCCACAGTTCAGCCGATAGCTAAAAAAGGCAAGAAGACCTTGCCAAATAACTACCGACCAATCGCACTGCTTTCAATAATATCGAAAGTCATGGAAAAGGCTATCAATCAGCATCTTCTAAAATATCTTGAAGGATTCAATATTATTAGTGATCATCAATATGGCTTTCGTAAAAATAGAACAGGAGATCTTCTGACTTATGTAACACACGTTTGGAACAACGCAACTGAACACTTTGGAGAATCTCGAGCGGTTGCTCTTGACATATCCAAGGCATTCGACCGTGTTTGGCACGATGGGCTGTTAGCTAAGCTACGCTCTTATGGTATGTCTGAAAAGTTCTGTTTGTGGCTCTCATGTTTCCTCAGAGAGCGTTCTTTACGAGTGGCAGTCGACGGATTTCTTTCTAACACCTTCACTATCAACGCCGGTGTACCTCAAGGCTGCATACTGTCTCCTACTCTTTTTCTCATTTACATTAACGATCTGCTGGAAAAGATCGAGAATCCAATCTACAGCTTTGCAGATGACAGTACGCTGATCTCTTCATTCACTTTGAACGCTCGGACATCGGCTACTCAGACGAATATCCGCAGACAGCAAGAAGTCATTCAACTTAACAAAGACCTGGAAGAAATTTTATCTTGGGGTGACAGTAATAAAGTGGAATTTAACTCTACAAAAACCCAGGCGGCAGTTTTTTTTCTAAAAAAGTTAACGTTGCTGAACCCGACATAGTTATGTCGGGGCACTCCATTCCTCTAACATCGTCACTCAATTTGTTGGGCGTTAATTTGGGAGCAAATATGTCCTGGCATGAATATGTTACAGGCATAGCAAGGAGAGTTTCTCAAAAGTTGAGAATATTATTTCAAACCAGAGAGCTTTACACTCCACAACAACTGTTAATTTTTTACAAAGCTCAAATTCGACCAACTATGGAATACTGCTTCCATGTTTGGGGCTTCGCCCCCAAACATACACTGCATTTGTTGGATTCTATTCAGAGAAGAGCTGTTCGTCTGATTGGAGACCCGGAACTGACCGCCGGTCTTGATTCGCTGGAGCATTGAAGAACGGTTGGCGACTTGAGCCTATTCTACAAGTATTTTCATGGAAAGTGTTCGAAGGATGTGGCCCGCTTAATTCCTCCTAGCGCGGTGCATGTTAGAAGTACACGTCGCGCTAATACTTCACATCCGTATGAGGTTCAGCTTGTTACTCCTCGTACAACGCTTTTCAAGCAGTCTTTTATATGGAGAACATTCATCCCTTTGGAATAATTTGCCCAGGACTGTGTTTCCCACCGAGTACAATTTACAGCGATTCAAGAACAACGTGAATCGCTTCTACCGCACACGTGTCGCTCCTGTAGCGCTTTAGGGACTTCTTCCCTGCAGCACGTGTGCTAGACCCCATAAAAAAAAGCGAGTCTCTCGAGAAAACACATGCAAGCTTATTTTATCTAATAGAAAAGGGCATTTATACATACCACGCAGAATGACGTAAAGCATTTTAAGTTTTAGTAAGATTCTGAGATCTCTAAGAGTTTTGATGTGTAGATGAGATTCAGTTTGAGACGAGTTCTGGTTTATTGAGTTTAAACTCAACATATTCCATGTTTATGTTGAACTCTTTTAACATTGTGGACATGTATGTCATCGCAACGGTTCCAAACACTAGATGAATACTCCAAAAATGCGCGAGAGAACTAACACCAATTTTCTATAGACTTTTCAACCTATCCTACAGAACAAGAATATTTCCTTTCTGCTGGAAACGCGTTACAGTTCAGCCGATACCCAAAAAAGCAAGAAGACCTTGCCAAATAATTACCGACCAGTCGCACTGCTTTCAATGATATCGATGTCTCGGAAAAGGTTATCAGGCAGTATCTTCGAAAATATTTTGAAGAATTGGATAATATTAGCAACCATTAATTGGCTTTCGTAAGCAAATATTAACAGGAGACCTTCTAACTTAGGTAACACATGTTTGGAACAGCGCAATTGAACACTTTGAAGAATCTTGAGAGGATGCACTTGATATATCCAAGGCATTCGACTGTGTTTGGCATGATAGGTTATTGGCTAAGCTATGCTCATATAGTATGCCTGAAAAGTTCTATTTATGGCTCTTGTGTTTTCTCAGAGAGCGTTTTTTACGAGTGGCAGTGGACGGATTCCTTTCTAACACCTCCACTATCAACAACGGTGTGCCTCAAGGCTTCATACCATCTTTACTCTCTTTCTCATTTACATTAACGAATCTACTACTACGAGTCCAATCTACAGTTTTGCAGATGATAGTATGCTTATTTCTTCATTCACTTTGAACGCTCGAACATCGTGCAAATTTTCACAGGCAGCAAACAGTAGTAGCCAAGTAGAATTTAATGCTACAAAAGCCCAAGCGGCAGTTTTTTTTCCAAAAAGTTAACGTTGCTAAACCTGATATAGTCGTGTGGGAGCATCATCACTCAATTTGCTGGGCGTTAATTTGGGAGAAAATATGTCTTGTCATAAATATGTTGTATGCACAGCACAGATAGCTTCTCAAAAGTTGGGAATATTATTTCGAACTAGAAAGCTTTACATTCCACAACAACTGTTAATTCGGTACAAAGCTCAAATTCGACCAATGGTGGAGTACTACTCCCATATTTGGGGCTCTGCCCCCAAACATACACTGCATTTGTTGGATTCTATTCAGAACAGAGCTGTTCACCTGACTGGAGACCCAGAACTGACCAGCAACCTTGATTCCTTGGAACATCGAAGAATGGTGGGCGACTTGAGTCTAAACTACAAGTATTTTCATGAAGAGTGTTCCATGGATGTGCCCTCTGAATTTCTCCCACAGCTGCCATGCTACTTATTTATATTTGGAAGAGGACACTTTCATATACAACTTTAAATCATCAGCAAAAAGAAGGAACTAACTATACTCATAACGATGACCAAAAATCATTAATGAATAGATTAAAGAGAAGAGGATCCAGATGAAAATCCTGGGAATGCCAAAAGGTACATGTATCCTATTAGCAAAATAACTGTTGAAATGAACAATCTGTGAGCGGCCAGTCAAATAATCCCCCAGCCGATTAAGCATCATTTTGCCAATACCCATAGTTCCCAGCTTAGATAAAAGACCTATGATTCACCTTATCGAACGCCTTGGAGAAGTCGGTATAGATTGCATGCAAATGATATTTACATATTCATTAAATAATTATATTAATGATATCTCATCATTACAGAGTAAATAAAAAAAACCGGTCAAGTGCAAGTTGAACTTGCACAATTAGTGTTCCGTACGTTGAATGTTTTTAAAATAAAAAATTTTGTTAGGGTGGTATAAAATGATCAGTGACTTCACAAAACACACCCCAAATGAGTTTTCAACAAAGTTTGTTTCCAATCTTTACTGAAAACTGGTGACCTTGAATTTTTTTTTTTTTATATCCAAATGAATTATTAAAGGTAATGCAATCGTGATAATTTTCGTTCAATCTATACCCCGTGGAGAATATTTCAAAATTTTTTCAAAATTTTTTGATCAGTACTTTTCGAGATTAAGTAGGGGACAGCGATTTTTTAAAAGTAATACGAAGAAAAGTATGTGCAAATATTACATTATATATATATTTTTTACTCGTGTTTTCACAAGCTTTCATTTGACACCACACTCGATGACCTAGTAAAAAAAATTTTTTTTCACTTCCGATTTCACCCCTCAAAACGAACCCCTTAAGTCAAAATTTATGTTACGGTGGTATAAAATGATTAGTGACTTCACAAAACACACCCCAAATGAGTTTTCAACAAAGTTTCTTTCCCATCTTTACTGAAATCTGATGACCTTGAAATTTTTGTTTTTTTTTTATATACCATATAAATTATTAAAGGTAATGCACTCGTGATAATTTTCGTTCAATCTACACCCCGTGGAGAATATTCCAGAATTTTTTCGAAATTTTTTGATAAGTACTTTTCGAGATAAGGCCCGGGACAGCGATTTTTCGCGAATTTTTAAAAATAATACAAAGAAAAGTGCGCGCAAGTATAATATTATATATATATTTTTTACTCGTGTTTTCACAGGCTTTCATTTGACAGCACACTCGAAGACCTAGTAAAAAAATTTTTTTTTCACTTCCGACTTCATCCCCCAAAACTAACCCCTTAAGTCAAAATTTAATTCTCAAAACTACATGGCTCTGATGAGGCCATCAATTTCTATATTATTACCAAATTTCACCTTTCTATGTCAAATAGTTTTGGAGAAAATCGGGTGTGACAGACAGACAGACAGACACACAGACAGACGGACAGACACCGAAGTGATCTTATAAGTGTTCCGTACGGAACACTAACAAAGTTTCATAACTCCACAAACTTAAAGTATCACAAATTTTTTTTTTTAAATGGGCATCTCTTCATGTCTTGTTGTCCATACCTTTTAGTCACTGTATTGAATACAAATTTTATTTATGCTCTTTTTGAAACTAGAGAATCGAAAATCACTGTGTTTAATACATAGAGCAATGGTCCAAGGACTACCCTTTACCCTGTTTCTAATTACCTTACTAATCTTATTCAAACTAATTACAATTCTTAATGCATTTACCTTTCTTGGTCATCTTCGTTTTTTATGTTGACTGATTCAGATTTTATAAAACCATGGTCTTCCAAAAATAGATCCCTATTTGTTTTTTCACGGTTTACATCCCTAAAAAAACAGATCGTTAAGTT
>CM032451.1:88880314-88935314 GCA_019049505.1 Pachyrhynchus sulphureomaculatus
TTCTTTAGAAATGCCTAAGGTGTTTGAAAATTTCATAATAAAAAAAATATAATTTTAGAATTTGAATCAAAATGAGATGTAAATTAAGAAAAAGATAAGTACTGAGCCCCTTTAGAACTACGACCATTATATAAAAGGCTTATTTGCAGCTTAATTCAAGTATTTTTATTAACAGTAAAATTCATATGTTTCTATAATTCTTATATCAAAATACAGTGAGTCCTTTCATAATGAACTCCAAAAATCACTAAAAAATGGTTCGCTATATCCAAAGTTCATTACAAACAGTAAACAAAATCTAATATCATTTTTCACTACTTTTTTATTTAGATTAGGCACTAATGCTTAGAAAAATCAATAATAATAATTATTAAATAAAAGAAAATGTTCAAACGAAAATAAAGCAAGTAACACTAAACTTATTATTATGTATGTTGGTACATATACGAGTATAAACAAAAAAATTAAAATACATAGTTTATACAATAAAATCAGTAATCTTTGTTTGTGCAATTTTGAAAAATAAATGGTGTTTATATAATTGTCAAGGTCACAAAAACTGCTCCATATATGTTCAGGAATTTCAAAATAAAAGTGATTAAACATCTTAACGGAAAGAAATAAAACACTTATTATGTATTATTACCACTATATTGCACAAGTTTTGCGACTGCAGTTTCGACCTATGCGGTCATTATCAAGCTTACGTACTAAACTGAATTAAATAGACAAGTCATACTAAAATTAAAGTTAGGTGGTAGGTATAAAATATTATTATAAAACATTATTATTTAATTCTAGGGTTAATACAATTGATCTTAAGTGGTAGGTAGTAATTTTATGGTTTAATGACGGTAAATAGCGGTGAATAGAAAAGGTCTAGTTGGTCGTTTAACAAATTACAGTTATGGTTTTTCCGATGTTTATAAATTTCCAATGATTCTAAGATATTTAATTTAAAACCTTTCTCCGCATAATGTAGAATTTCTGTATTATGTAAATCGGGAAAGGGGTGTTGGTTTTCTGTACAGTGGTCTGCAAATGAGGAATCTGTTTTTTGTAGTCTATATGATCTAAAATGTTCTGTATATCTGGTTTTAATGTTTCTTCTGCTTTGTCCAATATATATGCTGTTACAGTCCGAGCATTTTAACTTATAAACTCCACATTTTTGAAATTTGTCCGTCTTATCTTTGGCATTGTAAAGGATATTTTATAGGGTATTTGCGATTTGAACGCAATTTTCAGATTATGTTTTGAAAAAATATCGGCTAATTTTTCGGATAGCGTGCCATGGTAGGGTATTGTAATGTATGTATGTTGTTCCGTGGATTTTATTTTAGGGTATATTAAGCGAAAAGTAAGTTGCTTTTGTTTTTTGTTAATTAGTTTTCCAACCCACTCTCGAGAGAAGTTATTTTTGTGGCAATGTTTTTAATAGTATTTAGTTCGTCTTCTAGGTCAGCTTTGGATAACGGGAGTGAAAGGGCTCTATGTATCATTGAGTTGAATGCTGCCATTTTATGTTGGTTTGGGTGGAATGAGTCTTTTGGGATCGTTATACCTGTGAATGTGGGTTTTCTGTATATTTTAAATGTGCAACTGTTATTCATATGTAAGATGCTTAGATCTAGAAAGTTAATTTTGTTATCTGCTTCCTGTTCTAGAGTAAACTGAATTTTTGGGGTGGATGCTATTAATGAAATTTAAGAGATTGTCTAGTTGTCTTGAGGAGCCTTTGAAACAAGCGAGGATGTCGTCAACATATCTACCTATACCAAAAATGAATGTGGTTTTTGCCATGATTAGAGTTAAGAATTTCTCTTTCTATATGTGTGATGAAAATGTCTGCTAAGAGAGGACTAAGTGGTGATCCCATTGGTAAACCTGAGTTTTGAAGGTAGAATTTGCGATTGAATTGGAAATATGTTTGAGAGAGGCATGTTTCAAAAGCAGATAATATTTCGGAGGAGATCACAGGGTTTATATTAGATTTGTTCAGTATTTTATGGATTATTGGTATGCATTCTTCAGCTGAAATGTTGGAAAACATATTCTTTATGTCAAAGGAGACCAAAAAGGAGTTTGTCGGGGTTCTTTGGTCTTTTAGTTTTTGAACGAGTTCAAGTGAGTTCGTTACACTAGTTTCTGATGTGAAATTTGTTAAATCTTTAAAAATTGAATTCCGTTTTATACTTAGGTCTCTAGTTGGGCTATTGATATATGAGACGACAGGTCTGATGGGGTTCCCTGGTTTGTGATTCTTAATAAGGCCATATAATTTCGAGGCAGTTGGATTCATGTTGACTATTCTCCTTTTCTCGTATTCTGAGAAAAATTACATTGATTTCGGAGAGTGTAAATTTTAATTTATACTATAAGTTACAATTAAAATATAAGAAGACAAGTCAAAATCTGTGGTTCAACCAAGAGTGCATTCGGAACAAGATTACTCCGAACTACATCCAGATTAAGACCAAAAGTACGTCCACAGCTTCAAAGTTTGCCCTCAACAAAGCCAAAGAAATATGGTTGAAACAAGAATGCAAGATCCAGTTCTCCAAAAGATACATTTTACAACATTATATTAAGGTAATACATTCCGAACTAACTTACAAAACTCCATCCGATTGAATATTTGACACCTTAGATGATCAAATTCGATCCATCATCAGTGCCATTATACATAAGAAATTCGAACTACAATCCAAAAAAACTCGAAAAAACTTAAGTCGAAACTCCAATCACCTCCTGTCCCAAAAACTGAAAAACCAGAAACAAAACTTCAGCGAAAGAGGTCTTAATTTGACAAATGTGCAATTTAATGACACTGAACTTAGTCTTCTGTCAAAAGGTTCTAAATTTTCACCGGAACTAAATAATAAAAACACCGTAGACATTCTAGTAACTGAAAGTATATTAGCATTTAACAAAATAGAAAAAACAGAGAATACCAAAATGTCTATAGCAAAAATTAAAAAACAATTAGACTCGGTAAAACCCAAATCAAATCAAACAGACCTATGCACTATTAATTCTATAAAACATAAAATAAGCGGACATGATCTAGTAATAACCAGGACAGACAAGTCAAACGCAACGGCTATCCTAACAAGAGGTGATTACAGCAACAAAATACATCAGTTTATCCAGTCAGAAGACATAACCGAGATAAAAAGAGACCCTACTAAGCATTTTCAAAATAAATTAAAATTTACACTCTCCGAAATCAATGTAATTTTCTCAGAATATGAGAAAAGGAAAATAGTCAACATGAATCCAACTGCCCCGAAATTATATGGCCTTATTAAGAATCACAAACCAGGGAACCCCATCAGACCTGTCGTCTCATATATCAATAGCCCAGAGACCTTAGCGACCTAAGTATAAAACTGAATTCAATTTTTAAAGATTTAACAAAATTCACATCAGAAACTAGTGTAACAAACTCACTTGAACTCGTTCAAAAACTAAAAGACCAAAGAACCCCGACAAACTCCTTTTTGGTCTCCTTTGATATAAGGAATATGTTCTCCAACATTCCAGCTGAAGAATGCATACCAATAATCTATACAATACTGAACAAATCTAACATAAACTCTGTGATCTCCTCCGAAATATTATCTGCTTTTGAAACATGCCTCTCTCAAACATATTTCCAATTCAATCACAAATTCTACCTTCAAAACTCAGGTTTACCAATGGGATCACCACTTAGTCCTCTCTTAGCAGACATTTTCATCACACATATAGAAAGAGAAATTCTTAACTCTAATCATGGCAAAAACCACATTCATTTTTGGTACAGATATGTTGACGACATCCTCGCTTGTTTCAAAGGCTCCTCAAGACAACTAGACAATCTCTTAAATTTCATTAATAGCATCCACCCAAAAATTCAGTTTACTCTAGAACAGGAAGCAGATAACAAAATTAACTTTCTAGATCTAAGCATCTTACATATGAATAACAGTTGCACATTTAAAGTATACAGAAAACCCACATTCACAGGTATAACGATCCCAAAAGACTCATTCCACCCAAACCAACATAAAATGGCAGCATTCAACTCAATGATACATAGAGCCCTTTCACTCCCGTTATCCAAAGCTGACCTAGAAGATGAACTAAATACTATTAAAAACATTGCCACAAAAAAATAACTTCTCTCGAGAGTGGGTTGGAAAACTAATTAACAAAAAACAAAAGCAACTTACTTTTCGCTTAATATACCCTAAAATAAAATCCACGGAACAACATACATACATTACAATACCCTACCATGGCACGCTATCCGAAAAATTAGCCGATATTTTTTTCAAAACATAATCTGAAAATTGCGTTCAAATCGCAAAATACCCTATCAAATATC
The DNA here is from genome assembly GCA_019049505.1 of Pachyrhynchus sulphureomaculatus. NCBI lineage: Eukaryota > Metazoa > Arthropoda > Insecta > Coleoptera > Curculionidae > Pachyrhynchus > Pachyrhynchus sulphureomaculatus. Next base: position 88,884,687 of record CM032451.1, read on the forward strand.
CTTTAGAATGCCAAAGATAAGACGGACAAATTTCAAAAATGTGGAGTTTATAAGTTAAAATGCTCGGACTGTAACAGCATATATAGGACAAAGCGGAAGAAACATTAAAACCAGATATACACAACATTTTAGATCATATAGACTACAAAAAACAGATTCCTCATTTGCAAACCACTGTACAGAAAACCAACACCCCTTTCCCGATTTGCATAATACAGAAATTCTACATTATGTGGAGAAAGGTTTTAAATTAAATATCTTAGAATCATTGGAAATTTATAAACATTGGAAAAAAACCAAAACTGTAATTTGTTAAACGACCAACTAGACCTTTTCTATTCATTGCTATTTACCGTCATTAAACCATAAAATTACTACCTACCACTTAAGATCAACTGTATTAACCCTAGAATTAAATAATAATGTTTTATAATAATATTTTATACCTACCACCTAACTTTAATTTTAGTCTTTGTCTATTTAATTCAGTTTAGTACGTAAGCTTGATAATGACTGTATAGGTCAAAACTGCAGTCGCAAAACTTGTGCAATATAGTGGTAATAATACATAATAAGTGTTTTATTTCTTTCCGTTAAAATGATAAATTACCACATAGTAACGGCCACAAACGATCAACTATCTGATTAAACATCTTTTTAATCTCAATTTCCACTGTACTTTGTTGAATGTCTGCATTGTAAACAAATTCTAGACAATCAGTAGCATCTTCTTGATGTCTTCCAATCCACTGAGTCAATGGTAGCGCATCATATGAGTCATATCTACATTCCTTCCTTAAAAATCAGCCATGCTTAAAATAGTTTGCAATGGTTTCTGTATACTGACTGTCAAGCCATATGGAAAAAGTTTATAGAGTCCAAGAGAGTTACAGAAAAAATGTTACCTTTATCGATCATCTCTAACATTTTCATAAGTAAAATCTTTCTATAATGACATTTTAAAGAATGTATCACACCTTGATCCATAGGCTGCAGCTTTGCTTTTGTGTTTGGAGGCATAAAAACCAATTTTATTTGCTGTAGATCAACTTCAGGGTGTGCTGGACAGTTGTCAATCAAAGATAATATTTTTCTGTTTGTGAATTTTGATTCTTTGTCCCATTCGATCTGTTAATTTTTAAAAATTTCTGAGGTCATCCAGGCTCTACTGTTTGATTTGTACTTTACTGGTAAATGTTTGTTTTTAAAACACCTGGGATTGTCGGACTTTCCTATCACCAACAACTTTCTTTTCTCTGTTCCAGACCTATTTGCAGTTACCAACACAGTAATCCTTACTTTTGATAATTTTCCACCAGCACAATTCTCTCCAACAAACTTTAATGTCTTATCAGGCGTCATCTTGTAAAACAAACCTGTTTCATCTGCATTAAAAATGTCTACATATTCATAACTTTCTTGATTTTCTGGCCATACATTGGCTAACCACAGTCATATCCACTCCTGCAGTTTCTCCTTCCATCTTACCTCCACTAATATTATTTTTTTATCATAGATTGATAAGATTTTTTGCCTCTTCTTCCATATGGTAGAAACCGTAGATGTAGTTAAATTCAACTGTTTGCAAACATCACTTTGCTTAACTCCATTTTCTACGTTCCTTATAATATGGGATGTTTGTGAACGTGTAATTCGTGTGTATTGTGCTCTCATTTTTAGTCATTTTTGAGTGGTTTTTGTTGTTGTTAAATTATGATTTTTTGACAAGTTGTACATTTGGTGTTATAGTACTGTATCTACCTGTTATTTTTATCCTAATTGCGATACTTTGTCTTATATTGGGTCTTGAACATAGGACAATAGAAAATATTTTAATAATAACAACTTTTTTATAGTGTGCAACAAAAGGATAAAGATATTAGTGATAAGTGTGTCGAATTTTATCTATAGCCCAGACGATCAAGAATATATATTTGAATCAAAATTAACTTATTGTTTGTGGCAAGAGTGGACTAAAATAATCGTGAGCCAGTACCAGATTTAAAAATGCAACGCTCATTTAAATGTTGCAAGAATAAGGAATTCTCCAATTTTTTGCTGTGTGGTGTGCTGCGGTGTATTCCATCCGAGCTGCATGGATCGTTGCTCCGAGATCATTAAAATCAGCGGTTATAAGATTTTTTGTTCCAGTGATTGTCAATCCACTTACAACGACAGGGACAATCAGGAAAAAATACTTAAATTAAACATTGAGACCTTGAATAGAGAAATTTTGCAAAGAGATGACTGCATTCAGAGATTAAAGAGAGGCAGTCAGGTGTTTGAAGATGTTGTATCTGATGCAGAAGGGTCATATTCATTGCAATTAGATCAATTGAATAAACGAAACTCGTCCCTGACTAGCGAGGTTCAAGAATTAAAGAGGAAAGAGGTGGAAACTGTTTCCAAGTTAGAATCGTTTACTAAAACAAAGCACGATCTTGAGATGAAAATAAATGAACTAACAGATTTAAATAAAAGTTTACTGGTTTCAGTGGAAACACTAGAAAAGGACAATGAAACTTACTTTCACGAAATCAAGCAACTTCGTAACACAGTATTTAATCTGGAAAACAAACAGTCAAGTATGCCTTTTGTCAACAAGGTAGACCAAAAAATTTCGGCTCGTCACCGAAAACCTCAACTATTACTGGTTGGAAACAGGGATGATGTTATTGGTTGTTCTGCTATCTTTAAAAAACATACTAAAGCAGGTTTTGATATTAACTGTCAGTACGCCAGTGGTCTACTGTTTGAAGAGGTGGTTGAGAATTCCATTAAACTTAGTGGTACCCTATCAAAGAACGACTATGTGATAGTGTTTGCTGGCGGCGAAAACGCTCTCAGGGATAAACCGATATCACCTGACAGCTTAACCAAGATATTGTGTATTTCGATGAAAACTAATGTGATTGTGGTTGGTGCTGCTTATGCTGCTGGAAGAAAGGTATTAAATGGTTTGATATATGAAAATAACATGGGCATACACTCTTTTATACATAAAAACAGAACTGATGATTTGATGTTCGTGCCTATGGATGGCTTCATGCAGTTTGAGGAAAGGTCTTGGCATTGTCGACCGTCATATCCTGGCAAGAGACTCCTGTGTGGATTTATCGCTAATCAGATTATTTTAATGAAAATGAATGGGAAGCCGCAACACTTGGGGGGGGGGGTTACTGTAAACTTTAGTGAATCTGAGCCCGGGTTGGCTGTAGATAAGAGTATTTGTATCTCTCAGGTTAACTGTGAACAGAGTGTGGTCAATAATGATAATTTTTTAGCGTGAGCAATACTGACGGTGTCTCACTTCTGTTGTTAAATATTCAATCAATAAGGCATAAAACTGATGAGCTCCAACTTTTTCTAAATAGTGTAGATTGCCCAGATATATTGCTCTTAACAGAGCACTGGCTGCATAATGAAGAATCGGTACCTTTCCAGGGCTACTCTATAGTGTCGAAGTATTCAAGGCGTACCTGTATCCACGGGGGTACTATGATAATGGTGAATAATTCTTTTTGGATACATATACTTTTGTTGATTTTGAGAAGAACAACTACATGATTGTCGAAAAAGAGTTTGAATTTTCTTTGGTTTATGTTCCTAAATTAAATTTATTTATTGTCTGTTTGTATAGACCACCAAATAATGACATTCCTTTATTTATATCTAGATTGGAAACTCTCATTTTGGCCTTGCCTTGGCACGCATGGATAATCTTGGCGGGAGATCTAAACATAGATTTTAATGACCAGTCGCATGTTAACTTTCATCTGGTGTCTAACTTACTGGACTCTTTAAATTTAAATATGCTTGTTCAGGAGCCGACGCGAGTTACGAAGTATTCTTCGTCCTTAATTGATTATGTTTGTACAAATCGCGATGGGAACCTTGTGAAGTGTTCAGTAATAAATGCGGGTCTTTCAGACCATGATTCAATTTTATGTAATTTTAAATTGTTAATGAAAAAATATAATAACGGAAAACGCAGAGGTAGGCTTTATACAAGGAAGAATTATAGTAGGTTTTCTCAATTATGTGCTGAGTGTGAGTGGGGCATAATTATGCACTCGGATGACCCACTAGCATACTTTCACGAATTACTATATTATACTTTCAACCGATCCCTTTCCTGTTAAAACATTGAAAATAAAAAAGAAAAAAAAACCATGGCTTACTAAAGGAATTATAATATCCTCGCGAAAACATGCGTTCTATGCATTGGCTAAGAAAATACTTTGCCGACAACTCTGATTTTGTTCGTTTGTGTTTTAACAAATATCGTGGCATTTATAGAAGGACAATTAAATCCGCAAAGCAACTGTACTATAATGACCGACTACATGACTCTAATAACAGACAGAAGGAGAGTTGGAAAATTGTGAACGAACTTAATAGTAATAAGCACAGCACCCTGTCCAATAGTTCTGGTTTAACGTCTGATATCTTAAACTCTTTTTATTGCACGATAGCGGCGGACTTAACCTCTGACTTAAATCCTAAATCGGATGCTTTGCGCTATCTCGATGATCTACGGGTGGATGACACGTTTTATTTTTATCCTACGGATATTTGCGAAATGAAGAGCATATTTGCTGAAGTGAAAAATAGGAATGCCTCAGGTTGGGATAATATTTCAATGAAGGTTATTTCTGCTTTGCCTGACGCAGCATTGCATATGCTGGTTGAGGCAATCAATCAATCATTTCTTGTAGGACATTTCCCTCCATCTTTGAAGCGGGCACGAGTTATTCCACTCTTTAAAGGGGCGAAACTAGCTTACCCTCTAACTACAGACCAATATCATTGCTTCCTACGTTGGCTAAGGTGGTCGAGAGGCTCGTGAGTGGTCGTATTCTCAATTTCGTCCTTAAGTATAACTTGTTGAGCACCTCTCAGTTTGGCTTTCGGGCTGGCAGAAACACTAATGACGCGATTTTTTTTTTTTTTTCGTTTCTTAACTTTCGTTTCTAGAAAACCTATATGGCAAGTTAAATGATGGAGAGGTTGCTGCGGCGGTGTTCTGTGACCTCGCAAAAGCTTTTGATTGTGTGAATCATAGGATATTGCTGGGTAAGCTTGAAATCTACGGATTCAGAGGTGTGGCGTTGGCCTGGTTGGCATCTTACTTATCATCGCGCTGTCAATCTGTCTTTTTTAACGGTAATGAGTCGCGTGAATTGAGTGTCACTTGTGGAGTTCCACAAGGCTCTGTTTTGGGGCCTCTGTTATTTCTGCTTTATATTAATGACCTTTCAAAACTTAATGTCAAAGGTGTATTTACGATGTTTGCCGATGACACAACTGTGATGTGGCACAATAGAGACGTGGTACAGTTGGAATGCGACATCAGTGGGGGATATAGTGAAAATCGTAGATTGGTGTCATTCAAATTATCTAACCCTGAATATTTCTAAAACTAACATTGTTTCGTTTAAATGTCAATTGAACGATATCTCACTTGATTCGCAAATTATTGAAGGCTTGACTTGTAACAAATTTTTGGGTTTGTTTATAGACACTAAATTGAGATTCTCTACTCACATTTTGCAGCTTTGTAAGAGGATTGCCAAGGGATGTTTTGCCTTGAGAGTAGTGTCTCGGGAATTAGATGTTTCTATCGCGAGAAATGTATACTTTGCTCTGATTGAATCGCACCTCCGTTATGGGGTATGTTTCTGGGGTTCCTGCTCTAACCAATTATTGAATAAGGTCTTTATGCTACAAAAGCGAGCACTGCGTTATATGTTCAAATTGAGTTCTCGGCAATCCTGCAGGAGTGTGTTTATTACTAAGAGAATTCTAACATTGCCTTGTATATTTATTATTGAAACAGCCTGCCTTATACATAGTAAGTTTGAGGAAGAGATAGGGGCTTCTTGTGCGTCCACGACGCGTTCATCTTATGTGGCCTCACTACCCATTCCCTCTTCAGCTTTAATAAGGGACTCTATAATATTTATGAGTAAGAAAAATATTCAACCACTTGCCTTTGAACGTCAGGAAAATTTTAAATAATAACCGATTTAGGCGGGAGGTTCGGAAGCTCTTAATTGGGAGGGCCTACTATTCAGTTAAGGAGTTTTTTGATGACACTCTTTGATTACCAAGTGTGTATATGTCGTGTAGGTGTATGTCTTTTTCTTTTTTTCTTTTATTTATTAAGCAAATGTGAACTTTTGTACATGTCACTGTTCATGAATAAATTTTAACCTTAGAAATAATGTATATACATATAATATAGATAGCTTTGTAGACAAAAGAACAATCTTTTTTTACAATAAAGCTTTATTTGATTTGATTTGATTTGATTTGATTTATCGTGTTTGTCTTTTAAAGTAAACGCTTTACGTTCTTGTGTAGTCATTTTAAAATAAAAACTTAAACATTCAATTTGCTACTTTGATCAAATATGCATTAGAACCACATAACAAGTGAACTGAAAATAATACTGCTCGAACTAGCGACGCGGCGGAAACAAGTAGAATAGGGGTTCCCAGCGAGTTTTGGTGAATTCCCTAGATCAAATCATGTGACTCGAGCATAACGAGTGGCATGTTCATTATACATGAAAACAAAACATCCACATGTGGTTCGCTTTATTCGGAAATTTGTTATAACTGGGTTTGTTATAACCGATAAAAATTTGCATTGGTCTTATGGAAGTTTTTTCATGCATTATAAAATGGTTTGTTTTAACTGAAAAATTTGCTATAAATGGGTTCTTTATTAGCAGACTTCACTGTATTTGATTATATAGAATAAAGTGTAATTGTTTAGGTGATAGCTTATGAATTTATTATACATCAATAAAAAAAACTTACTCATTTGAAGATACAATATAAGGACTGTATAAATGATCTGGTAATGCTAGTTTTAAAATACATTCCTGTTTTCCTCTAGATTTCCAGGGATTTACCATCTGGCGTGATAGTACAGTTTCCTGCAGGCCATATCCATAAGTATTTGTTGAAAAACTTGTTGAAACATCTAAACAGTTATTTACAATTTTTGATTCAACTTTTACCAATTCATTATCATTTTCCATTATCATATAGGGTATATTTTGGTCCTCTTTTTCAACTGAAGTAATAGATATCTGTATATTTCTTAACACTAGAGCCTCCAAATAAATTGATTCTTTCTTCTATTGCTGTACTAACAATAATAACATTAACAGCTTCAGCTTCTCAAAGTAAATTATTAAGCTTTATAAACTGACCATGTCATTGGAGAATTCTGTTTTTTACCATAATTACTAATTATTTCTATTTTTAAAAAAAAAAAGAAAAAAACTAAATTACAAAATTGCTATATAAATAACCAAGATAAGAGGGTTAAAACGATAATAATAATTTAGGATATCTGGTGTTCATTTCGTTCCATTTGTGTGGCCTAAGCTGCGTGGGCTGTAAGGTCATAATATAACGAATATATTCAGAAATGTCATTAACAGATTTACGATTAAAATCGTAGACATAGAGGATGGACTGAGCATTAACTTCATAAAATTGACCACTCTCTAGAAAGAGACAAAGCGACTGTGCGGCCAATACCTCTCTCTTTTCTGTAGGCCTATAATAAACAAGGCGCTGTACCCCGAAACGGAATTCAAGGCGAGAAAAGCCCCATACCCGATTAGTTCAGACAGAACACTTAGAAATATTATTTTTAAGAGCGCCGTAGCTTAGCGGCATTCTAAAAAGAGACAGCTACTGGCCACTCATTCGCTTTGTCTCTCTCACACTTTGCGTCCATATTTACTTCACAGCGGGATACGGAACACTTAGTCCATCCTCTATGTCTATGATTAAAATATTTTCTTAGCCTAAACCAGGGATGTCAAAGATACGGCCCGCGGGCCGCATCCGGCCCCCGAGACGTATCAATAAGGCCCGCGATCGCAATGTGTCACAGAAAGAAGAATCATGTTTTTTAGAGCCGTATATTATATACTATATAATTAAATAATTCAGTACATTTCTTTTATTTGAATCTGGCCCGCCTACACATTCTAAATTTAATATATGGCCCTCTGAAAAATTGAGTTTGACACCTCTGGCCTAAACGGTTATTTACAATGTAGTCAGCTCTTACCAACTCTGAAGGGGGCAAGAGTGCAATTAAAGTAAAATTTGACGTTTTTTGATGTATTTGTAAGATTTCAATAAAACAAACCAAGGTAACAGCATATATGTAATACTCCTATATAGCTAGCGCCCTCTCTGCGCCTCTAAGCGAAGCGAGTATCATTAAAGGGGGAAGCAAGAAGACCAGATTGTCAACACGCACGTGCGCTCTATCTTCACCTGTAAGCGAAGTGAGTGCCATTAAAGAGAAAAGCTAGAGAGCAGATTGCTATTGCGCATGAGCAGATTGGTAACGCGCATTCGCGCCTTATATACACTGTATAATTCACGGGAACGGAAATTTTGAGGGATAAACTTCACAACAAATTCTGAGGTTTCGCGAAGTGATAGGTATAGTTTGCGTACACATGATCAGTGAACAATATAAGTTGTAAATTAGTAGTGTGAACGGAAAACGCGAAACGTGTATGATGCATACAGTGGGATTATAAACAAATACTTTTCAGTTTTATTTATTGTGCTGCCTACAACGAGGAAATAAAAAAATAAAGGAATTGTATAGTGCGTTCTACCTGTTGAGATCAGTATGACTGGCAAACGTACGGTTCGTTTCACTTGGTAACGTCATTGGAGTTGAGAAGTGCTTGGCATGTTCGGGATTTGAGCGTAAAGACTACATGGCGGTCACAGGTAGCGTTTGTTTCTATTTTGTGAACGGGACATAAAGGCCAAACAAAGCTCCATCGAATGCTCTACGTGTGGTGCCTGGGTGCATAAATCGTGTTCGGGTCTTGGAAAGTCTGAGTACGATAGAGTGGTAGCAGAATTTCGGAAAAAGAAATCCCATAAATGGGAGTGTAAAACTTGCCAAAGAAGTGAAGTTAGGAGATTATCGGCCGTGTTCGGGCATGCTTCGGTAACCGATGGATCTGGTGATATCGCAGGGGCCACTGATGAGGATTCTGCCGAGGGATGTGAGGCTGACATTGTGGGTCGTGTCAACAACTTGCTCAAGAAGCCTGATATCAGTAATAAGGATCTTCTTTCTGTAGTCTCCTATATAGTGAACTTGTTGGTGGAGCAGAAAAATAGCCTTCAGGGTGCACTTGCTGACCTGAAGGAAAGGGAGAAGATTAGGGACCAGAAGATTGGCCTGCTGGAAGGGGAGTTAGCTCAATTGAGAGCCGATTTTGTGCAGCTGAAGGATTCGAGTCCATCAGTCTCAGGCACAGCTCCCCAACTGGTCATTGATGAAATGGAAGAGCGAAAGAGAAGGGCAATTAATGTAATGATCTACAATGTTCCGGAATCTGTGTCTGATGATGCCAAAGCCCGTATAGAACATGATACTAGCTTGGTTGATGCAGCTTTTGAAAATGTTGTTGAGGGAATTAAATTCACTAAAGTGTTGAGGGTTGGGAAACGTTCTGGAAAGGTGAGACCAATAAAGGTGATAATGCATGATGAGCGATCAGCACAGACCATCCTAAGTAATAAGTCAAGGTTTAGAGAACAGGGAACGACCATTGGTCCTGATCAAACTTTATGGCAAAGGCATCAGTTCAAGGAGTTGAAGTCTCAGTTACAGCAACGCATTCATAATGGTGAAACTAAACTGGGCATAAAATATTTAGGAGGTGTGCCTAAGATTGTGCATGTAGATGAACCGCGACAGGACTCTATACGGCAGAGAAAAAACTTAATAGGGGCAGGCCGAACTTAACACTTTATTACCAAAACATCAGAGGTATTAAAACCAAAATGAAAGACTTAACACTCAGTATATCAGATTGTGATTTTGACGTGGTGGTATTCTCAGAGACTTAGTGATGATATCTGTGATGCTGAGATTGGTATGTCTGATTATGTATTGTATCGAAAAGATCGGTCAAACCTGACTAGTGACAAAAAAAGTGGAGGTGGGGTGCTTATTGCAGTACGAAACTGTTATCAGTCTTGTATAGTGCCAAACAACTACCATAGTGTGGAACACTTGTTTGTGTTAATTCGATGTGGTACGGAGAAACTTGTGGTGGGTGCTGTGTACTTGCCACCACCCATTAAAGTGGATGCTGTTCAGGCTCACTGCTGTGCGATAGAGGAGATCATTCAAGAGTATACCAGCGATAATGTATGTGTCCTAGGTGACTATAACTTGCCTCATGTAGAATGGACTAGTGACAGTTTTGGAAGCTCAGCGATTGGCCATGGTGGGGACGTTGTGAGGCTACTTAGTGACTGTTTCTCTTATAATCAGTTATTCCAAGTGAACGAAATTAGTAATGCGAATGGTGTGAAATTAGATCTGGTGGTAACACGAGACAGTAGAACATCTGTTCGGGTGGCACACTGGAGAGTCTGCTGCCCTGCGACCGGCACCATCCTTCCCTAGTGGTTGATGTGCTGCTTAATGACTATCCTGAGCGTTTGTACTATGATTTCAGTTTCTATGACTTTAAGCGTGCGGACTATAATATGTTAAATATTTATTATCACTCAGTGGACTGGGAATATGTCTTGGGTGGTATTGCGGATGTAAATACTGCAAAGTCTGCCTTCGATGAAGTTTTGTATGCTGGTATTAGTCTGTATGTCCCTGTGGTTCGTTCCAAAAATCCGAAGTTCCCGAAGTGGTTTTCTGATGAACTTAAAGATCTTATCTTAAAAAAAGAAGTTGTGTCACAAAGAATACAAAAAAAAACCCGTCGGTGGGAAACTTATCAGAAGTTTTCGGAGTTAAGAACCCAATCCAATATCTTAAAGAGCAACTGCTACTTGCAGTATGTTAAAAATATTGAGACAAATTTAAAGCATAACACCAAACAATTTTGGAATTTCATTAACAGTAAAAAGGGGGGCAAGTCCACCCCTACCTTAATAAATCTAGACGAGCTAACAGGGACGGATGGACAGACTATTGTGGAAATTTTTAAGTCTCATTTTCAGGGTGTTTATAGGTCGGATACTGACGGTGGTGAGCCTGGGCTTGAGGATGTTGGGGATAGTGGTGGATCATTCTCCTCTGTTGAGATCTCCCTGGGGGAGGTGTTTGACTATGTGTCTAAACTTGACATAAATAAGGGACCGGGTCCTGATGGTATATCTCCCAGATTTTTGGTTGACTGTGTCTATGCTTTGGCCAAACCGCTCCGTATGCTTTTTAAAATGTCCCTAGAGAGCGATGTTTTTCCTGACCAATGGAAATATAGCTTCATTACTCCAGTATTTAAGTCCGGCGACAAATCAGACGCTAAAAATTATCGACCTATTTCCATTCTAAGTTCTATTCCAAAAGTATTCGAAAAAATTGTTTGCGACAAATTAAAACCATTCATAAAACCTTTTTTGGTTCCGGAACAGCACGGTTTCGTTGGTGGCAGATCGACGGCTACAAACCTAATCTTGTTGGTTCAAAGTACTATTGATGTAATGGAGGCGGGTGGTCAGGTTGACGTGGTTTATACGGATTTCAGCAAGGCCTTCGACACAGTCAACCACGATATCCTGATAGGGAAGTTAAGAGGTTATGGGTTTTGTGGAGCACTACTGAATTGGTTGACCTGCTACCTTACATACAGAAAACAGTTTGTTAAAGTAAAGGGCTTTGTGTCGAGTGAGGTGTCTGTTGCATCGGGTGTGCCGCAGGGTAGCCACCTGGGCCCGTTGCTGTTTAATATATTTATTAACAACCTGCGAAAGGTGATTCTATTTTCAAGGCCCTTGTTTTTTGCAGATGACTTGAAATTGTCTACGGCAATTCATTCTGTTGACGATGCTATGAGACTGCAGGGAGACTTGGATAAGGTGAGTGAGTGGAGCAGGAGAAACAAAATGAAACTAAATATTCAAAAATGTAAGATTATGTCGTTCTTTCGAGTGAAAGTTCCGCTTTTGTATGATTACAGTATTAATAATTGTCTTCTCGAAAGAGTCTCCTCATTGTGTGACTTGGGTATTTATTTGGACACTAAGCTTGATTTTCATATTCATTATGACTTTATTACTACCAAATGTATTAAACTCCTTGGCTTCGTCTGTAGGAATACTAGGGATTTCCGGACCGTAGATAGCGTGAATATTTTTATACAAGGCCTTGGTGAGATCTTCTTTGGAGTATCTGTCATGTGTGTGGTCGCCATCGTATGCTGTGCATATTGAGGGTGTTGAAAGGGTACAGAGGAAGTATGCTAGATATGTCTCTTGCAAATTTAAGTGGAACATCACTGCCTATGGGGACCAGCTACGAAGACTTCAGCTGCAATCACTTTCAAGACGAAGGAAAGTTGCTGATATATGTTTCTTATTTCGACTTGTAAATGGTCATATAGACTGCTCTGATCTCTTGAGTCTGATAAATTTTCATGTTCTACCAAAATCAACAGGGTACCACAGATGTAACTATGGCCTATTCTCGCCGATCACTAGAATCACTAATGGTGCCAGTGAAGCGGATCTTGATTTTTTTAATCTCTCTTTAAAACGTTTAAAAGAAAAACTGTTGACAGTCCACTGAGTTTTTGAAATGATAATTACTGGTGTTGTTATTGTATTGTATTGTTATAAGTTTACTATATTATTGAAATTTTTCTGTAAATACTATGTATAAAATGGGTCTGCCCGTAGATAAATAAATAAATAAACTCGCACAGAATTAATACGTTCTTATATAACACATGCGCAGTTCGTGCGAAGTTCCGAGCTAGGGTGCGAAAGAGAACCGATTGTCTGTACTCTACTAACACACGGCAACAAATTTCTCTCTCAATCTAGCCATACAGGAGTATTATATATATGGGTAACAGCAAGTAAAGTTCGCTTTTTATATTCTTTGCCAATTTTTTCTCATACATACATTGTTATTACATTTTTATTTTCAATTTTGGTAAAATGTTATTAAATTTATGGGTTATCATAAAGGTTGTGCCAAAGAAAATATTAAAAAAAAAAAACAATAATTAAAAGTAATGCCTCAAAAAGGTATTAATAATAGTACATTTTAATTACGTTCCCATTTTATAGCAGAATTCTCATAAACTTAAGTTTTTACCTATAGAAAATATTCACTTCCAATTAATTAATTTTGGTTTTGAATGACTTCTAACATCACAAAACACTGTTTATGTTATGTTGTCTTAATTATTGTCTTTAAATGTAATTCTCTTTTTTTTTAGTACCTTCCATATTTTTTGAATTTCAAGCGAATTTAAAGTAAAGTTGATAAATAATATTTTTTAACCTAATAACATTAACTGGCAAAATTAAATTTCAATATGTATCATCTTAAAATTTTTAGGTACTTTTGGTAAGTTTGCTAGGCTAGTAATCCACCTTCTTGAAAAGCTTACCTTGATCAGGGATATAAAAAAAAAACACTTTATTTACATTATAAAATTATGCATTTTGCAAAACTTATTTCGATATATAGAGTCATGTCGGGAACAGTGGCTCATTATTTTTCGGCAGGCTCCAGCACGTAGATAATAATTAACAGCCAAACAAGAAAGTCCATTTGTTGAGCTATCTTTGGGCACATTTTCACTAACCACCACCAAAAACGAACTATTCATATTTTTTAAAAAAAAGAGAATCGAGTTGCTATGTACCGATACGTGGGCACAGTGGTTCACCTTTACAGTACACAGTCACAGTAAACACACTATACAGTAGCGAAACTCAAGAATAACCGCATAGGAAAAATCGGGTTCGTTTTCAGAAGGTCACGTGGCAATCCGCCATGTTAAAAGTGGACCAGCGCGAGATTTGAAATACAAATAAAGTTGTGAAATGTTTTATCATTCAAAATCATAGATATAGAAATGTTTGAAAATTTTTGATTTGTTATTTAATACAGCATGAATAATATAAAAGTTAATGCAGCATGAGTAATAAAAAAAAACAAAAAGAAAGGAGCACTTTGTTAGAAAAGAAATGAATACAGGGGAAAAACTTCATAGGAAGGTATTTGATGGAATTCTTCATATTCAACTTCAGTTTTTAATAACCTTATCCAAAAATTCAAAAGTCTATCAAAGTTAAACGTCACTGTTTGAGGTTAAAGTTTTATTTACATCATTTTTCAAGTAAATTTGTGATTAAAGATGTTTTTTAAGGACTAAATTAATTTAATTTTAACATACGTAATACTTAATGCTATTTTTCTTTTACCCTGAAATAAAAACATATTGTCAACATCTAAAATAAGAGCATTTTTTTCTAAGCAGTTTTGTGTTGTTTGGTGTGATAGATCTCTTGTTAATTAAAAAACACTGTATCTAGTTTTTTGGTACTTATTTTTTCTTAAACTACAAAACTATATTGTGTAACTTCGAGAAAGGTTAATATAATATTATTAATGAATTATGAACGTATATGTATAGACCTCTATTTTCTATGTGAATGATTCTTAGAGGTTCCATATCTTTTTGTGTTCTGTTATCCGTATTGCCTTTTGATAACGTAATTAACTCTTGCTTTTATGTACAATGAATTAATATTTACATCAAAGAGTCAATACAGTAATTTCCTAATTATATTTACATACAATACTTAGTTATGACCAAGCTCACTTGTCAATTACAACTATGTTGGGAATGTGGAATCATTGGCACAATGACACTACTCAGTATATATCACCACTACACCAAACACTTTATTTTTGCACTCGACGCGCGTTTCGCTAACCATATTAGCTTCATTAGGAGAAATGATTGACTCATATATACTGAGTATTGTCAATTACAGTTTAAAAGGAAAATAACTATGTTTAATTTATAGTATGGTATACAACAATAGAAATAAGTTCTTTATAGGAGGAATATTAATAACAGGTAACTAAATCTTCAGAATTTTAATAGTAGGCATAATTACCATCAAAATGGACTTCGATTAAGTGTACTGTCCATTTAACGAACTTATTTTGAGAATATTTTACCCTTTGGCACACATCGTCTGATAAAATCATATTACAAAAATTTCTTTGGAATCACATTAAATTTTTTCTTATTTTAATAGCATATTTGGTTCAATAATCGACTTATATCAGTTATTTCAATAATCCCATTCCCCAGTGGTTTTGTGATCTCAACACGACACTTAATATTAAAACTTTCAAACCAGCTTATAAGAAAATAAAATATACTGTCTAAAATTTGAAAATAATAAATATGTTGTTATAGGTTCTGTATTCCTTACAATATATTCACAGAAACTTTTGAAAGATTGGCATGAAAAAGGAGCAATGTAATTTATAGAGAAAAATATAAAAAAAATCACTTTCAGAGTATTAATTGTACTTGCAATTAAACAGTATTAAATTTATCAGGTTTATTATTAGAAAATGTGTGTCAAACAATTAATACAGATGAAGTTATTGAAAACTAGAAACCTCTTGAAAATACACCTTTAAGAAAAAAAAAAAAAATGTTTTATTTATAATTTACACAAATATAAATAGTTTTAAATAACTGAATATTAGTTTACACAAAAATAAATCTTTCTAAAAACCAGAATTTGGAGGATTATTTATTAATCATAAAAAAATTACACAGGCACACAAAAAAAGTTTTTCACTACCGAACAGATCGCTATACCTATATGTATTTTTGGACGCTGAAACCGAATCTGAGGTCAGAATTGAGCAATCACGTCAGGATTTTTAAATAACCAGCCGAACTAAGTTTAGAAATAAATTTCAAGCTTTAATGACCAAACCACTCTACCAATACGAACGTTTTATTAAATCAATCAAGGTTCCCTGGAAGGCCGTCTCTTGAGCAAATACGTCTAAACAAAAAACATACATTAGTAATGATAATATTGTTTTATGCATATGTATTTTTTCAAAAATGCATTTAAGATAGTGAAAAGTTGTCTTGTGAAAGCAAGCAATAGAGGTTTATTAAAATAATCAACAACTCCAACAACTTTAATCGCATACCATGATTTCTATGAAATCATTGTTTCAACTAAAAACAGAGGAACTGCAAAAAAAATCATTAATGCAGCAACTTAAACTTTGACGGATAATACTATTGATGATTACATGTGATGCAAATAAAGCATAATTAAATTTAGTTATGATTTAGAATAATAGTCTCAGCGCGCCCTGATTGAGTTAGAAATTTCTTATTTCTCTTTCGATTCTCTTCAGTTACAAACGTTTTTAATTCTCTTTTTCTACAAATTCTCTCTTCCTTCTGTCTTTATATTCATATAAACTGCAATCACATCAAGAAACGATGGACAATACATTTCCAAAGACACATACCGAGATCGGATGTAAACACTGAGCGGCCATTTTAAAAAGGACCCGTCGACACATGCGCCGTCAAAATTTTGTCACCAAATTGGAGCTCAGTTTCGCTACTGTAGTATGTTTACTGTGACACAGTGGCTCTAAGACCCAGTAGTAGGTAAATAATAAAATAAACCGAATATATTGCCAAAATCTTTTATATTATATTAAATATTTACAAAGGTAAGTGACATTACGTCATTAAAAACAATAACCAGGAAAATCAACAATCAAATAATTTCTGAAAACAATACATCTCTCTTCTTCTCACAGCATTAGTCTCCTTATTATGTTAAATCAGGTATCGCTAGACAGAGATCAATAATATAATAAACTAAGTCAAAATAACAAATTAGTAGGAAGGTAACGATTAGGAATTCTCTGGCTTATATTAATATACAAAATGTTATTTGAAGGGACTGTATATTCCTACATCAAGTGATTGCAATTTGGCTGATGTATGAGGGTGTAAGGTAAGGATATAAACACCTGCATTCTTTGCCAAATCTAATGCTGAGTGGGACTCATGGTTGTCCATTATTAAAGTACATGGTTTATCTTTAGATGCATTAGAGTGTTTTAAGAAGTTTTATCACTTCTGGCAATATGGTGGAGTTCATCCAGTCGGATGGTGATGCCGATCCAAGTGTCCTGGTGGTGTATTTTTAATCATGTGTTCTTAAAAATTTTTTTGAGGAAAGACCATTACAGGGGTAAAGCAATGCCACTTGCTCTTATAATACAACACGTTGTTATCAGCGTTCGCCTTTCTCCGCTTGTGACTTTCCTTATACTTTTCTTGCCTTTGGGAGCAATGACTTTTTGAGGTTTATATACCGTTATAGTAGAGGTCTCATCCACATTGAATATCCATGTTCCATCCATTGATTGAATCTCACAGATTGTCATAAAACTTGCCCACATTGTTCTGGTTAAAGGCCGTGGCCCTTTCGAGACTGCAAGAATCCGGTCACCTCAAAGGCAAACTATTTCTATGCATAAATGATATTAGCCAGTCTTTACCGGCCATCTTATCTTCTCTAGAAGGAAGGAGGCATTTTAACATTGTTCAGTAAAGCACATTGATACGCAATCTGCCGGCATTGTTTGGCTGTTAAGCCGTAAAATAAAAGAGCACAATGATTATAATACTCTTTGAGTAGGTCTTCTTGTTCAGTTGTAAATATTTTATATACAGGATAATTAATTGTTCATTTTCCAGTGATAAACAATACTTTGTTTGTACCTTTTTAGGGTGACAAATGAAACTCCAGCCAAATTCGACGCTTTTCTTATCGACATGCTATTTCTAATCAATTGTAATTCATTTTTTTACCTCTTCTCGCGTGTAGTTCCTTATTTTTCTGACCAACTGTCTGCGGCGTGGCATACTGTTAAGAAAAAGAAAACACAGGAATAATCTAAAATTATTTACACTTTTGCAAATAAAGTAAATGATTGTACACACATAAGGGTACATCGTGACTCATGAGCCACTGTGTACCCTTTCAATCTGAGTTAGTGTGGACTTTGTCGCGCCATTTTAATTTTTCGTGGAACATTGATCTAAACTTTAGTCATGAGGTTATAAAAGACTCGTCAATATTAGCTAGAATAGACGTACTTTTTGACTGAAACAATACAAATGATAAACTGTTACAAATAATGCATTATTAACAGGTTAAACTCACATTTTAAACTAACTTTCCTGGTATCCAAATACGGTACGCACAGTATCACGCCTAAGTGACCCAAGAGTCGATAGCTGACTAATTTAAATACGTTCGGGAATCGAGCTCTCCCGATGAGTGACGTGACAGATAGATAGCTCTTTCCTATTCTGTCAAAGCGTGCCTGGGTCACTGTACCCGACCGCGTATTTGTTTCCTACATGACCCTATATATAACCATCGAGTACGAAAAATCATACAGGTTAGTTGCTAAGGCCGGAAAAAAAAAAAAAAATAAAAGAAATGAGCACGTACATAGAATAAAAGTTTTATAATTATATTTTTAAAACCTCAGTTTCTCTTTTTAAATAGTTGAGCTTTTCATCTAAAGTTTAAAAAATATTTTTTATTCCTTATGACATATAATAAAAAAATTTCAACTTGGACTCTGACCACACACCAGTGATCCTGACTCTGAGTGAAAATATAATTAGGAAAGAACATAATCTATCACTGGTCAACAAAAGAACTGACTGGAATGGATTCAAGGAAGAGCTGAACAGGCGCATTCAACTAAATGTACCATTCAAAACTATAACACAACTAGAACATGAAACTGAAACATTTGTCATTGACATACAGCAGTCTGCTTAGAGTAATACTCCTGAAATTAAGAAAAAAACGCAGGAAATTAACTATCCTAGAGAAGTCAAAGAAATGAGAGCTGAAAAACGAAAACTTAGAAAAAAATGGCAACAAACCAGAACACCTGAGAACAAAAACAGACTAAACAACATAACCCAACCTAAATACTGAGAAGAGAAATTTTGGAAACTAAGAATGAATCCATAAACAAATATTTGCAAAACTTAACAAATTATGAAGAAACAGGCTATTCCCTGTGGAAATGCACTAAAAAATTGAAAAAAAACATGTTTGCACAGCCCTCCAATTAGAATTGGAAATGGAAGCTGGGCACGCAACAACCAAGAAAAAGCTGAAGCATTTGCCAACCATCTGGAGCAAATCTTCCAAGCAAACGAAACTTAGACTGACCAAGATCTGATGAAAAATGAAGGCGAAGACAGCATGATGGACTTAGTAACACCCAGGGAAGTCATGAAAACAATCAAAACTGATATCAACTCAAAGAAAGCTCCAGGTTACGATCTAATTACTGGCGAAATCCTCAAGAACCTTCTTAGAAAAGGCTTTGTTAAGATGACCAATCTAATCAACGCAGTGCTTCAATTGAAGCACGTACCAGATGCTTGGAAGATGGCAGAGGTCATTATGATTTCAAAACTGGGAAAACCACCCAATGAGATTAAATCATACCAACTGATCATACATACTGCCGGTAATTTCTAAAGTATTTGAGAAAATATTACTAAAAAGACTCAAACCAATCATTAAGGGTAAGAAACTAATACCAGGACATCAATTCGGGTTTAGAAGCAGACACTGACTTAATCGAAAAAGTCTATGAAGAAAAAAAATTATGCTCGGCTATATTCTTAGATATAGCGCAGGCTTTTGACAACGTCTGGCATGAAGACCTAGTGCATAAACTTAAGAAGTTGCTACCTAAACAATTCGCTGAAATACTAGAAAGTTACATCACAGGAAGAATGTTTCGGGTTAAACAAGAAGAAAAGTATTCCAGCATGAGAGAAATCAAAGCAGGGGTACCGCAAGGTAGCGTACTAGGACCAATTCTCTACCTGCTATACACCCATGACATCCCGCAAACAGAAAAGGTCACGATCGCCAGGTTTGCTGACGATACGGCGATACTAGCTATAGACGACAACAGTGAAGAGGCAGCTAGGAAACTACAACAAGCAAGCGACAGTATGGACTTGGACCAAGAAGTGGAGAATAACAGTCAATGAAAGTAAATCGGTACATGTTGATTTTGCATACAAGCAACATGGACACATACCAATAGCCATAAACAATACCAACATCCCATACAGTAATAAAGCAAAATACCTTGGGATGAATCTTGACGTGCGGCACCGGTGGAAAGAACATGTAAAAAAGAAGAAAACAGAGCTTTACCTATAATACAAAAAAATGTGTTGGTTAATTGGAAGAAGATCTTAATTATCTATATATATATATATATATATATATATATATATATATACATACAGTCAACACTGTTTATAGTGAAACTCTATATAGTAAAAAACTCTTTATAGTGCAATTTTTTCAAGACCTAGAATATCTTACATACATAGCAATATATACGGATTTTTTCTTTGTATAGTGAAAAACTCTATAGCGAAATTTCGGTCAACATTTTGGTCTTTCACTATATAGAGTGTCGACTGTATATATATGTATATATATATATATATATATATATATATATATATATATATATATATATATATATATATATATATATATATATATATATATATATATATAACAAATTACTGCTGAATAAACAAATATTATAATCCATTTGGACCTATGGGATTGTGCTGCAAAATGTAATATAAAAAAAATTTAAGTCTTCCAGAATAAAGTTCTCAGAGGAATCGTGAATGCACCATGGTACGTCAGGAATGTCCATCTTCAAATCCTCACGGTTAAGGCGGAGATCACAAAGTATGCAGGAAAACATGAAGAAAGACTCCACTTACATGTGAACACTGGAGTACTGCAGCTTCTGGATAATGCTGACATGGAACGAAGGCTCTGAAGAACCGAGAGTATTTGCCCCTTTGGTAACAGTAAATTCATATTATGAAACATTTACTTTGATGCTAAATAATATTTATAAACAAATTTCTATATTCATAAAAAAGAATGCACGGTTTAATATAACGACAGTATTACGGTGTAAAATTTTACTTATTTTAGAAACAATTCTGATTTCAAACGTGCTTTGAGAAACAATCATGTGATGGTGTAAATAATGGTCATATCTCGTTTTCTGTGGGTATAACGTTGGATGTGGTCTTTCTTTCTACGATACTACGAAACTAATAAAACGCGAGACGATTCACATAGGAGTATTTGAGCGTTTTAGGCGGCCATAAATCGATTTCCCAGAACTTGTCTCGGGTAGAAAAAATTGCTACCTAATAATGTTTAATAGTCATAGAGCAATAGGCGACCTCTTCCGTTACCCATTTGACAACGCGCGCGCCAGAGTCTCAGTCACAATTGATCGTCGTCCTGAGTGTTCGTCTCTCTTCTTGCTATTGGTTACAAAACAGTTATTTAAAAAAGTGATTTTTCTTTTTTGGAGGTTATCTTGAAGAAAATTGTAATGGATATGAATTTTACAGGTAAGAGCGCATACATATTGATCATTTTTATGTTTTTTTTTAATAATTAGTAATGTTTTGAAGGTAGAAAATGTTACTCGAAATTGTACAAAAACCCGTTTTTCGGTATTTAAAAGGATATTTGTTATATTTCAGGGCGCGACCCAGTGATTTTATCGGTTTTAACAGAAAAAAGAGTATTTGCACTTACCAAAGATATTAATATTAGCCGTGATTTCCTGTGAAATAGAGGTTTACATGGTCTTTAAATCAGACGGTGAAAACCACGTGACATTTTGTATTTACTTATTTTCTAAATTTAAACAGTTTTTATTCTGTTCTCTGAACCGAGGGTACTTCAAGTGCTCGAGTAGTAACGAGTAGACTTCTTGTTGACAAAATGCAGGAACAAAACTTGTCAAATTTTAAAGAAAAATTGATATATTGAATTATTTTGCAAGTAATATCGAGTGGTCATAAAGTCGACTTGAAAAAATTTGCAGACTATGGATATAAGACTGCCAAAATTTATGTTTAGTTGTATTCCTGGCATCCCATGACTCCTACGATGCACAAAATATTAATTCACGGTGCAACAGAAATGGAAAAGTCACTTTTACCCATTGGATTCCTATCCGAAGAAGCAGCAGAGGCGTGAAATAAACACTTTCACCTGTATCGGCAAAGTTTTGCTAGAAAATTCTCAAGGGAATAACGCAATTTACATGTCCTCAACAAATTATTGCTCAGCTCAGATCCTAATTAATATGTAGTATAAGACCAAAACCCAAAAAAAGATTTAGGTCGTTTAGTAAAGAAGCAATACAAATGCTTGTATTGCAGACAACCATCGCTCCTGAGGAAGCCAACATGGTTAGCGAAACGTGCGTCGATTGCAAAAACAAAGTATTTGGTGTAGTACTGACATTTTTTTTTTTTTTTTTTTTTTTTTATTGGTCTAGCACACGTGCTGCAGGGAAGCCCCTAAAGCGCTCCAGGAGCGGCACGAGTGCGGAAAAAAAAAAAAGCGATTAACGTTGTTCTTGAATCGCTGTAAATTGTACTCGGTGGGAAACATAGCGCTGGGCAAATTATTCCAAAGGGATGACGTTCTCCATATAAAAGATTGCTTGAAAAGCGTCGTACGCGGAGTAACAAGCTGAACCTCATACGGATGCGAAGCACCAGCGCGACGTGTATTTCTAACATGCACCGCTTTGGGAGGAATTAAGCGGGCTACATCCTTCGAACACTTTCCATGAAAATACTTGTAGAACAGACTCAAGTCCCCAACCGTTCTTCGATGTTCCAGCGAATCAAGGCCGCCGGTCAATTCCGGGTCCCCAATCAGACGGACCGCTCTTCTCTGAACAGAATCCAACAAATGCAGTGTATGTTTGGGAGCGGAGCCCCAAACGTGGGAGCAGTATTCCATAGTTGGTCGAATTTGGGCTTTGTAAAGAATTAACAGTTGCTGTGGGGTGTAAAGCTTTCTGGTTCTAAATAATATTCCCAACTCTTTCGCATCGTTATTCGGCTCCGAACGTCGTGACCCCTACAGCGTTGTTATACAGAATTTACAACAGCCCTCCAAGCTTCGACACTTATCATCTCCGGTAACCCAAAGTACATTGTAGATATAATCTGATCGATGTATCTGTTTGGAGATCTACCTCTTTTTCATCTACTGTGGACTTTCCCCTGGATTTGCAACTTTTCCATGCCATCTCTCCTTATTATGTGATCAAAAAATGATGCCATTTTTCTCTGAATCGATGGTAACAGCCGGTCACTATTTTGGATGTTCAGATCGCTCAGACGCATTTGTCCTATGAGCTGTCCAGGAAATTTTAAGCATCCGCCTGTAGCATGTAGTTTCGAAAGCCTCCGTTCTTTTGGGGCATGCTGCATTAATAGTCCATATTTCGGCTCCATACGTGGCTATAGGGAATATTTGTGAATTGACAAGCCTTTTTTTAGCCATTTTATTTATTCTGTGATATTTCCATACGTTGCTTAGGCTTGTCATTGCAGTTTTAGCCACCTTCTTCTTTTAAATTCTTCCTTGCATCTCCCCTTGTTAGAAATTCTGGCGCCTAAGTATATAATATCTGTCTAAAGTGGTATATCGTTGGTTTTATTGGGAGGAGGTAAAATTTTAACTCGATCTACTATGAGAAGAGAACAGTGCAACCATTTCTTCCTCGGAACTGGCTATTATTGTAGTATCATCAGCGTATCTTAAGTTCGAGAAGCTTTGCGGATAATCTATTAACCTTATATATTGAAGAGTAGTGGAGACAGGATACAACCCTGCCTCACCTCCTTTCCGACTTGGAATGAGATAGATTTTTCTCAACTCTAACATAAGTTGTTGCCGTATAATGTATGGATTAAGAAGACTAGGTGGTCTGGTATCCTCATTTCTTGAAGAATTCTCCATAAGTGATCCCACTGTACTGTGACGAAGGCGTTTTTGTATAATCAAGGAAACAGAACACGGCTGGATTATTATATTCGTAGAACTTTTCTATCATTTGTATCACATTGATTAGCTGTTCTCTTGTGCCTCTACCGGGTACAAAACATGCCTGTTCTTCGGGAATCTGAGGCAAGAGAATTGGTTTTCAATCGTTTTTGGATGATGTGAAGCATAATTTTGTTTGCATGATATATAAGAGAGATAGTTCGATATTTTTCACAAACGTCTCGTGGGTCTTGTGAATCGGTATAAATATATAAATATATATATATATATATATATATATATATATATATATATATATATATATATATATATACGAGGCTGGTTTGAAAAGTCCGTGCAAAGTCCGAGAGATGGCACCACCGGCGCGTATCGAGGTCATGTTTAGTTAGTAGCATCTCTTGAATGAACGCACACCAAGTTTCAGCCATATTGGTCTATTTCTTTGTGTTTGGCATTCGTGTGAATCAAGGAAGTCGAGTGATTTTCAAGAAATGGACGAAAAAGAATTTCGTGTGGTGATTAAACATTACTTTATGAAAGGCAAAACGCCTCAGGAAACTAAAGAGAAGCTTCATAAACATTATGGTGACTCTGCACCTTCGATTAGAACAGTTTATAAGTGGTTTCGAAATTTTCGGACTGGCCATATGGGCACAAGTGACGCTGAACGTTTTGGACGGCCTGTGGAGGTTACGACTCCAGAAATCATTGATCAAATCCATGATATGGTGATGGATGACAGAAGAGTTAAGGTGCGTGAGATTGCTAGTGCTGTGGGCATCTCGACTGAATGAGTACATAATATTTTGCATAAACATTTGGACATGAGAAAGCTATCCGCAAGGTGGGTGCCGCGATTGCTCACGCTTGACCAAAAACGGAATCGTGTGAAGTGTTGCAAGGATGGTTTGCAGCTGTTCCAGAAGAATCTGGAGGACTTTAAGCGTCGTTTCGTCACTGTGGATGAAACATGGATACATTACTATACTCCTGAGACCAAACAACAATCTAAACAAAGGGTTACCAAGGGGGAATCTGCACCAAAAAAGGCAAAGACCGTTCCTTCGGCCGAAAAGGTTATGGCGACTGTCTTTTGGGATTCACAAGGGATAATCCTCATCGACTATCCGGGAAAGGGTAAAAAACTATTACAGCTGAATATTATTCATCGTTATTGGACCGTTTGAAAACCGAGCTGCAAAAAAAACGCCCGCGATTGGCCCACAAGAAAGTCCTTTTCCATCACGACAACGCACCAGCACACACCTCAGCAGTTGTGGTCGCAAAATTAATGGAAATAGGATTCCAACTCGTTTCACATCCCCCCTATTCTCCAGACTTGGCACCCTCGGACTACTATTTGTTCCTCAATTTGAAGAAATGGCTGGCGGGACAAAGATTTTATTCAAACGAGGAGGTGATTGCAGACACTAATGGATATTTGGCAGACTTGGACAAATCCTATTATTCAGAAGGGATCAACAAACTAGAACATCGTTGGACGAAGTGTATAAGCCTAAAAAGAGACTATGTCGAAAAATAAAAAAAGTTTACCCCAAACACATAAGTAGTTTTTATTTTTGCACGGACTTTTCAAACCAACCTCATATATATATATATATATATATATATATATATATATATATATATATATATATATATATATATATATCGATGTGTTCATTCTTTAGGCCATTCACCTGTTGTCCAGACTTTATTACACATTTCGTATATTAAGTTAACACCAGTCACTCCTGTCGCTTTAAGCATTTCGGCCACAATGCCATCCACCCCCGCGGACTTATTATTTTTGAGTTTTTTCATAGCTAGTTCTACCTTATTCATGAGTACTGGTAGCTCTAGATTTCCCATATTCTGTTGTGTGCTATAGTTATTTGCTCTTCCCATGCGAATTTGACATCACTCGCACCATCTTTCGATTACTTTTGGCTTTGCTGTCAAAATTTGCCCAGTGTCGCTTTTTAATGGTAAAAATTTTGGTGTGAATGTATTCGCTAATGGTTTGACTTTTTTAAATAAATCTGTAGTTTCATATATCTGTGAGTGCCGTTCTATTTCTTCACAAGTTTTGGCTGTATGTTTGTCTTTATCTTGTAATAGCTTTGTTTATTGTTTTTGTTAAGTTATATTTTATTTGTGGTTCCTCGTTAAGGAGTTTAGTGGTGATATATACTAAGTAGTAATTGAGTATATTTTTATTTTCAATATACTTTAATATAAATTTATATATATATATATATATATATATATATATATATATATATATATATATATATATATATATATATTAAAATGTATTTTTCTTCAAAATATGTACTCCAAAAAGCTTTGACTGCTATATCTATAATATATATAAAATGCAACGTCTCTCTGTCTGTCTGTCTGTCTGTCTGACCGTTAGTGCGCCTATCACTGAAGAACCACTTATCCGATTTACGTACTTTTTTTTTTAAACATACATATGTTCTGTGGCTAGGTTATAGGCTATATTTTATTACGATAGGTAGCATAAGGAATGAGCAGTGACGTAAAATAGTGAATGATGTCGGAAATAAGTTTGCCGCTAGCGCGTGCCTTTGCAATACACAGCCCAAACTATTAAATATGGAACAATATTATGTAGCAAAGAATATCTGTAATCTATATTCTATAATATATATAAAATGCAATGTCTCTCTGTCTGTCTGTCTGTCCATTAGTGCGTTTATCACGCGGGAACCACTTATCCGGTTTACCTGTCTTGTTTTAAATTCATACATATATTCTTTGGCCAGGTTATATAATAATAATAATAATAATAATCTATATCTATAATATATATAAAATGCAAATGTTTGTCTGTCTGTCTGTCTGTCCGTTAATGCGCTTATCCCTCGAGAACCACTTATCCGATTTACGTGATTTTTTAATTTCATACATATGTTCTCTGACCAGGTTATAGGTATATATTTTATTACATCTATAATATATATAAAAATGCAACGTATCTCTGTCTGTCTGTCTGTCCGTTAGTGCGCTTATCACTGGAGAACCACTTATCCAATTTTCGTACTTTTTTTTTTAAAACATACATATGTTCTCCGGCCAGGTTATAGGCTATATTTTATTACGATAGGTAGCATAAGGAATGAGCAGTGACAATAATAGTAAATGAAGTCGGACAAAGCTTGCCGCTAGCGCGTTCTCTTGCAATACACAGACCAAACCATTAAATATGGTACAATATTATGTAGCAGAGACTATCTATAATATAAATAAAATGCAATGTCTCTCTGTCCGTCTGTCTGTCTGTCTGTCTGTCCGTCCGTTAGTGTGCTTATCACTGGAGAACCATTTATCCGATTTACGTGCTTTTTTTTAAACATACGTATGTTCTCTGTCCAGGTTATAGGATATATTTTATTAGGTGACATAAGGAATAAGCAGTGACGATAATAGTGAATCAAGTCGGAGAAAAATTTGCCGCTGGCGCGTTCTCTTGCAATACACTCCCTAAAGCATTAAATATGGAACAATATCATGTAGCAAAGAATACAATATATATAAAATGCAACGTCTCTCTGTCTGTCTGTCTGTCCGTTAGTGCGCTTATCACTCGAGAACCACTTATCCGATTTACATGTTTTTATAATTAAGTTGGGAATGTGGAATCTTGGCACAATGATACTACTCAGTATATATCACCACTACACCAAACACTTTATTTTTGCACTCGACGCGCGTTTCGCTAACCATGTTAGCTTCATCAGGAGCGATGATTGACTACTACTAGTCAAGTCAAAGTGTTTGGTGTAGTGGTGATATATACTGAGTAGTATGTTTTTATAAAATTTATACATATGTTCTATATAATTCGATATAAGACTAGATAATGGGAGATAAGGTGAGATAATGAGAGATAAGGAGAAATAATGGGAGATAAGTCGAGATAAGCCTCGATAATGGGAGATAAAGTGAGATAATGGGAGATAAGTCTAAATAATGGGAGATAAGGAGAGATAATGGGAGATAAGCAGAGATAAGTCTAGATAATGGGAGTTATGGTGAGATAATGGGAGATAAGGATAAATAATGGGAGATAAGGAGAAATTATGGGAGATAAGTCGAGATAAGCCTAGATAATGGGAAATAAGGTGAGATAATGGAAGATAAGGAGAAATAATGGGAGATAAGGAGAAATAATGGGAGATGAGCAGAGATAAGCCTAGATAATGGAAATTATGTAGATATAATGGGAGATAAGGAGAAATATTGGGAGATAAGGAGAAATAATGGGAGATATTTTATTACGTTGGGTAACATAAGGAATAAGCAGTGACGATAGTAGTGAATCAAGTCCACGCGAGCGGAGCCGCGGGCCCGGCTAGTTTAGAAATAAAACCCGATTTAAAATATCTGAAAACAAAAAAAATAATTTTGGCCACACAAAACGCTAAAATACCCTTATATGCGATTGTGGAAATATCGGCACTTATATCTTAACAATGGTACTGAATTTTACAATTCATAAAACTTTGATTCTGCTGGAAGAATTAATATTAAATAAAAACTTTAAAACGGTTAACATATGCGGTTATATTGTAAAAAGGGAATCGAGAAAGAAATGAAATTCCGATATCTAGGAATCGAACTGTCGGATTTCGGAGATGTTGAAGAGGAAGTAAGGGACCAAACAATAAAAGCAATCAGAATAGCAGGATGTTTCAATAGCACCATATGGTATAATAAAAGTATTAACATCGAAACAAAATCGAGAATCTACAAGACCATGATAAGGCCGATAATGACATACACCGCAGAAACAAAGGCGGAAACAATAAAAACAAAAAGAATATTGGAGATAGCCGAAATGGGAGTTCTTCGCAAGATCGTGGGAAAGACCTTACAAGATAGAGATAGAAACGTAAATATACGAAGAACTTGTAAAATAGAAAACATAAACGAATGGGTACTGAAAAGAAAACAAGAATGGGATAATCACATCACACGAATGGAAAATTCAAGAGTAGTAAAGGTAGCACGCGACAAATCACCTTTAGGTCGCAAAAGTACAGGAAGACCTAGAAAAAGATGGAGCGACAATCTGGAGGTGGAGAAGCAAGATGTCGAAGATGAAATAGGCGATTAGTCTAAAAAAGAAGATATTGTAAACTTATATATATCCTTCCAAATAAATTTTCTGAATAATTTATTAAGTGTTCATTTTAAAACTTTTGCAGGAGAAATACATTGTTTCTAAAGGAACCAATCTTTATGGTTGTGGTATGTTTGGATTGGTTATAGCCTTCTAGCCTCCCTTTGGAGTTTCCAATGCTCCTCAAATAAAACGCCAGTATGGTCCCGATCTACGTCGAATGAGAGCGCTCTGGATAACTCGTCACGAATACCACATGACCTAACCTAGCACTTTTGCTTGCAATAATATTTTTATGCGTAATAAAACGAGGTGACCTAACAATGAAAGGGGGTCAAGGTCATATGACTATAGGCACTCTTCAATTTAAGGTAAGCGATCTGCAAGCAAATAAGCGTTTTGATATGACGACGGTCACGGTTAAGGTTGACAGAAGAGTAACGCTTTCAGGCTCGTATTCATAGTCGTTCCATGAGTAGCTTCTAGACCTTCAATTCACTCCGACTGATGTTTTTCGTTTCATAGTCGAAAAATCACGCCTTGAATTATACTTGAGAGATATTTATAGTGGTCCCTAGAGGTGCTCCAAGGCGCTTAATTCATCTCCAGTGATCTTTTTCATTTCATAGTTAGACAATCTAGCCACGAAATTCTCTCAAAAGCTAGGAATGTCGAGAGCTCACTTCGGCGGTATTTTTAGGTTATGTTTTTTACTTATTGTATCACTTCGGGTTGAAACTATACTTTACATTGGGTAAAATTTATTTTTTTCGACACATACAGTTAAAAATCAAATCATGTAATTTCATGGCAAGATGTGGTACACTAAAAAACTTCTAAAAAGTTAAATTTCACAGTAAGTTCAGATCCAACAAAATTGCACTTCCTTACTCTGAAACACCCTTAGAATCACCTACGCTGGTCCTACTAGAATTTTAATATTACATTGCTTGAGGACAGACTGTGCTCTACACGAGATTGATGTAAGAAAAATTTTGTGATAGTTTCGAGTGGTGTGACATTCATACGAGACTGGGAGAAATTGGTAATTTTAAAAAATATAAACGACTTTACGGTGAATAATAATAGAAACTTTTAACATCTATAAAATATAATATAAATATAAAGAATCAGTTTAGAAAATTACGAATTCAGATATAAATAAAAAATACCGCCAATATTGGACAGAATATACGATGGTACTGTTTGCTTCAGCAGTTTAGAATTCCTTATTCAATGAGGGTAAACCCGACGGGCGGGCGGGAAAGGCCCGAATAATGCAATACGAAAATTTTTGTGACGTCAAAGGATGAAAGACCAAGAAAGTAAGGGGAATTCTAATAAAGAAAAACAGAAAAATATACCTTAATGCTGCTGATAACTGAAAATAATTTATTTTAGATAAATTTAAAGACAAAATAAAAATGTTTCAGACTGAATTAATATATTAAAAAGTTCAATACATTAAATTTTTGAAACCATATGAACTAGAGGAGCAATCTTTCACTCGAATTTCAAAATTATTGATTTTTGATAGATTCTTTGATTTTATTTATTTTTTTGGTGGGATACTTTTTAATATATATAAAATTGATTGAGTTTTACAGTTTAAATTAGAGTCCGTTTCAAGTAATTTTCATAAATAAAAAATATTCTAGTCTACCCCAAAAAGTTTTTACAGGCGTAATGCAAAATCAAAGTAAGTCGGGATCCAACAAAGTTGCAGTTGCATTTCCAAATATGCTCTTTCCAAAATTATGAAAAGTTTATACATTTCTCTTACTACTGTTATAATAATGAGTCCCTTATAGGAATTTAAATAGAATCGAAATATTTTTCACTTTCTCAACTAATAAAATAAAAAGTTGTTTGGACTAAAAATTTTTATTTTAATATTTACTATTATGAAAAAACCTAAAAACTCTCAATATTGTGGTGTATATGGAATTAATGTAAAAAAAAATAGTAAGTGTTTCGCATAGTATGGCTTTATTAACAGAAGTTAAATCGAACTATTTTGGAAACTTCTTTTAAGCTGAAAATATAAATTATCTTTATATATTACAGTTTATCTTCAGACAAAGAACTGAGATGTTAAAAATCAAGATCTATTATATTTAATATGTTATCTCAATGTTAATTTTGTTAAATAAAGCAGTTAATAATGCCATATTATTGTTCATTAAAAAACATCTTAGAAGTATAAAAACAAAAGATCAAGGTCTCTAATATTCTTGTATACTTTAATTAATATAAACTAACGCTAAATAGGGCTCCCGTGTTTTCAAAAACATCTAGAAATGTTAAAATTTGTTGTTTTATTCGATAGAGCTCCATCATGAAAAATGATAATACTAATAACCATTAAAGTCACAAATACCGCTGAAATTTGACAGAAAACACAATGTCTTTTATTCCTCAAGAAGACCGCTAAACCGACTATGAAACAGAAACGTGAAGGGGGAGGTAGGGATAGCCTCGAGCAAGTCACACTTGAGTGTTACTTGAATGAACGGCTATGAATACGAGCCTTATTAATTATTTCTTACTTACCTTCAAATCTCATTTTTTGGAGGTATTGTAGTTCATTTTATTGGCTGTTTTGTAAAACCAACAAATACAAAATACAGTTTTTATTTTTTATTGTTTAATACCGGACAAGGACGATATTAACCGAACTTTAATGGAACTTAGGAATGAAAAGGTTTCTTCTGAAGGTCAGCTACCATAACCGGGCATGTCCGACACAAAAAATTATGCATATTCGTAGCTAAAGCCAGAAGACAAATAAAAGAAGACTGAACACTCGTTCATCAAATAAAAGTTTCGGTTTTTTTTTTGAATACTAAGTTCTTAAATATGTAAAAAGAATGATATTGTAAAGTTGAATTGGACGAAAAGCCGAAAGAAAAAAATTATTTCAGAAGTAATCAAAGACATCAAAATCAAAAAGTTAAACAGAAGATAGTCCAAAATTCATAGAATCAAGTTTATTATTCGGTAAAATTAATCGTAGAAATACATAATTTTTTGTTTTTTTTTTACAGAATTATGAAAGGATCCACCTCAACCGTGGTTAAATTGGAAACAAGAAAATTAACCCAAGATAAAAATTAATGGAAAAAAAAATTAGGGCTAAGAATAAAACATTTATAGACAAACTTACCTAATTTTGAATTAACTATGTAATAGAGCTAATGTATATGTAATTAATATACAATTTTTGTTACATTGCCAACAAGTATGTGACCCAGTATATTATATACCTATTATTATTAAAATTAAGTATATTATAATTTTAAGTCTCTTTTAGCACTTGAACAGAAAATAAAAGCACAACAAAATATAATAGAATAAAATATATTATCAATAAATATTCCAAAATAATAATATAATCTGCTAGGGTATTCAATGAATTTAATCTTAGTTCAATACATGGCAATTCTATTGAGATAATTACATATTTTTAACAAATGAAATGCTCTGATAATGCAGGCATATTTGCTCCCAAGTAACTCCTAGCCAATTGAGTGAGATCCTTTATGTTTAAATTTAAAATATGAGAAACAAGGTGTGAACAGTCGAGTGTGAAGCAGAGTAGTTGCAATGGTATTGTCTGACCACATAAGAAATTTTAAACTATTACCTCAATAATTAACCTAGGGGATCCTGAACTATTGCATTATAGGTATTTAGTCTACCAAACTACTTATAATCGAGAATCTCATTAAGCTTAAATACCCCCGTATTGGGACAGGTGAAATATTTATTTTTAGTGTTGTAGTTACACAACCCTTTGTTCTTGTCAATTATATTTGCATGTTTTGAGTAGTAAAAAGAATTGTTGTTGCAGTCAACACCACAATATCAATTTCATTAGTCAACTTTTTATGTGTAACGGAGTGTCGTTGAAATCGCTGCTTTAGAATTGTTCGTTAACCATTTTAATATATGGGCTGTATTCAAGTTTTTATGTCGTAATAAGAGGGCTGCCTTTTAAGTGTTTACAAACGACCACTAGGTGGCGCTGTTGAGATATGACATTACCACCGTTGTAAAATTTGACATTTGTTATTGTTAAAACAGTGGCAGCTCAGAAATTGGCCGAGTAATTTTTTTACAGTGAGCATTCAAAAAAAAAGTTTTGTGAACAAATGGAAATTTCATGTGAAGATTTTCGTTGGATGATTTTTTACAATTTCAGTAAATGCCTCGAATCGCACTTCTGGCAATGAATTACCATCACAAAAGGCTGTTTACAATTGGTTTGCAGAATTTCGTCGTGGTCGTGCTTCCGTTAGCGACGAATTTCGTGAGGGTCGACCAAAATCTGTCGTTATTCCTAAAAACATCGATGCTATGGGCGACGTGATTGAAGAGGATCGGCATGTGACTTATCGTGAGGTAGAGGCATCCTTAGGCATATCGAAGACTGCAGTACATTCGATTTTGCATGAACATTTAGCTGTAATAAGTTGACCGAAACTCAAAAACAGGCTCGTGCTAACTGGTATAAGGAGATGCTCGAAAAATTCGACAGAGGACATGCAAAATCTGTATGGAACATCTTAACCGGAGATGAAACTTGGATACATTCGTACGAGCCGGAAACTAAGCATCAATGAACTCTTTGGGTGTTCCAAGATGAACCGAATCCAACAAAAGTGGTTCATTCGCGAAGCACGTCTAAGAAAATGATTGCTTGTTTCTTTGGTTATACTGGACATTGCTTCAGAGGAATGTTCAGTGGTATACAACAATTTGTTCGCCAGAACTCGTGGATGAAATCAGAAAAAACAACAGAAAACGTCGCTTCATTCTTCATCATGACAGTGCCAGCTCTCACACAACACGTCAGACAATTGATTATTTGACGGAGAAAAACATCGAATTAATGTCTCATTGCCCATATTCACCTAATTTATCGCCTAATGACTCCTTTTTGTTCCCGAACGTCAAAAAAAAATGCGTGGACAGCTATTTTCATCACCTCAAAAAGCTGTTGAATCCTTCCATATTTTTGAAAGAAAGAAAGAAGAAAGAAATATATGCTTTATTGTCCTAAAATACAACGTATTTGTTGACAAAACAAGCTTAAATTAAAATTTTGTTATATTAATAAACACAAACAAATTTAAAAAACACAAATTTAGAGAAAAAAAAAACAGAACAAGATTAGAAGTCAATGCAGTAAGTCACAAAATAAAAGAAATAAAATTTACACATAAATCCTGAATATGCCAAAAGACAACCCAAATGCCAACCACTCAACTACTGTTAAATGCTTATTCCGGTCTATCATTGTAGAATTCCTCTAGTGCATAGTACGCCTTTTTTATAAGTAGGGCCCTAGTCTTTCGTCTAACGACCCTCTCGCAATTCGGTCCTCTCAATTTGAGAGGCAGATGATTGTATATTTTTTTGCCATTATAAACAATTGCAGATTTGATCAGCTCCGATTTCGGGGCCGGCAATGGCAGGACGAACGCTCGCCTAGTGCCGTGCCGGTTGATTGACATTGCCTCAAGACGATGTTTTTTAAAGATCATGAGTTTCCAGCATAAATAGGGCACAAAGAGTAAGAATCGTTAACCTCGGAAACAATGGTCAACATGACTCTCGTAACCCAGTTCCTGAAATATATCTAATAGCTCTCTTTTGCAATACAAAAACAGAGCTAAAGTGAACTCAAGAGCAACAAGCCCAAAACAGATCCCATACTTCAAATGAGCCTCAACTAGTGAAAAATAAGAGGTTCTAGCCACATCCAGCCCCAGGCTACTTGCAATAGCAGCCTGAAGAAATTTTGCTGCAGATGTTGCCAATGTGATCCTTAAACCGCAGCGACGAGTCAGTTTGTTATCATCACACCAACCCGTCATCTTAGACAAATCTGCCTGAACATCGGCCCGAAGTCTCCCCACATCCTTATTGTGCTACAAAATTGTCGTGTCATCAGCAAAGATGGTAAATCTGCCCGCCACTGTCAAACGGGGCAGGTCATTAACATATATCAAAAATAATAGTGGCCCAAGTACAGAGCCTTGAGGGATACACACACTGATCCCAACCCCCTCCGAGCACTGACCCTTAAAAGTCACTTCCTGAACTCGGCCCGACAAATACGACCGAAACCAATCCCAAGCCAACCTCCTGAACCAATAAATGTCCAGCTTTGACAGCAAGACCCCATGATCAACACAATCGAAAGTTTTTGTCAAATCACAAAACGCCGCGGCATGTTCACCAAAACTCAATTCGAGATAAAGTCGTTCAAGCAGATTAAAAAATTGCATCGTTCATGCTCCTCGAGGCTCGGAATCCGAACTGCTGCGCACTAAGACGATCATGTTTGTTCAAAAAATCAACCATTCTCCTCCCGACCAGCCTCTCCACCACTTTCGCCAATGTCGGGAGAAAAGAAAAGGGATATTACAATCTCCACCTTTATGCAATGGCACAATCAGAGCCTTCTTCAAATATGCCGGAAAAGTACCACTGGAAAACGAGCCGTTAACTGCATCTGCCAGGGCCCCCACGGCTTTCTGCGGCATTGCCAGGAGGACCCTCATAGAGATACCGTCCCAGCCAAAGGAATTCTTATTTCCTCTAAAATCTCACTAATTTCTTAAACAATAATTTTGTTAGTAATTTTAAAACCGAACTCGGTAGTGGGATGCCTTTGTAATTCTCAGATTTTCGTTTATCGCCCCTTTTAAAAATTGGAACTGTTATGCTTGCCTTCATGTTTTCAGGGATTCTTTGGGATTCTGTCACGATGATAATGAACATCTGTTTGATTATTTAAGAGAGTTGTATCTTTATTTTTATTGTGTTTGTAGATCTCTGTAGCTTCTAAAATATTTAATTTTTTTCTTCTTTGTGCTTTATGTAATATTTTTAGATTGTTATGTCTAGAAAAATATGATTTCATTGATGGAAGTGGTTAGCAAAGTTGTAGTTTTCTTTGTTCAATCTAAAAGATGTTTGGTGTTCTTTAATTATATATCGAAATTTCTTCCTGTTCCTATATAACAGCACATTCATTACGTGACAGTTTATAAACTCCAGAGTCTTTGTATTTATGAGTTTTGTCTTTTACATTGGGGTGATTTAAAAGCGACATTTATGTTGTCTTTTACGAGTGTATATGCAATTTTATTAGAAATTGGTCCGATAGATGTCAGTTAATGAGGAAAAAGTTTGTGTTTAACGTGTGTGTTAATGTCTTAAATTTAGTTATTTTTGTTTATTTTTAATTAGGTTATTTATGGTTTTTTTTCTGAAATTCGTTGTGGGCAATATTCTCGATTATATCTAATTCTTTTTCTAAATTTTGTTTATTTAAAGGGATGGAGAATGATCTGTGAATCAATGAGATATAGGCTGTGAGTCTATATGACTTGGGGTGGCATAAATTATTGAGATAGTGGCGTCTGTTTTTTTCGGACCAATTTCTAATAAAATTGCGTATATACTCACAAAAGACAACATAAATATCTCTGTAAAAGACAAAATTTATAAAGACTCTTAGAGTTTATAAACTGTCATGTAATGAATGTAATAGCTATTATACAGGCCAAATAGGGAAAAAGTTCGATACTAGATTTAAAGAACACCAAACATCTTTTAGACTAATAAAACTCTAACTTTGCTAACCACTTCCATCAAACGAATCATATTTTGCCAGACATAAATAATCTACAAATATAACATAAAGCACAAAAAGGAAGAAAATTAAATATTTTAGAAGCTATCGAGATCTACAAACACAAGAAAAATAAGGAAACAACCTTCTTAAATAATCAAACAGATGTTCAGAGTTCCAACATATTTAAGTAGTGTTTTTTAGATATATTTTCGAAGAAGAAATTTTATGAAAAGTTTTAAGGATACATTGAAAACTATTTCTTGAAATTTGGAAGAAAACTCCTTTACAGACATTGTCGTGTAAAGACGTGTATTTGTGGCTCCGCAGTTTTGTAGTTTTTCTAAAAAGTTTAATAAATATAAAACGCGAAAATAATATGTCCGATAGTAGTGACGGTGATAAAAATGAAAAAGGTAATAAAATGCCAAAGGCTCCCAACCATCAATGAAAACAAGAAGCCAAAATGGGTCAAAAATGGATTTAACCAAGGAACAAACTGAAAAAATTGTAAGTACTGATATAAATACTAAATTCTTGTCGCGCGCGAACGTTGATAAGGAAAATAAAAATGCATTAACAGGCAAAGAAAGCAAGCAAAGATCTCGCATTAATGTAAATGAGTACGTTTACAGTGGCAACATTAAAACGATTAGTCATGACGAAATAAGTATGGAAAATTGTGACATTTTAAAAGAAGAATATGACACGGAAAATGTTGATGATCTCAATAAAATATTTAAACCCAGAAATTCGGTCCTTCGCACTCCACCCCCAAAAGAAAATGAAGTTGGTGAACAAAATATGGGTGAAATCTCAGGCAAAAGAAATAGGTCAGTTGAAACACCAGAAATTGAAATTATCACAAAAAGGCCATGTGATAGAACAACCTCTCCAGTCCAGCCAGAACATGACCAAACGAAAATTCATACAATTCAAAAGCCTGAAAATAAATTGGATCTAGAGAAAACTATCTCAGAGGCTTTCTCATCAATGGATATTATTTCAGAGTTAATCAAGATCAAAATACTTTAAATAAAGCAAGCATTAATGTTTATAAATCCCTAACTATGCTTTTGTATAGAATTGGAGTTTTAAAGTTTCAACTTGACAATAAAATTGACACAAATAAAATAGGCGAAACCAAGGAACAGACCAAGTTAAATACAAATAGAGAAGGGGAAAATCGTATGCCGATGTCAGTGCATTAAAGAAGGATCATATGCCACAAAATAACGCAACAAGTTCCAACTGGACAACTCCAATACACCGAAAAAAGATTGAATTTAAAATTTCTATTGAAAATATTAATGATGCTGCAACAACCATGCAACAAATAAAACAAAATCTATCAACAAAGAACATAGGCGGTGGATTTAAAAATATCAAACGCCTTAAAAGTGGAGCAGTCATAATTGAAAGTCACACGGAAGAACAGCTGGCCAAATTAAAATTGGCATTAACAAGTACCAAAAATGTAAGAATTACAGATACTGGCAATTTAGATCCAACGTTTATGTTAACTGATTTAAGAAAAGGATTAACAAACTCAGAATTACTGGAAGATATAATAACGCTCAACGAAGAAGTAATGACGGAGCTGGGTGCGTCGGTGACCGACAAAATAAAAATTGTAGCTAAACGATCCTGTAGAAACCAATCCAAGGAAAATTGGATTCTTCAGGCACCTCCAAATGTAGCAAAATGGTTTCTTAAAAAACAGAAAATATATATAGACTTAATGGTGGTTTTTATACAGGAACACATCAACTTAGCAATTTGTTTTAACTGCTCAGGGTTTGGACATGTTGCTAAATACTGCAGAGAGAAAATGTGCTGCCATAAATGTGGTGAGGAGCATCAGGGGAAAAACTGCGATGGTGACGTATTAAATTGCCCAAATTGTATCAGGCTTAAAATTAAATTTGAAGACAGTCAACACTCAGCTAGGGACTCTCAGTGTCCAGTATACCAACGGAGATTGGGACAATATCAAAGTAATATAAATTACAATTCAACCTAAGCTGAAGATTTTTTACCAAAAATGATAAAAGAAACAACTCAAACATAAGAAGTATCATACATCAAAACGTTCAGTCTCTAGGTAATAAAGTAGATCGAATTAATGTTATGATTCAAATGCAGCAAAATTGCGACATTTTGTGTGTAACTGAACACTGGAAATCTCAAGACCAATTAGCAAAGCTGGGAGTTGACAATTTTGATTTGGTGGCAGCTTTCTGCAGAGAAGAAGGAAAGCGCGGAGGAGCTGCAATCTACTCCAAAAAAGGAGTAAAGTGTAAGTCAGATACTAAATTAAACAATCTATCCATATGTGGTGTGTTTGAGTGTGTCGTGGTAGAATGTACAGTTGCAAAAGGAAATGTTATAACTGTTGCCTGTATATATAGACCTCCTACAGGGGACTTTAATGTATTTTTGGTTCAACTTGAACAGCTTTTAGTGAACAGCTTCAGTGAAAAGAAAAATATTTGTATTGTAGGAGACTTTAATATTGAAACACTAATTGAAAATGTAAAAAGTAGAACCTTGTTATCTTTAATGAATTCCTTTAATTTAGAGCATACTATTACTGAAAACACTAGAATAACAAGTAACTCGTCAAGTTGCATGACAATATATTTACCAATATGTAATACATAAGCGCAGTTATATTTGATAATTTTATATCGGATCATAAGGGTCAAAAAATCAGTTTTGAAGTGGATTGTACGGTTAGGGAATATA
This sequence comes from Pachyrhynchus sulphureomaculatus, assembly GCA_019049505.1. NCBI lineage: Eukaryota > Metazoa > Arthropoda > Insecta > Coleoptera > Curculionidae > Pachyrhynchus > Pachyrhynchus sulphureomaculatus. The sequence goes on from CM032451.1 coordinate 88,924,069, forward strand.
ATAGTTATAAGCGCATTTTTTCAGATGAAAATAAAAGAAATTTTTTAAGTCATCTGAGGGAACAGGATTGGGAAGGGGTTTATCACGCTAGAACGAATGATGTGAATAAACAATGGAATCTATTTATGAATATTTATAAAAGCTTATTTAATGAAAGTTTTCCTTTAAAGTTAGGGGCAAAAAAACGAAAAGCAAAACTGTATAAAGATGAAAACATTATAGCATGTAAGAATAGGTTAGATATTCTGTTAACATTATCAAAACGTGACAATAGATATAAAGATATGTATGTCAACCATAAAAAAGTCTATGACAAGTTATTGGTTAGTACGCGTGCTAAACAATATGAACACCGAATAAGACAATCAGATAATAAATCTAAGTGTATGTGGAGTATATGCAAAGAAATTAATGGATTAGACACTAACCGTGATATAAAAGTGCCGGGTTTACCGGAACAAATCGCCACTAATTATAACAACTTCCTACTATCGATTGTACCAGATTTAGTAAATAACCTAACAAAAATTCCATTTAGTTCAAAAATTAATGATAATATAAGTTCAATATTTCTGAATCCTGTAACAACAAACGAAATGTGTGAGATAACAGAGAAAATAAAAAATAAACACAGCAGTGGAATTGATGAGATTCCAACCAGCATTGTAAAAAGCTCAGCGACCGAGTTGAAAAATGTCTTATGTTATATTATAAATAATTCGTTCAAGTTTGGAATATTCCCTGATAATCTAAAAGTAGCATTAATAAAACCTTGCTTTAAAAAAGGGGATCCAGAAATGTTGGACAACTACAGACCTATAAGTCTGCTACCAGGCTTCTCTAAGATTTTTGAATATGCAATGAGCACCAGAATAATAAATTTTTTTAAACAAAATAATCTATTTAGTCCTTGTCAGCATGGGTTTTTAAAGGGTAAATCAACTCAAACAACCATTTTTGCCTTCATTAAAAATATTCTTGAGCATCTGGAAAAGGGAGATCTTACTCTTGCTATGCTACTAGATTTAACAAAAGCTTACGATTGCCTAGATAGGGAATTACTTATTTTAAAAGCTAAAATATATGGAATAAGGGGGTAATGCATTAAAATGGCTTAAATCGTATGTAAATAATAGAATGCAATCGGTGACCGTAACTAAAAATGGTAAAACTGCATATTCAAAAATCTTAGCTAATGATGTGGGAATCGCACAAGGGAGCATATTGGGCCCAATCCTATTCATCATTTTTATAAATGATCTTTACCTATTACTGGAGTCTCCAAATCAGCATATTGTAAAGTATGCAGATGATACAAATTTAATTATTAGCAGTAAGACTATAGAAGATCTCATAACCAAAGCAAAAGAATTTTTTGATAGGGTGACTGATTGGTTTTGCACAAATAAATTGATTGTAAATAAAGAAAAAACAAATCTTCTTTTATTTAAAACAAAACAGTCAAATATTGCTGTGCCAGGACAAATTGATTTGGATAATGAAAAATTTGAACTAACCCAACATGCTAAATTTTTGGGAATTTACATAAATGAACATTTGGACTGGTCATATCAAATAATCCAATTATGTAAGAAATTAAACTCGGTGTGTTATGGTATAAGGGTTTTGAGTAAATATTTGAACGAAACTTCTCTCAGAATACTATATTATGCCAATTTTGAATCGGTTCTTAAGTATGGTATTATATTTTGGGGAAGGGATAGCATAGTAGAAAATGTCTTTATTATTCAAAAACGAGTTTTGAGAATCATAAAAAAAATGAATTATCGACAAAGCTGTAGATCGGTGTTTAAAGATATGGGCATGATGACAGTGTATGCGATATATATTTACGAAAACTTAATGTTTTTCTTTCAAAATAAAAATCTATTTGAATTTAAATCAGAACATGGCTATAACACTAGAACAATGGATTTTAAATATTTAATGCATAGACTTACAATAACTGAAAAATCGCCCCTTTATATGTGTGTAAATTATGGAATGCTCTACCAAACCAAATCAAAAGTATTAACTCTATCAAAAGATTCAAAGCAGAGATTAAGAATTTATTAATAACCGCAGAACCATATAGGCTTAGGGATTTTTGTCGGGATTTGTAATTATTTGTTATATTTTCTTTATTTTGACGTCATTTCGTTTCATATACCATGTATATTGATTTGAAATAAAGCATTTATTTATTTATTTATTTAAAGACCTGTAAATACGTCCATAATCACAAAAAACATTAAAAAAAAAATTTACTGTGAACAACAAATATTTGATTTGCAAACAATAATGTCATTTTTTTGTAATAAAATAATTTTAATTTAAGTTCGCCGAAATTAATGATGGATAATTCCAAATTGTACCAGGAAATTTGTTATAAATCGTAAATAAACCACCTTAGTTTGTAGTATTAAGCTTTACAATGTCGAAAACCTACTAAACTGCAGTAGCAGATAAATAAAAAATAAGGGACAAATAACAAAATAATTCGCTTCATTTACATTTAGAAATTTAAACTGCAATTATTTTTACCTCAACCTTGAAAAACAAACTACACAGAAAATTCTATATTAAAAAAAAAAATAGGAAACATCTGAAGAGCATTTAATCAGAAAAATAGACCTTAAAAATACTACTAACAAATTCTTACACTCTACCTTAAATTATTTTTATAAGCCAATTTTCTATATCAGGGGTAGGCAACCTTTTAACTAAGGGGTGCCAGTTTTCATCCATACAACATTTTGCGTGCCGACATAGGTACTTACTACAATTAAAATTAACAAAAATTAACTTAAATTAACTTAAAATATTGCTTTTAGGTTTAATTACAAAAAAATTTTAACATTTAACAAATAATTTTATTATACTAGTCCTAGGACCTAGTGTGAACCCTGTGCTTGAAGTTCTTTAGAGAGTTTTCTTATATCCGGTTCATGTCTGGTTATTTTCAGTGTCAAACATGATTCCGAGTTGTCTGTTGTCAGCCTGCTTCGGTACGGGTTTAAAATCACTCTCATATGGGAAAAAAGTTGTTCACAGATATAAGATGATCCGAAAGCTGTAAGCATGGCAAATGCTACTTTCTTAAGACAAATAAATTTCTCTGGTGTTCTTTAATTATATATCATCCAACAACTGAGTATCTCGTTTGAATGGTTCTGGCAGTCACCTTCTAATACCCTTCTTAATTCTACAAATTTCGTGTTCCATAACTTTTAAATTCAATGTATTGAACATCAAAATCATTAATGTCCATCCATGAGAAAAGAGATATGTCAAAGCAACTGCTGGAAAAATCCATTAAATCTGGTTTGATTAAAAAAAGCGAACATAGGACCATGTTTATCAAAATCCTGACCCCTCTCGATAAACTCCTCTTTTAAATTAGTCATATATTTAAGAATTTCGTCTATTAGTGCACCATCGTCGACACTGGATATATAAGTTTTTAAATTTGGAAAATATTTATATGTGTTTGTAGTAATATCGCTGATAAATAAATCTATTTTTAATTTGAATGATTTCCAGGATTCGTATAAATCCAGAACTGTTTTGCCTGAACCTTGTAACTTTAAGTTGAGTTCACTGAGATGGTTTGTAATATCAGGAAGAAATATTAACATACAGATCCAGTTCTTATCTTCTAGTTCAGGAGAAGCATCCACTTGATTTTTTTCTAACAAGAACAATTTAATTTCGCCCAGACATTGCACAAATCTAGAGAGCACTTTACCACGGCTGAGCCAGCGCACATTATTGTGCAATGGTATATCTGAATATACACTTTCTAATTCCTGCAGAAACGCCTTAAATTGTCTATGGATCAGTGAAGAACGGCCGGCAATGTAGTTAACTATTTTAACCACCCTATCCATCACGGATTTTAAACTTCCAGCGGAGATTTTAGCGCACAAACTCTCTTGGTGAATTATGCAATGAAAATTCAAAACTGATCGACTCATGCGTTCAATAAGAAGGGAAACAAATCCTTTATGTCTTCCAATCATAGCAGGAGCGCCATCTGTCGTTACGCAAAAAATTTTATTTAAATCAATGTTCCGCTTTTCAAAATGTTTAACAAATTCTCTTGTAGTTCCCTGCTCTTCATACCCACTGCCATCATCGAAGTATCGCGCAACGGTTGCCAGACGGGCAATGTCATTAATATCGACACTTTCATCCAATGCTACACTAAATACAAAACTCAGTTTGATAGCGTCTCTCTGCTGTTTTTGGACATTTTGTGTCATTTCGGTAATTCGTCTCTCGATGGTCCGCGCTGATGCCGGTATATCCCTAATCCTGGCCAATATTGTATCCTTATTGGGCAAGTCGTCGAATAAAATCTCGCCAGTACTCAAAAACGTTTGCTTCATAAATTCTCCGTCAGGGAACGGCCTACCCTTTTGCGCCAACGATTGTGCAATTTTGAAACTGCATTCAGTTACCTGATTTTTTCCTTGGAAAACTTTGCTAAAGAATGTTGACTGTTTCTCGTATTGTTTACTTGCTCTTTGTATTGCCTCCCTTTTATCAGCGTTATCTTTAAATGACGATTCATGTTTTATCTGGAAATGTCGTTGAACGCTAGATGTCCGGAAAACTACGCTTTCCTGACATAGGACATAAATGGCCCGATCGTTTTGCTGTACAAAACCGTAATCTGTTGTCCATGATGTTTGAAATGATCGAACGTCTACCTTCTGTTACTTCGCGGCCATAACGCTACGTAATTTTAATTTTTAAACTTTTCGACAACTATTGACTGGAACGGATGTTACTTCTATACTAAATGACCCAAACGTGTAGCCGCTTGCTATATATAGAAAAATAATGTTTCCAGAAAATTCCAATAATTACGTTTATTAAATTTCTTAGAACAAAAATTGTTATCTAAAAAACGCGCCCATTGCAATCAAAGGGCCGCCTAGAAGTTAAATCTAACAAAAACTAAAGTTCGGCAATATAAAAGAGTTGCGGCGCGCGTCGGAACGATTGAAGTCAAGTCAAACAAAAACCGCCTTATAGCGGCTCTTTTGATCTGAATTGAGGACGTTTATTTGTGTTTTTGCCTAGGCTTATATTTTGAGGCTTGCCGTCTTTAATACTTGCCGAAATTAAAGCCAAACCAATGCATTCAGTAAAATTATAAATTACAAAATATATATTTTGTAGTTTTTGGTAATAATACCTAGTGAGCTATATAATATATCGTTTTTGTTTGTTTCGTTAAAGTAATACTGTCTTCGATTATTTACTTAATTTCGAAACATGTCACAGATTACAGAATTAATGTGTAAACTTTGAATAGGTACGCGTGCCATTCAAAATTGCTTGGCGTGCCAGAGATGGCACGCGTGCCATAGGTTGCCGACCCCTGTTCTATATAATTAGTAATTATCTTAAATCACATCACACAGTACATGATTGTAAACATATCTTGAAGAAACATAATTACATTCGATCGAAAAAATAACATTTTTCTTCATCTTTTAAAAAAAAAAAGGTTTTAAAGTAAGTAAATCCGCATAAAACTCCGAAATCACTTCATATTAATGAAGCTGGCGTTAAAAAAGAAGAAGCTTGCACTATGAGCAAGAATTGTGGACTGTGGACAAAATTACATAAGAATTTTTTTAAAGCCCAAAGGCGTTGAAATAAATCCTAAATCACAAATTAGACAAAATGCGTATTTTTTTTTTGTTTTTAAATATATTAGTTTTGTTTATATGAAAAAAATCTGTATAAATACTTCGATTAGATTTTTAACTTATTCACAACATTTTTATAATATAAACACTGACTTATTTTGCAAGATCTTCAAATATTCTTTTCACAAAATATTTTGTTTCAATTCACTTCCACCTGCAGCGTTTGTTACTTAATATAATGAGATACCGTCCAGTTCTTTTAAAAGGGCAATTGTTTCTTTAGAGAAGTCTCTTCTTACCTTTTTTAATAACTCGTGTCATATATTTATCATAAGCCGGCTAAGTGAAAGTTGGACTTGTGCAACTACTGTTCCGTACGGTGATTGCTTTTAGCATAAAATAAAATCCTTACCTAGGCTAAGTTAATTAGGTCCCTGATATCTTAAAATCCAACATGTATTTTAATTATAAACTAATAAATTAAAATTATTTTGTCTCGGCACAGCGACGCGCGATTCGATAACAGTAATCTACTGAGAAGTATATAAAAAAAACCTCCACCATATTATCAAGTCATATGGTTTTCCTACTAGACAAATTATAAAACATACCGCACTCGTGATAATTTTTGCTCAATCTACACTTTATGAAGACTATTCCGGAATTTTTTCAAAATCAGTACTTCTCAAGATCGGGTGGGAGGACAGCGATTTTTAGCCTTTCTTTAAAAATAAGAAGAAAAGTGTGCGCATCATATATATTTTTGAACTTATGTTCTCACAACCTTTCGTTTGATGCCTCACTCGATGACCCGGTAATTTTTTTGTTCATTTCCGATTTCACCCCGTAAAAACTAACACCTTAAGTCTAAATTTAACTTTCGAAATTACATGATCTCTGATCAGGCCACCAATTTCTATATTTGTGCCAAATTTCTACCTTATATGTCAAACAGTTTCGGAGAAAATCTGGTGTGACAGATAGACACCGTGATCCCTAAGTACTCCGTTCCTAACAATGACTTTCAAAATTTTTTTAATTTGCAAAATAATGCATGGGAAGAAGAAAAACTTCCGGCCGAATGGGGAATATCGTTTATTACACCAATCTATAAAAAGGGAGGTCACAAGGACTGCAATAATTACAGACGAATTACTATACTGAACACAATTGTCCAAATTTATGAGGGCATCATTAATAATAGGATAAAGAAAGTAACAGAACCACAACTATCGAAATCGCAAAGTGGATTTAGACCAGCACGAAGTACACAAAACCACATACATATTTACACTGAAACAGATTATCGAAAAAAGATCAAAACAAAATAAAAGTCTACACCTTGCTTTCATAGACAATTTTACTCTTGATAAAGCTACAGTGATAGCGAAACATGTTGAAATAGTAAAATAAATGTGGAGTTTATCAGTAAATGAAATTTTTTTTTTTGTTTTACTGTTCACTTAATTTAAACTTAGAAAAAGCATTGACAGTGTGTCGAGAAATAAAGTGTCGAAAAGCCTAGAAAACAAGAGAATAAACAAAAAGACAATAATAATCATAAAATGAATATTAGAGTGACCGGATCTCATAGAGGGGGAAAAAAAATGTCGGAATCTTGTTCGTCTGGACCCCACAAAAACGATTCCCCTTTCCAGATATTGAGATAGCCGAAATTTGAGCTCGATTAAACGACGTTAACCCGTGCCGCTCGTCGCTCAAAGTTTGAAAAAATCCAAATTTTTGGCCAAAAAGCCATAACTCCAGAACGGTAAATAATAGAAACACGCTTAATATCTCAAAAGAATGCTAATTTATATTCTATACATAATTGTTGTTATTTTAAGTCAAACCGAGTTACAACAGCCTATAGCCCCAAAAACGTGACCTGGTACCACTAGGAGCATACTTCGTATATTTTGTTATTAAGTGATAAATTTTGCTTTTTTTGGTATATTTTTGAGTTTGAAGTAGAAATATAATAAAAAAACAAGTAATACTGATAAGTCTAATGACATTTTTTTATTTTAAAATATAAAAAAATTAGGTATATAATACATACAAAACAGACACAGAAAAAGATACAGACGTAGTACCTACATGAGTTGATAATTTTACATAGTTATCTAATCTATTCTAGAGCTTTTGTTGAAGTAGTTTTTGAAACGCCAGGATATAATGCTCGGCATTTACTTACAACTTGCAGAACATATTGCTTTTGGAATTCATCTTTTGTCAGAAGGTCGTTAAAGTCGGTTATTAATTTAACACCACGCTCAGCCATATCATTAACTACTTTTAATGTTTTGACAATTTTCAATCCTTCTTGGAAGTCATTATTTTGAGGCCAGGTGTTTGGATGTTGTCTTAGGAAATCTGTTTTTATATTAAATTGGTCAAAGAATGTAAACGTTTCTTCGGTAAGTAAATTTACCAATCCTCCATCAACTACCTCTTTTAAGTTTTCTTTCCTAACTTTTGGATTTACAACCCTAGCGTGCTGTGATGGTTCATCTGTGCTACTGAGCAATTTATTAGCCATTAACAACTTTTCATCGTTTGTCATGGTGGGATCAAAAAACGATAATCCCACCAACTTTGCATTCCAATACCACGAATGGTTCGAAAATTTGGTCAGGGCTATTTCTGCAATGTCGTTGTCACATTCTTTATAGTCTAACAGACTATGCAAAATACGTAAATCTTGCTTTGGTGCAAGATGAGCTTTTGGAGCATTGAACCAAGCTTTACAATAAATTTTAACTAGGAAAACAGAAATGGCACCCACAGAACTTTCTTCTTCTTTAGATATCTTAAATTGACGACGAAAAATGAACATTTTTAAGCAGTAAATAGCCTTTGCCATCCACCTAGCGTGATGAATGGCTCCTGGAGTTCTAAAACCCACAACATTGCCATCTAGTGATACAACAAATACGAGAACCAACTGCAATAGCTCCTTGTAGTCATCTCTGGGATGGCTCTCAGTTAATTTGGTCTCGAATTCAGCAGTAACATTTGCAATTACTTCTGGAGTTAGCTGCTTTTGTATTAGATTGTCACTGATACCTGTGTCGTATTTTCCTTTGTCTATCTTGGGCCACGCAGTGAGGAATCTCTTGAAAATGTCTGGATGAGGTCCAGTGGTTGATCCCATTTTTGTATCGAATACGCCTCTTAACAGAATTTCCAAGATATGGTGACGGCAAGCTAGGTATAACAATTCTCTTCCTAACATTTGCTCCAATATGACGCATGCTCCTTTGAGTCTTCCCGTGTTGGATGCTGTAGTGTCGAAGCACATCGCCTTGACGGTGTTGAGAAGACCCCATTCATGTAGGCATTCATATACGGCTACGGCTTGCTCCTCTCCAGAGCTGTTTGCTGTTACAGGAACTCCCAGCAGCTGTTCCTTTTCGATATGAAATAGCTATAGCTATTCGCTCACATTGTTCATTTTTTAAAACACCCGGTAAAAGTTTACCGTCCCAATGGACAACCACGGGCTCTTTTTCAGGAATGTTTACTTTATCAAAAATTTTTTTATTATATTGTTCTCTGAACATTTGCCTTCTATCATGTAATAAAGTTTTCGAGACTTTGTACTCAAGAGGGTCAAGGTTTAGTGCTTCTAGAGTAGCTATTAAAATTCTCGTGGCATTTCTGTCGGATACCTTACATCGATCTAATAAAATGGACAATTTCATGTCTAAAATCTCTTTAACGCCCCTTGCAAATGAAACTTTCATCCTCTTGCTCTCAGATGGTCCTGGGTCTTTCGCAGCTTCTTCAGGGATGTCCATTTCCTCCAAGCTCTCAAGTTCCTGGTAGATGCTGTCCTCTTCAGTGTCTTCTTCTCCTTCTTCGAACTTGTCTTCATCATCCGCCTCTAAGAAGCAACAAAAGAAAGAGAAAAAAAAGACTATAAAAACTTGTCGTTTTAGCAGAATAGTAATAATACATAGGTACTAAATTACCTACTTCTAATTATCAAAAGGTATTATTTAAAAAATATAAACTCAATCTTAAAATGCCAAATCATGCTCTCATGTACAATTTTCTTTCAATTATAATGAAACTATTTACTTATTTGTTTATCTATTTTTTTAGAATATTAATAATAAAAAAAAAACTCACCAATATCAAAAGTTGCTTCTTGGATTTGTCGGTTCATTTTTGCAAGTTCCTTTTGCACCTTGATTTCTTCAGCTCGAGACAACTTGAGATCCACTCCAGTCATGGAACCTGGGCGGCCCTTCTGCCTCTGTATCACGAGAAACGCCTTATCTTCTTCCGATTTCATCAGAGCCAAGGCATCTTGTTGAGCAATATCAAAGAGATCATCCAACTTTTCAACAAACTGTTTAAATTTGTTCTTGGCCGTTTTCGATGTTTTCTTCCGGTCTTTTTGAAGAGTTCTCCACTCGGCGTGAAGTTTTTCCAGCTTAGTAATTGCATCTTGCTCATGTTTAGTCGGGATTCGAGCTTCTGGTGAATGGGATAGCCCACAAGAAATATTTTATCCTTGGTCCGGCTTTGTACACCTGATGTGGATGCCATTTCAGAGGCCAATAGGTAAATAACAGTTAACTTGGAAAATGAAACAAAATATATTGCAAACTTTAATTTCAATAAAATGTTTTCAAATGCTTTTAAAATAATACTATAATAGTTATAAAAACAATAACACACACACTTGGAAAATTAAAAAAAAAAAACGTTAAAATATCTTCACTAGATAATTGTTCGATCTAACCAGCTCAAAGGCACTTTAGAAACTAAACTGAATAAATAAAAGGTAGGTTGTACGCTGAAGTAAAATCACCATCCCTAAAATAGAAATTAGATTCACCCTCCTTTTTACCTGTCAAACGGGTCTTTCTTTGGTAAACTAGTCAGGTAATCCCCATATAATAAAAGATTAAATTTGAACAAAAGGCTCTTTATGTTTGAAAATTGAGTTCCAAAATACTTTTTAACAAAAAAATGTTAATTCCGAGACACATTATGTAAAAACCCGTAAAATTCTTAAAATACTCCCAAACTGGCTCCTACTGGTACCAGGTCACTTTTTGGGGCTAAAGACTATTGTAACTCGGTTTGACTTAAAATAACAACAATTATGTATAGAATGTAAATTTTGAAGAACAACATTAGCTTTCTTTTGAGATATTAAGCGTGTTTCTATTATTTACCGTTCTGGAGTTATGGCGCCATATGTCAGCTTTTTGGCCAAAAATTTGGATTTTTTCAACCTTTGAGCGACGAGCGGCACGGGTTAACGTCGTTTAATCGAGCTCAAATTTCGGCTATCTCAATATCTGGAAAGGGGAATCGTTCTGTGGGGTCCAGACGAACAAGATTCCGACATCGATTTTTTGCGGTCACCCTAATATACACCAACAATGTGCAGTATGTAATAAAAAACAACATAAAGTTGGAGGGATTTACAACACAGGAAGGTTTGAGGCAGGGAGGAAGCTTGAGCTCAACATTATTCACTGTATACATGTATGAAATAATCAAGAAATGCGAAATAAAAGTGAAACGAATGACAATTGGATACTGAAAGCTAAAAAG